>JAJMBP010000007.1:0-408980 GCA_030565345.1 Suhomyces coccinellae | reverse complement strand
GCGTTCGCTTAGCATGCGAAAGGTCTCCGGTTCGACTCCGGACTCGTCCATTTTTACTTTTTTGGATGATAATTTTGACGAATTATTCATTTCATCTATTTAGTCAATGCCTATTCTTCCTATTTGTTTTTCCAATCTATTATACTATCTTCGAGGGTAATTTTTAAATCGAAATATCATCTACTCTTTCAAACGCTATTAATAGTCTATTAATACATATATACATCTACTTTCTTATCTTAATAGATTCTATAAGATCACCACCAAGTAGGGAAATTTGGTTAAAAATAACGTCCTTGTTGATAATCACCTCATCACGGTCTTCAATAGGTTTCACATTGATTCCAATGTTCGCTCTAAACTTCTTCTTGCCGAGACAATCAGGAATGAAAATACCACTGATGACATTGGTTCCGTCCTGGTTTAACCCAGTAAACTTCTTGGTTGAGAAAATGATCATGTGGCCGAACTTGGAGGTCAAGTCCTTCACAAATGCTTGGATCAAGTCATATTGTGAAGTGATGTCCTCTGGGAACGAAGTACTGGCACCAACAAGATTCTTGAACTGGTTAGGAGGTAAGATACCCGATGAAATAGTCAAACTGGAAGACTTGACCTTGATAACAAAGTCAAAGTCATTCAATGCAGGGGTGAAAATCAAGTCCAAGTTTTCGCTCTTCAAGCCTTGGGTCTTCACCACTTGCATAGCTATACGGGATAATGCTGTCAATCTGCTTGCAATTGGCAAACTCAAGTCGCTGGTCCACAAAATACCCGAAGGATCATCTTTAGAACCGACAAAGAACTGGGTCTTGATTCCAGAAGGATCGCTCTTTCTAATCTTTTCAAAGTTCAGTTCAATAACTCTGTATGTTTGAACAGTTAATCTGTCACTAAGCTTAGATGGGTTAGTAACATCTTCATCTGCACTTGTTTTGACGAGATCCAAAATTAATGGATCTTCTCTCCAATTCCAGTTTGACAAAAAGTTTAAGATCTGCAAAAATCCGCTTTCGACAGAATTTGGAACTGAATGAGGAGCTGGATTGACAAAAGGCTTGATGGCCAATAATTCAATCAACTCATCGGAGAAATGATGCAACAAAAGTTGAGAGTCTAACCATTGCTTGAAGAATCTGCAAGTTGGAGAAAAGAACTTGAAGTATGTGGAAAGCTGACTCATGGTTCTGGTATGCTTAACAACACCCATGTACTTTTGACTGAATTTTAAATAAACATCTTGCAATAACGCTTTCTGCTTATCACTGTTAGAAATAGCTCTGAAGTACAAGACTTCATCTCTTTCAGTTAAAACCCTGATTCTGAAACCGTAACCTTCGGGGGTGAGAATATTCAATAAGCTAATATTTTGATTGAATGGAATGGAATCATCAGTAGTAATAAATGATCTGTAGGCAGTTTCGTTAAGTAAGTCATGAATTTTCAATAAAAATACAGTCTTCATCTTCTCCAAGGAAAGCAACTCGTCGGGCCATCTTGTGGAACTCTCAAATTCCAAAATCGCATCATTCCAAAAGTCAGGGTTTGAAGTAGCATATGGAACGGGCTGCAAAAGAGAAGTGTATCTTAATGATGCAGAAGCAGCAGAGATAGATCTCACCTTCAATGGAAGCTCAAAATCACTAACAAACTTAACGAGGTCTTCAAAAGAACTGACTAAACTTGAATAGTTACTCAAAGCAGTCACACCGTATTGAGCAGTACCGTGTGAGTTAGCAGTTCCAGAAACCAAGGAAGCAGGAAGTCTTTCATTAAAGGCGGTGATTTCAGTGGTCAAGGTTTCGGAAATCAGAGGATGGAAGTGTTGATCAAGTGCACTTTTGGCGATAGTCAACACAATAGGCTCATTATTTTGGTAAGTCCAAACAACACAATGTTGAATAGTTCCATCCTTAAATCTTCTCAAGGAAGCCTTGGATCCCCAGAATGATCTAAACTTCAACCCTTGTTCTTGGTCATCATTGCTTGGACCCTTTGTCACCAACTTCTCAGATTCTTCAGTATTGATTTGAAGACCCACGATGTAAGACATTGAGTTCAGGGAAGGTTTTCTCTTGGTCAATGGGAATGTGCTAGTTAATTTTTCATTTCGTATGTTGATTAAGTTGACTCTGTTTCCTAATGCAGTCTTCAAAATCACAAACAACTTGTTTTTGATAAAGCTATCGAAGCTAATGAATGAAATTCTTTCCAATGGACCAAAGGAATCGAGTAAATCTTCTGGAACTGTCACGTTGAATACAATGTCGTACTTCATCTGGTCAAAATCGGACTTTTGGAGTAAAATTGGATCAAATCTGTCGAAGACAACATCATTCAACAAACGGAGAGTTTCCTTAGCTTGTATTTGCAAGATTTGGTAGCTGGATTTGGTCATTTTCCACAAGATGTTTAATTTTGTGTTCTTGTCGAAGATAGTTGGCACTTCGAAACCACCCGAATTGTACTTGGAAGAAGTGTTCTCGCCAATGAGGGAAGAGAAGGAAAGATAACCATCTGTGCTCAAGTTCATTGTGCTGAGGTACTTCACGGTACCTTTGAACAATTGATAAGAAGAGAAACCATGCAATAAGATTTTGTTTCCATTCAAGCCTCCGCCACTCAACAAAACTGACATCAAGATTGCAAATTCGAAGTGACCAAAGCCACCCTTATTGAAGGAAGAGCCCATACCACGTTGCTCGAGCCATAATCTTCCGAGAATGCACGCATCCTTGAATGCCTCTGTGGTTTTCTTGGTGGTATAGAGGAATTTCAAGTAGTAGTCGTATGCTGTAGATGACAAAATGGATGCATTGTACAAAGGGGTAGGGGGAAGTTCAGGGGCATCGGTTTGGACCCTGATACAATTCTTGTCAGGCAACAATTTCTTCGCATCGAAGAATCCGAAGGGAAAACCTGCCATCACATTAATAGTGAACTTGGTTTTGTGGAAGGTGAGATCCTTGGGGTTGTCTGTCTGGATGGACTCGAGCTTTAATGCGGGACACAAGGGGTCGTCATTTATGAAGGTGAAGGAAATTTTTATGGGAAGATTGTTCTTTTTGGAAAGAGGAATCAAATGTTCGGCCAAGTATGCCAAGTAGAATGCTCTTTTGTAGAGGGCTCTGTAGTTGAGGTAGTCCTTGGGCTGGAACAAGCTTTCGGGCATGGTCAAGGCGATGTCGATGGCCAGGCCGTTGGCACTGGCGATGCCGGTCTTCAAGCCAAAGGACCCCACTAACGCGATGTCCAGTGGAGGGAGATATGAGAATGTGTAGTTGACCTTGGTGGGCTTGGGGTCGGGGAAGGGAATGACCAACTTCTTGGCGTTGAAGAGCGATTCAGCCTGTGACAACATCAAGTTCTCAGACGAAGGCACCTGGGCAATGAGCTCGTGGACGCGGTGCAACACCTTTTCGATCTTGGCCACATGGGACTCCTTGAGACGGAGTTCCTTCATGAGCTCGTCTATCTGGAGCTTGAATATATTGGACTTGAAGAGTTCGGCTGTTTCTCTTGCTACCTGGATTTCTTGTGCGCTGAGCTGCTTTCTCTGTTTCTTGGTAGGAGGGCCCGAATGGCCGTTGGTTGTGGCGTGTGACTCTTGTTGATCTTCATCTTCATCGTCTTCATCGTCTTCATCGTCATCTTCATCATCTTCATCATCGTCATCTTCTTCTTCATCATGTCCATCTTGAATATCTTGCTCTTGCTCATTATCAACGTCTACTTCACGTTCATCTTCATCGACTTCGTCATAATCTTTCCCTTTTCTGTCGTCAGAGACGCCTTTGGCGCCAGCCGCTTTGGACCCGAGATTAGTGCGGATAACGCGCTCTTGTTCTGCCTTTCTTTTGGCCATACTAGGAAATGGGATCCGGAGTATCTGGCGATAGCTTTAGATCGTCTTGGTTCGCCACTGTCGTTGAGTGGATGGTCCTGAGTTAACCACGGCCTTGGAGTTAGTGGTGACAATTTTTTCGATAGTGCTCTTCGCGGTAGTGGGCAGCACACGACTGCATCGATGCCAGTCACTTGCCCCACGTGATACAGGAGTCACGCGACAGGTATCACCTGATACCACATATCACGTTCATTTATGTCACGTGATGTGTATCACCTGACCTATACGACCGGGCTATTCCAACCCTCCACTCCTTCTCCAATTCTACACCACCCTCCTTTTCCATGCTCTACTCCGAGGAAATTGGCCTCCCTAGGACCGAACCCAAAAGATGGCGCCTCAAAATCTCCCCTTTGGGCCGCACTACCTGGGAATACTTGAGTGAAAACGACACCGTCCAAGAACCCCAGCCCGACCTCGTCAAGTTTCTTCTCCAAACAGACGACTTCCAGGGCCCTGAGCCCGACCATAACATCGACACGCCTTCAAAGGCCATTGAAAAGACAGCAGAATTCTTCTCACTCCTCCAGGACCCCGAATCAGGTATCTTTCCCAACCAGTACAAGGGCCCTACTTTCCTTACCATTGGCTACATAGCAGCCCATTACTATGCCAAAAAGGAGATTCCCGAGGCGTACCGCCGCGAAATCATCCGTTTCTACGTCAACAATGCCCACCCCGTGGACGGAGGATGGGGTCTTCACACCGAAGACAAGAGCACCTGTTTCGGCACCACCATCTCCTACATCTCGCTCAGACTCTTGGGAATGTCTGCAGACCACCCTGTTTTGGTCAAGGCCCGAAAGGTGTTGCATCGTCTCGGCGGAGCCAAGATGAACCCCCATTGGGGCAAGATCTGGTTGGCAATCTTGAACTTGTACGAATGGGAAGGCGTCAACCCAGCACCCCCAGAATTGTGGGCCTTGCCCTATTCGATGCCCATCCATCCAGGAAGATGGTGGGTCCACACACGTGCCATTTACTTACCTGTTGGAATTGTTCAATCCAACCAGGTCAAATGCGAAGAAGATGACTTGATCAGGGAATTGCGTTCAGAAATATACTTGCCCAGCGAGCCTTACGAAAAGGTCAATTTTGGTGCAAGCAGGAACAAGGTATGCGGAGTTGACTTGCACTATCCACATACCAAGCTCTTGGATTTCGCCAATTACTTCTTGGCCAAGTACGAGAAGTTCAGACCAGCTTGGGTCAGGGAGAAAATCAACAATTACTGCTACGGCATTCTTAAAAAAGAGTTCATCAACACCCAACACTTGACCATTGCTCCTGTCAGTCACGCTTTCGCTGCCATTGCAGCTGGATTTATGGAAGGTGTGGAAAGTGAAACGTTCCAGAAGGTGTTTGCCAGAAGTGACGATTCTATTTTTCATGGTCCTCAGGGAATGATTGTCATGGGAACGAATGGTTCCCAAAGTTGGGATTGTTCCTTTATGATTCAGTTCTTTATTTTGGCTGGTCTTGCCGAACACCCTAAATTCAAAATCATGATCGAAAGAGCGTACTTGTTCTTGTGCAGATCCCAGTTCGACGACGAGGTCCAAGAAGGCAGTTTCAGAGACAGAAGAAAGGGAACCTGGGGCTTTAGTACCAAGGAACAAGGCTACACTGTTTCCGATTGTACAGCTGAGGCTGTGAAGGCCATCATCATGGTGAGAGAGCACCCAGCTTTTGCCCATTTGGTGGATGAAATTAGCGACGAAAGGATTTTTGAGGCGATGGATGTGTTATTGGATTTGCAGAATGTCGGAAGGTATCAGTACGGATCTTTTGCTTCGTACGAGAGAATCAAGACCTCCCAAATGCTTGAACAATTGAACCCAGCCGAAGTGTTCAACAACATCATGGTGGAGTACTCCTATGTGGAATGTACCGACTCGAGTCTCTTAGGTATCACGTACTTTCACCAGGCATACCCAGACTACCAAACTGAGAGAATCAAGAAGACTCTTAAGGATGGAGTTGATTTCATCTTGAGCGAACAGCTTGACGATGGTTCCTGGTACGGCTCGTGGGGTGTCTGCTACACCTATGCCACGATGTTTGCCTTAGAGGCATTGAGTACCATGGACTTGAACTACCACAACTCTGTCAGTGTTCGTAGGGCCTGTGAGTTCCTTGTTTCGAAGCAATTGCCCGACGGCGGATGGTCTGAGTCCACTAAAGCGTGCGAAACATCTTCCTACATCAATCACGAGACTTCACAGGCAACGCAGACTGCCTGGGCTCTTATTGCTCTTCTTTTGGCCGACTGCCCAGATGAGCAGGTAATAAAAAATGGTATTAAATTGTTGATGAATAAACAACGTCCAAACGGATACTGGCCATATGAAGGTGCAGAGGGTGTTTTCAACCATAGCTGTGCCATTGAATATCCTTGTTACAGATACGTGTTCACTGTCAAGGCATTTGGTCTCTATATGAAGAAGTATGGTGATTCTATCTGAAATTTTAGGACGGCAAGAAGGGAAACTTTAGTTTGAGGTTGGTTTCCAATTTTAATCGCAGTTAATGTATGTTATGAGTGTGTATGACAATGTAAGAAGTATTTGAAGAGTAAATGTAATTAGTATTTGAAGTGTTATTGAATGTAATATAGAACGTATATATTCAGGCCTATTTCCTCTTTCAGAAATGGTTCTGTGGTCTAGTTGGTTATGGCATCTGCTTAACACGCAGAACGTCCCCAGTTCGATCCTGGGCAGAATCATTTTTTTGCGACTTTTTTGAATACGCAGAATTTCAAAAATCATACAAAGAAACTACATTTGTTTTATCTTCAATGAATGTGATCGTACATTTATGACACCAGACTCAAACCGTCTCTATTCTGGCAAATTCACGCTTCAAGTTTTTGAACGTCTTTTTGCTCCTTCCCAACCTGCTTTTATGGAAAAGTTTCTTGTATACATTTGCGATAAGCACAAAGTATTTCTCTTCACCCAAAATCATTATCCCAAGATTGACCAACGCAAAAACCACCATAAGCACATAGTACTTTGAACTGAGATTAGTCAATTGCATTAAATCAGCCCACCAAGAATCTTGCTTAATCGAAAACAATACCATCGACAAACCAACCGAGACGATCAATGTCAAGATGAACGGAATGTTCTTTGCCATGCTTTGTCTGTATGGAGGCCCACGACTCAATACAACAGAAATCAAGATATACTGTAAGTTACTGTAAAGGAACAATACGGTGTTATCTGAGGACTTCACTTCATCATCTCCTCCAGGTATGGGCTTGATGTACCAAGATTCGTATTGCACCCAGATCCAAATTAAGACCTGGAAAAACATTAACACTGAAATATGACATATCAAAGGGATTAACACTTTGGGGCTGACCAAATTAGCGGTTGGTCTTTTCACAACCAAGGTTTCAAAAGGCTTGGACCATGACATGAAAATTGCTAACGGGAGGATTAAAAACATGTCAATGTACAAGAATTGAAAATCACCCAAATTCGTACCTCTTTTATACAATATTGTGACTGTGATAAACTGAATAGCCGAATACAAGGACATAAATTTGAAACATGAGAAACTGGTGACCAAACTGGATCTTCCTTCCTTAATGACATCCAATACACATGAAATTTCAAACTTTCTAGAAGTAAATGGAGCAGCAACCGATGCCTCGGCCTCGGAAAGAGAAATACCCACATCAGAAGCTTTCAAAGCACCACAATCGTTCGCACCATCTCCACAAAAGCCAACTGTATAATCGATCTTTTGAAGTTGTTCCACAAGCTCATGTTTCTCATCAGGCGACATTCTTGCAAAGATGTCACATTTCATGAGAACACTTTCAATGAGCCTGGTGTTCTTCACCTCAGTCAAAAGGTATCTGAAGACATCACCCGTGATAGCCAATACAAAGTTTTCATCGTGTCTGATGTCGCTAGTTTTCAAAGTATCCGGATCAAGTCTTCTAAGTGGGTTGTTCAATTCAATCCACTCCAACCTTATTTCTTGGGTCTGTTCGTCTTCCACAAAATTTGGAAGATAAATTCCTTCCACTTTAGGATCAATCAATTCACACTCTTTACCGACACTGATAGCAGTTAAGATATTATCACCAGTACACATAATTGTTCTGATTTGAGCCTCATTCAATTGCTTCAAAGTTCCAGTAGTAGAAGGCTTCAACTTATTTTCGAAGATAATAAACCCAGTAAAGGTCAATCCCGATTCATAGGATTCACGAGGAGCGTTCAACGACTTCAAAGATTGGTCGAGTTTCTTATATGCACAGGCAATTACTCTGAAACCATTATGGGTGTAATGATGAAGTAAATCCTCAAAGTTAGCTGGGAGGGTTTCTCTATCACAGATTTCCATCATGACCTCAGGGGCACCCTTGGAAAATACAAATTGGCTAGATGAATCCGACACAATCACAGACATTCTTCTTAAAGCCGAAACAAATTCAAGTTCCTTGAGAACAGTGTAACGACTGACATTGTTGGAAACTATTGGTTGTCCAGAATTCAAGTCTTCTTGGTAGAGAAACTTTGTGAATTCAAACATTTTGAAATCTAATGGATCCCCTAATAATTCTTGTTCAATCAATCTTAATGAATGACAAGAACTCATGCCACCTAATAAGTATTTACCACTGTTAGAATCATGACTTGATTTGCTCTCAACCTGAGAAATGTCTTTGACGTCTGATATCAAATCACCAAACACGATTTCCTTTCTACCCTTTGCATTTTGAGCTAAGTGAACACCCAAAATGTCAAGGCCATCTTCGGTTAATGTACCAGTTTTATCAAAACACATAACATCCAATTTTCCTCCAATGTTCACTCTCGTAGGCGCAATGCAGTAAATTTCCATTTTCTTCAACCTATTGATGGCGAAAGTTGTTCCAATAGTCAACGTAGCGGGCAAAGCTGGAGGTACAACAATTGTGATAATATCAAGTGCTCTCAAGATAATAAGTTTCAATGGCAAACCAAGTTGAATGAAGTTATAGGTAGAGTATGTGAATCCAACTGCAGCTATTATAGTCATAAATCCAATATACTTGAATGAATCTTCATAAAATTTGAAACCAGTTGGTTTTGGGAATAACATGGATCTAACCAATGAGCCCTTGGTGGTGTTAAATCCGGTCTTGACTGTCATGGCAATAACAGGTTCGTCATTTGAAGATTTCAACTTCAAAATTTTGGTACCGTTATATAAAAATGATTTAGCTAATAATGGAGAAGTGAAATTTTCGGGCAAAAGTTGAACCGTTTCTTGTGTTGCTGACACTTTGGAAACAGGAACACTTTCACCAGTTAACATGGATTCGTTTACAACACATTCTCCATTGACAAGTAAGGCATCACAAGGCAATACTCCCAACGAAGGATCAACTTCGAAAACATCACCGGGAACCAACTGGTCAGAGTCAATTTGTTTCCAAAATTCGTTTCTCCATACTCTGACCTCACATACAAACTTGGATACTTCTTGTAATCTCTTAATGGTAGATTTGGTCTCTATCAACGAGTTGGTTATGGAAATCATTGAGATGATGAATATACATGACGCATAATAGTAGTAATCGTCAGCAAGCCACAAAAATACGGAAAATACCTGAAACACGTAAAATGGATGCAAAATTTCATCGGTTAGTAATTGGACAATGCTCTTTTCTTCAATCTCAATATTGTTTTCACCAAATACATCTAATCTTTGTTCTTGAATCGATTGAGAGACTCCGTCTTTGGTATTTTTGACATTCAACCATTGGGAGCTATACCAATTGGAGTTTGTCTTGAAAATGTCTTCAATAGGGTTGTAGAAGAACTTTATGTATCTGTAGCTGAATGAGTTCATGTATGGAACAACAGGGTCCAGTTTACCTGGCAAGTATTTGGAATCGTCTTCTGTGTTCTGCTCGACTGTAGTCAAGAAGGTTGACAATCTGTCGTCCAACTTTTTCTTTACGATAGTGACAATTGACAATTCACCAAACTCGTTTTCAATGACACACCAGTCCGCCTTTCCCAATGGGCAAATATTTCCCATCAAGTTGACTCTATAACGTGGAATCCATCTCAACACCAAATATCCCATACCGAGAGTTAAGAAGCAGATGAGGTAGTACACGATATTTTTCCACCAGCAATTGGAATAGCCGGCAATACCAATGACCAAGTCCTCTTCTGCCAAGTAGTATCTTTGGTGGACAAGTTTGGCAGGGAAGTTCTTCTCGAATTCATGGTGAGCCATGTCAGGCACCAAATGGTCGTCTTCGAGTAAACTGGAGGCGCTAGACTCGTTGGACGTTCTTCTATTTCTGGCGTCGAAGTTGATCGACGCCGTTTCCTCGTCGCGGTTGAAAGAGCCATAGTAGTCCTGCTGGTTGGTGACAGAGGAGCGACGCATAGAGATGCCGTCGTCGCTTTCCGAGGCAAATTTGTCGACGGAGTAGTCCCAGTTGGTGTTGTAGTCCACGGGCTGCTGGTTGTTTTCCAATGTGGAGCCACCCTGGGCCATTTCGATCTCGTCGGGCGAGAAGAACTTAAAATTGACCTGGGTATCATGGGATTCTATCGACATGTTCGAGTGGACCGACTGCAAATCCACATCCTGGGGGTTGGCGGCGGCCAAAAACGGCGACGTTTCCCGAGAAATGCCCAATTCACTCCTGCTTCGAAAGCTTCCAAAATGATGGGGATAATGCAACGACGAAATGGACGAGGGAATCACCTCCGAAACCGCACCTGAGAACATCTCGTGGTTGTTCTCCTCGACCAAGAAGTTGGCAGAGTCAAACGAGGTCACAGATCCCTGTCTGGAGCGACTGAAGCGCCGTTCTACTGACAGAGACCGCCTGCTCACAGCTCCAGAGCCTCGAGGCATGGTATATTGGACGGAAAAGGTCAGAAACTGGCGGAAAAACGGGTGGAAGGGAAACTGGGAAGCTGGTTGAACTTATCACTTCGGGTATTTCACTATAGTGACGGGCTGTGGCTCCTGCAATTGGAACTGGCAGTGAAGCTGGAGTAGTAGATATCGCATTTTGTTGCTTATCAAATTTTCAAGCAATCACCAATCGCGACTACTAACAACTAAGAAGTGGACCCCAATACAACTACACTGAAAACAGGCCACAAACTCCACAATGGCGCTCAAATTGAAGCTCAAGGTGCCTAGCAGCAGCTCTGCCCAGCAGAGCGAAGAAAAACAGCCGTCTTTGCCCAAGATTAAGATCAAACCTCCGTCGTTAAAGAAAGAGGCGTCGGAAGAAAGACCTCGTAAAAAGCACAAGAAAATCAAGTTAAACCTCAGCAATGGGGGCCCGAAGCCGGCCCCCGAGCCCCTTGTCAAGCCAGTCAACAAAACACCGCGGTTTCGGATCAAACCGACGAGAATTCCGGGTGAAGGCTACGACTCCGAAGCCCCAGACATCGAGGACGACCCCTTGATCGAACAGGGTATCATCATACGGTTCCTTGAGGACGCCAATTTGGACTTCGTGCATCAGGCAGTCGATTCCGGCGACCTAACTGGCGTCAACATCAAATGGGTCACCCGGGAGAAGGCAGTGGTCAATGTCAACAGAACGTTGTATTCGGCGCGTTTGATCGACCTTCCCACCATCACCGAGTTGTACAAGACGGTGGACAAGAAGAATATCTTCAAGACCATCGATCTCTGCCAGATTCTTCTCATTTTGCACCCCATCAACCCTACAGAGCTCAACATGGAGACCGACTTCGAGGTCCCCAAAGAGTATCTTTACAACCATCCGTTGTACAAGCTTTACCCGAATTCGGAAGTGAAACAGAGACGGTTTGTCATCAGGGACGGTTTGACGCCTCCCTACGAAGGAATTTTCAGAAGATTCAGACCCAGAAGAGCCACTCATAGAGTCATAGAAGATATCGAGCAAAAGGTGGACGAGTTGATCAAGTTGGATGATGAGGCGGAGGAGAGTCATTTCGAGTTGGTGGACTTAACCAAATCCCAGAACAGGTTCGGAAACATCAGTGGAACACCTTCTGCGGTTCCAACCCCTACCCCAATGTACAGCACCGAAGCAGAAGATGCAGCGGAAGAGCAAGAGATGGATATGCCCGACGACATCGAAACACACTTGGAGGAGGAGCTCGAAAAGGTTTTGGGTCCAGGCGAAGTCTTCATGGATGCCGACGGAGTCGAAAATGCAGAGTTGTTGTTTACGAATACAAATGATGAAGAAACGTTCATGGAGGGAGACTTGGAAGACGGTGAAGAAGGAGGGGAAGAGGACGACGATGACGATGACGACGATGACGACGATGATGATGAAGAGGACGATGACGATGACGACGATGACGATGCCAAGCTGGGCAACAAACACGTCAAGCTTCTTGAAGAAGAAATTGCCGAACTCGAGAATGTGGTGGAGTACCACAGAAAGAACTTGGAGACTGCCACAAGTAAGATGATGAGAATGAAGTTCCAGAACACATACACATCGTTGAAGAGCTCATTGGATCAGAAGAAGCGGAATTTGGCCAAGCATCTCGACGAGCAGGAGCAATTGAAGAAAAAGCTCGATCCTACGAAACATGGAATTCATGAAACCAGACGTCCCGACAGCGACGACGATGACGACAACGACAATGACAACGACAATGACAACGAAGAAAATATCGCTAATGCCAACAACGGCGACGAGGGAGAAGGTGAGGAAGAAGAGAAAGAGGAAGAGGAGAGAGACCAAGGGCAAGGAGACGAAGAAGACAATGACGAGGACGATAACATGGAGAATGATTACATGGATGATCTCTTCTAGTTTGAGGACTTATTCATATGATTAGAGGAATAGTTCTACTTAGAGAACGAACCCTCAAATTAAAGGAAGAATCCTTCTCCTTATCCAAGCACCACTCTACTAATTTACGAAAGATCTTTTGGGTTAACCAATTTATCTTTCCAGAGAACCACTTGGATGGTGTTTCTACTGACCATTGTTGATCTCTTCTGATGAACCTCACGTATATATGTACTATATTAAGCAGTTTAGTGGGAAATACCATTGACGTCATAATTGGACACTCTCCACAAGATAGGACGTCGCTTGGGCGGAAATGCCCTGCACTTCCTTCACAATTCCGTAGATATGGAGATACTCTGCCTAGTGTCTATGGTTTCCTGCATGTGACAATAGCGCAATTCCAACCTGCAATCTTCAGGCTCATCCTCATCGGATTGTCCCGAACTTTTGCAAGTTAAAT
This sequence comes from Suhomyces coccinellae, assembly GCA_030565345.1. NCBI lineage: Eukaryota > Fungi > Ascomycota > Pichiomycetes > Serinales > Debaryomycetaceae > Suhomyces > Suhomyces coccinellae. The sequence goes on along the minus strand of JAJMBP010000007.1, from coordinate 395,822 downwards.
CCCGCCCACTAGGGCGCCACGCAGACTTCAGTTCTGGTCAAGTCTCCACAAAAAGAGGCAAATATGGGCCAAAATGGTCCAGAAAAAGCCTATCGGACTCCCAAGATAGGAAGCGATGTATCCAGTCATCCAATTGGCGTCAAAAACGGCCCAAATCCGCCATTTCACGCCCCGAAGCCAGCGCAATTCCCCATCCTCCACTCTTCCTAACCCGCAAACGGCCTCCGCGGAAGCTAACCTGCAAACCAAATTTTATCTAATATCAATTCTCCATTCTGATAAAGGTCTTCTTATGTGAATCCAAGAAACCCCTTGTTGTTTCCCTTACACCAGGACCTTTTGTGCCTTCCATCTACAAACACTCCGCTGCTCTTTCCAGTCACGTTCTGAACGTCTCTACAATGTCAACCAACTCCATCAAGCTCTTGGCTAGTGATGTCCACCGTGGATTGGCTGAGCTCGTGGCCAGAAGATTGGGCTTGAAAATCAGTCCCTCTGAGATCAAACGGGACTCAACCGGTGAGATCCAATTCTCCATTGGTGAATCTGTCCGTGACGAGGACATTTTCATCATTTTCCAGATCGGATCCGAGGCTGTCAACGACAAGGTGTGGGAACTCTTGATCATGATCAACGCCTGTAAGACGGCCAGTGCCCGTCGTATCACGGTGATCTTGCCCAATTTCCCCTACGCCCGTCAGGACAGAAAGGATAAGTCCAGAGCTCCCATCACCGCCAAGTTGATGGCGGACATGTTGACCACTGCTGGATGCAACCATGTGATCACCATGGACTTGCACGCGTCACAGATCCAGGGCTTCTTCGACGTGCCCGTCGACAACTTGTACGCGGAGCCCAGTGTCGTCCGGTACATCAAGGAGTCCATCAACTACAAGGACGCCATCATCATTTCTCCCGACGCCGGAGGTGCCAAAAGAGCTGCTGGTTTGGCCGACAGATTGGACTTGAACTTTGCATTGATCCACAAGGAGCGTGCCCGTGCCAACGAGGTGTCCAAGATGGTGTTGGTCGGTGACGTTTCCGACAAGATCTGTGTGATTGTCGATGACATGGCCGACACGTGCGGCACGTTGGCTAAGGCGGCCGAGGTCCTTTTGGACAACGGCGCTCAGGGTGTCATTGCCATTGTCACCCACGGCATTTTGTCCGGAAATGCCATCAAAAACATCAACAACTCCAAGCTCACCCGTGTGGTGTGTACCAACACCGTTCCTTTCGAGGAGAAGTTGAAACTCTGTCCCAAGTTGGACACTATCGATGTGTCTGCTGTGTTGGCAGAGGCCATCAGAAGATTGCACAACGGTGAAAGTATCTCGTATTTATTCAAGAACGCTCCCTTGTGAGCTACATAGACGTGATAATTTACATTCACTTGGGCCACATGTAAACATCAGAAGATTAGATAATAGCTCGGGAAGAATTTTGAGGGTACCAGCCCTCATGATATCAGTCAATAGTGTAGAAACGACAAAAGGTCCATGTGTCTGTTATTTATTGAACAAGAATTTTAGATATATATTTGCATTCTCTGCATCATAAAGTTCAATTAACTTTTCTTTACTGTAATAGTAAAGCTATAGAAAAAATGTTGCATTGATTCTCTTCTCGATGCTTTAAATGGAGATCTTCTTCATGCCTCATGGATGGACGTCTTGTCTGTCCATGTTGTTGGATAATATTTTAAAAGTCTTACGAAATCCCTGTTCCTAACTTTTCTGGAACTAATAAATTTAATAAATTATAACCAGGACAATTAATTTATCCACTTGCAATAGTCTTTATTCACATCATTAGAAGCTAACTAAATTACTATTGCTTAGGGTTATTTTCATTTAATTTGCCTACATCGGTAATCAACGTTTGAATCACTTTCGGGGATCAACTGATAACTCGAGCCAAAAAATACATGAATACCTACAAGATCTAGAGGAACGACTTGAATGACTTCACCTTGCTTCACCTCAGGTGCTTGTTCCCACTCTATTCAATTTTTACAAATATTTCCAATTCAAGACGTTCTGACACTTTTGGAATTCAGTTGGAGATTTATCAAATATTTTACACCAAAATTCCAGCAATGATTCAAACTCTATACTAATAATGTCGCTTGTACTTTAATCCAGCAAGTAGTAATATCGAAATTCTACAATTGGAGTCTCTTGGTATTTACTGATAGTTGCGAAAATAAGAGATAAATACATGCATTTTCATTTCAACCAGAAAATTGATTAAACCTTCATTCAATTCATTTGTAAGCATGTACATTCCATTGAACCTGCAATGATGGTACTCCTTTCTGCTGTTGTCATTGCAAACTGTACTCCTCCGTATACGTCACGTGACTTTCTCCACTTGTGTCAAAATCAGTATTTTGCAATTCTGCTAACTTCAACACTACTCAGCATGACCAAGTAAGTTACTCTACGTCCAGTTATCAGCAACAACAACTAACTTCAGGCAAATCAAAGCATGTCTTTTTGGTAAGTGAAGGCGTCTCTGCACCTTTCTTGCACTTTTTCCTTTCCAGTCATCACCTAGATCTCATCTTGACAATTCTCAAAATAGAAGGTCGACGTGTCTAGACAACAGAGGTGCATGGAATCGTCACAGTACTAACCTAAGACATGGACGGTACGCTCATCGACACCGAGGACCTCTACACATTGTGCGCTACCCGACTTTTGGGTAGATATGGCAAGGGCCCATTGACTTGGGACGTGAAAAAAGAGCTCCAAGGAAGACCGTTGCCCGTAGCAGCCCAGATGGTGATCGACGCCTACGACTTGCCCATCACCCCGCAGCAATATGCCGACATTTCCTTTGAATTGCAGGAGACGTTGTGGTTCCAGACCAAGTTCTTGCCTGGCGCTTTGGAGTTGATCCAGGAGTTGAAGGCCAACAACATCCCCATTGCCGTGGGAACCAGCTCCCACACGGCCAACTACCACCGCAAAACCAAGGCTTTGGGCCACGGATTCGATCTTTTCGGGCTGCATGTGGTGACAGGTGATGACCCCAGAATTCCCAAAGGAAAGGGCAAGCCCGCGCCCGATATCTGGTACGCTTGCTTGGAAAGCATCAATGCCGAGCGCAGGGTCCAGGGTCTTGAGGAAATCCTCATCCACGAGTGCCTTATCTTCGAAGACGGCATTATTGGTGTGGAGTCCGGTAAGGCCGCTGGAGCGCCCGTGGTGTGGGTTCCGCACCCAGACATGAAACCGTACATTGAGGACAAGGATGTGCAGCGTGTTGCAGAGCTGAACGGCGAGATCTTGGCCAGCATGTCCCACTTTGAGCCTTCCAAGTGGTTCGCCTATGCTAAGTAGCTCCATGTGTCACGTGACTCGCCCCATATAGCGCTTCTTCCTACTAGAACACCTGTAAGCCATGATAGGAACCGATTCCTATCACATCTCCATAGAAATCCCCCAAGAACACGACCCCAACACCACTGCCGACTACCGGTGTTCCAATATCGAAGTAACCAGCGTCCCAGTCCCCACCACAATGGACTCCACCCCAGACTCCAGTCCGCAACAGGCTGTGGAACCAATCAAGGCCCAACTGTTAGGCGATGGAGTGATCCGCTTGTTCAGGGAATTCGAGGAAGAAGAGGCCCAGATGCTGGCAATAGACGATACCAACATCAGTGATGGCACAATGGTGTCAATTCTTGCTGTTCCGACCTACTTCACTGCTACAGATCTTCTAGGCTTCATAGGAGAGAACCAGATGAAACGCATCTCCCACCTCCGGATCCTCAAAAGTCACAAGCCCAATCGTTTCTTGGTGCTCATCAAGTTCCGGGACATCGTCCATGCAGCCGAGTTTCAGTACCAATTCGACGGCAAGCCGTTCAACTCTATGGAGCCAGAAAAGTGCCATGTGGTGTACGTGAAATCGGTACAGATGCACCGCCGGCCACAGGACCACGACGATACTTCCAACCCTCTCATCCCTTTCTTGTTGGCCGACCCCTTCACCCAAAGTTCCAGCGTCAACGAGACCACAACTACCACCATAATCGAGCTTCCCAGCTGTCCTGTCTGTTTGGAACGCATGGACTCCGAAATCACCGGCTTGTTGACCATCCCCTGCCAGCACACCTTCCATTGCCAATGCCTCACCAAGTGGAAGGACGACTCGTGCCCCATCTGTCGCTATTCTAACAATTTCTCCAACCAGCAGGTCAGGCGATCAGTGAGACGATTGTCCCTGTTCAGCATGCAAAGGCGGCCGCAATTGTCGCTAACGTCGTCCATTCCCGAAGCCACAGAGACCACGGAACTGTGCATGGAGTGTTCTGTCGACGAAGACCTCTGGATCTGCCTAGTGTGTGGAAATGTCGGTTGTGGACGATACGGGCCAGGCCAGCATTCGCTCAAGCATTTCATAAATACGGGGCATTGTTTCGCCATGGAAATCGAGACCTCCAGAGTGTGGGACTACGCTGGAGACAATTATGTGCATAGACTAGTGACGAACGAGTCCGACGGAAAGTTGGTCGAATTGCCAGAAAAGTCCAACAAAACAGGAAGCCTGAGTGCATCCGACAAGGCAGACGAGGTAGACTTCGAATATTCGCAATTATTGATTAGTCAACTTGCCAGCCAGCGGGAATACTACGAGTCCTTGTTGTTGGAACGAGAAAACCCAAAATCCAGAAAAGGCTCGGGCGCTCCAGTCATGAGCAGTAAGATCTCCGAGCTCGAATCGAAGATGAATGAACTCAGTGTCAAATACAGTAAACTAACAGACACGCTAGTTCCATCTTTGGAGAGCAAACTTCATGCCAAAGACTCAAAAATCGAGAAAATTGCAAGTGAGCTTAGTCTGGCCAATTCTCTAAATGATGCGCTTTCACGCAAAGTCGATTACCTCCAGGAAACTAATTCTAACCTTAAAGCTGACGTGAAGATGCTCAATGAAGAAAAAGAGGCGTTGTCGGAACAAGTGAAAGATTTAATGTTCTTCTTGGACAGTCAGGAACGGTTCAAGAACGAGTCAGAAGAGGTTCGCGATGGCACAGTGGTGATTAAGCAGAACCCCTCGCGCAAGGCACAAAAGAAGAAAAGGAAATAAATCTTATTATTGAAGAATCTCACTGTTGCTGCTTTAAACAGAGCATATTAAGAAAGACTGTGCTCCAATACTAACCGTTTGTGATATAATTTCGGCTCTACTCCCGATTGGAGTGAGTAGAATGATATGTGTCCCAGATAAGGAAGTACAGTGTTCCTCAAGAATATCGATTGATCTGTTTGAATCTCAGATTCTTTCATGCTGGTATTCTTCAACTAACATGTCTTTTGAAAGACGTGAAAACAGCACCACTCATAAACTACCGTCGATTTCGGAATTGCTTGCATCTTTTGGTAAAACGAACGAGTTTGTGCCTTCACTTCCGAGTCCTAAGATAAATAATAATAATCCACGAGAAAACGGATGGGACACTTGTGCAAATAATTCTGAAGGCTCACGGCTATTGGGGGAGGGTGACTCGAATTCCATTCAACTGTTTGTGGAAAATTTCGAGTCTCTTGAGGACTTTGTGAAGGATCTAAAACTGCTGTTCAAACCCCAGTACAGCATCGAATCTGATAACCTCAGTTCGATCTTACGCAAATACCCAGAAGAAGTATTGGATCAGAATCTCGATAAAGTTAGCCAGCTCAATGTTCTTCTACAGAAGGTCAAAAGGATGCATTACACCGTTAATTCGGGGCCTTCACAAGTTGATCCCATTTTTGGAAGCACGAAATTTTCAAAACTGGAACCCCGAAAGATTTCCCAAAAAGGCCGACGAAAACGCACAGGAGGAGGAGCTCGCAATGGAGAAATGATCTCGCTTCGAGTTAACCAACAAAGCTTGACGTCCAATGAGGTTCCCAGAATGGGAGGTCTCAATATGGGGCTCTGTTTGAGGAATATTATCAACTGCCAGCATTGTGGATCGAGAAAGACTCCCGAATGGAGAAGAGGCCCTGGAGGCACTCGCAGCTTGTGCAATGCGTGCGGTTTGTTCTACTCCAAGTTGGTCAAAAGATACGGAGTACGGATTGCAGACCAAACGATGAAAGAAAGGAAAGAGCATGGCGAGATGAAAGACAGACGGATCCTGCGTTAAGAATTGATCTACAGTTCTACTGATTGAGGATTCTGAGACTTTGGAGAGATGATGTACCTCCTTTGTCTGGATTCGTAGGCAACCTGGTGTAATACGATAACTGGGTGCAAATCCAGCAAAAGGATAGTCGAGTATGAAAACGACGATTTATGAGTAAAATTAATAAATAATAGCCAAATTATCGCAAGAAATATCGGTAACTATAATTCTTTCGAATATAACGATCCTCGTCGTAGAAATGGGTTGGTTGTTCGGTATTTGCACCCAAATGAGAATTTCACTTGATGGAAGAATCCGCTAAATTTGGTAGAATTTTGTAGAAGAAGAATTATGACAGTACTGTACATCTTACTATACATCCTCTCCAGTTATTCAAGGTCAATAGATCTAGATAGACTCTACGATAGAGTTCCTGTACTGCACTTTTTCTGACGGTGAAAAGTGTAAAACTGCCACCAAAAACGCCCAAATTTCATAATTTTCAAGCTTTAAATGCCACTACCATCCACCATCATTGCCCGTCTCTCTCTACACCCCCACTCTTCCTCCACTCTTCCTCTTTCCATCCTATTATCTCCCACCTCTAACCCATCTCATCTCTTTGCACACGTGATTCTTTGAGCCGCACGAAAAATTCACTACGATGAGCTGAAAAAAATGCCCTTTCTCCATCCAAACTCATCGACATGGTAGAGTCTAAATCGGTGCTAAGTAGCAGTGAAATCTCGTTTCCAAGAGGTGGATCCACAGCCTTGACCCCATTGGAGGTCAAGGAGGTTTCGAACGACGTGACAAGAGACATTTTGTTCGAAACCGCCGCCTCTTCCAAAAGACCTGCCAGCTTCAAGGCAGATCAACCGGCCAAGAAGTCCAAGAAGCAAAAGAAGAAAACCACATCTGAAGACGCCAGCGAGGCCGCCGTGGCCGTGGAGATGTTTACGTCCAAGAACCTCCACGCCGGATCCGTTGTGTTGGGCCAAATCACCGCCATCCACAAGATGGACTTGACCGTGAGCATCGGAGACAACTTGTTCGGCAGTGTCGCCATAACCTCCATCAGTGAGGAGATCAACCACATACTCGAAACGATTGACGATGATTCCCAAGACGAAGACAGCGACAACGACGAAGCATCGCCCCTGTTGCCCGAGTTGTCCCAATTGTTCCACATAGGCCAATGGGTCCGCGCAAAGGTGCTACCTGCCGACGAGGGCGACAAGAGACGTATCCACCTCACTCTCGAGCCACAGGCCGTCAACGAGGCCATGGAAGCCGACGATATGTCCTTGGGAAACGTGCTCCAGTGCTCAGTCAAGTCCGTCGAAGACCACGGACTCATTCTCAACACCGGCCTCGACAACTTCTCAGGCTTCATCTCCAACAAGGAGTTGGCCGCCGTGCCCGAAATGGACCCCAAGGCCTTGCTTCCTGGTTCCATCGTTTTGGCCAGCGTGGTCACCAAGCCCAGTTCCAAAACCATCACCTTCAGACCAGTTTCCAGTCCTTCGGTGCCCAAGAAGTCGAGCATTTCTACCATTTCCTCCATCGACGCCATCCAGCCGGGAATTGTGGTGGACGCCATTGTGTCTTCCGTCACCAAGAACGGTTTGGTGACAAGAGTCTTTGGCTTGTTGGACGGAACCATCAGCTTATCCCACTTGCATGAATTTGATTTGGAAAAATTGACCCACAAATACGCCGTGGGCAACACCACCAAGGCCAGAGTCCTTGGTGTTTTGACCGTCGGCGGTGCCAAGAAGTTGGTGTTGTCCGTTCTTCCTCACCTCTTGAATCTTAGACCTACCGAAGAGAACGCCTTGGAGGCTTTCCCTGTCAACCATGTGTTCGACAGTGCTGAGGTGGTCGGCGCTGATGCCAACCATACCTACTTCAAGTTCGGTAGCTCCACATTGTTCGGAAAAATCCACAACTCCAAACTCAACACCGAAGAATACAACTTCAACGTGGGTTCCAAGCACGAGGCCAAGGTTTTGGGCTACAACCCCGTGGACCACATGCTCACGTTGACTTGTGACCCCAAGCTCGTCAAGTCCAAGTACTTGAAGGGCTCGGACATCCCATTGGGTACCCTTCTCAGCCAGGTCGAGATCGTCAAGGTCTTACCTGAAACCGGTGGTATTATCGTCAAATTGACCGATGATATCGAAGGTTTCGTGCCCTCCAACCACATTTCCGACATCAGATTGGTGTATCCTGAAAGAAAATTCAAGGACGGAAGCAAGCACAAGGCCAGAGTGTTGAACAATAACGGCAAGAGAGTATTGGTCTCGTTGAAGAAGTCGTTCGTCAACATGGAAGAGGACATGGTTTTGGACACATACGCTAAGGCTGAGGTCGGATTCAAGACCTGTGGTACCGTGGAAAAGTTCTTGCCCCATGGTGCAGTCATCTCATTCTTCGGCCAAGTTAGAGCCTACTTGTCCAAGGAAGAGATCTCCGAAACTTTCGTGGAAAATGTCTCCGACTACTTGAAGATTGGTCAAACCATTGTCGTTAAGGTATTGTCTGTGGATACAGAAGACGAGAAGTTGAGAGTCACCATGAGACAGTCGGCAGAAGTCAGCTCAGACCAACAGAAATACTTCGACTCTGTTTCTTTCGGCAAGACCATTGCCAACGTTCTGGTTGTCGAAAAGAGACACGATGTTGTCTATGTCGAGATCGCCTCCAACAAGATCAAGGCTATGATCATGGACGGCCATTTGTCCGACGGAAACTACGACCAAAACAGAAACTTGTTCAAGAAATTGGCTGTTGGCAGTGAATTGGAAGTCCTCTTGCTTGAAAGAGACCACAAACACAGAGTTGTGGTTGCTACTGCCAAAAAGTCCTTGATCCAGGCCGCTAAAAAGAACCAATTGCCAACTACCTTTGAAGACATACAACACAACGGCGACAAGCCACTTCAGGGTTACATCAAGTCCGTTACCAACATGGGATTGTTCGTCTCTTTCGGTAACAAGTTGACTGGTTTGGTTTTGGCTAAGTACTTGAACGTCGAAGACTTATCCAAGAAGTTCCAGAAGAACCAATCGGTCACTTGTCACATCATTAGAACCGATGACGTGCAAAGAAGATTCTTGTTAACTTTGGAGGACAATGCGCAAACCGAATACTTGAACCAAGAAACTGTCATCAACCCAATTGACGCTTCCAAGAGTTCTTTCGGTGACTACGTTCCAGGTGTGATCACCAAGTGTGTGGTCAAATCCGTCAAGGGTACCCAATTGAACGTTCAATTGGGTGACAACTTGCAGGGAAGAGTTGATGCTACTCAGTGTTTCAACAGTTTCGATGAAATCAAGAATGTCAAGCAGCCATTGGCCCAATTTCCTAAGGGAACCGTCTTGGATGTCAAGGTCATTGGATACCATGACGCAAAGGACCACAAGTTCTTGCCAATTACCCACAGAAGAAACAACCGTAATATCATCTTGGAGTTGTCTCAACTTGAGAGCGAATTGAGCACCAAGGACGTTCCATACTCTGGAATTAACATCACCGATCTTAAGCAAGGTCAGAAAATTGTTGCTTTCGTCAGTGGTATCACCAAGGGAACGGTGTTTGCTTCTATCACTCCAAACATCGCCGGTAAGATTTCTGCTGTGGAAGTCAGCGACGACAAGGAAGTTTTCCAGAACTTGGTGAAGAATTACCCAACTGGAACTGCCATCGAGGCTACCATCAAGGAAGTCTTTGAGGAGCAGAACTTGGTAGACTTGAGAATAAGAGAAAACCTCATCACTTCCAGCGAGGAATTGGTGATTGGAGAATCTTACCCAGCCAAGGTCTTCAAGGTGTTGGAAAATATCGTCTTGGTCGAGTTGGGAGACCACGTCATTGCATCTGCTTTCATCACCGACGCTTTGAACAATTACACCAAGAATTTGGGTACTGTTTTCCACCAAAACGATTTGGTCATCGCCACTGTGATCGATGTCGACAGTGCTGGAAAGGTTGCTGTTTCCTTAAGATCTGACGAGGAAAACTCCGATAGACTCATCAACTCTTACCAGGATCTCCACCGTGGAGACGTTGTCAGAGGCTATGTCAAGTCCTTCAACAACAACGGTGTCTATGTTTCCTTGGGTAGATCTACCTTTGCCTGGGTCAGAGTGGCCGACATTTCTGACAGAATTTCCAACGACTGGAAAAAGCAGTTCAAGCTCTACCAACCAGTGACAGGAAAGATTGTTTCTTGTCGTGGTGAAGGTAAGATCTTGATGACACTCAAGGAGAGTGAAGTCAAGGGCGAGTTGAAGTCCTCCAAGGTTCTTGAAGATGTCAAGGTCGACGAAATCTTCGAGGGTACTGTGAAGAAGGTTGCTGACTTCGGTGTTTTCGTCTCTTTGGACGGTACTTTGAACGTCAGTGGATTGTGTCACCGTTCCCAGATTTCAGACAACGATATCACCAACATCGAAGCATTGTTCAGCGAAGGCGACCGTGTCAAGGTCAAGATTTTGAGCGTGAACTTGGAGAAGAACCAATTGTCTTTGGGAATGAAAGCTTCCTACTTCACTGATGAAATGGACGTTGACCACCGCAGTGAAGAAGGCGAAGAACAATCCGAGGACAACTCTGACGATGAAGAAGACGATGATGAGATCATGGAAGACGCTTCTGACGACGAGTCTGACTCCGAGTCTAAAGAAGACGACGAGGATGAAGAAGATTCGAGCTCCAAATCCAAATCTGCAGGCTTAGGTGGATTGTCCACCAATGGTTTCGACTGGACTGCCTCTATTTTGGACCAGGCCGAAGAGGAAGACTCTTCTTCTGATGAAGAGGACTTCACTCAAGAGAGAAAGAAGAAAAAGAAGAAGGCTGCTGTTCAGGTCGAAGACAAGACTGCTGATATGAGCACTAGAGCCCCCCAATCGGTCTCGGACTTCGAGCGTCTCTTGGTGGGTAACCCTAACTCCTCTATCATGTGGATGAACTACATGTCTTTCCAATTGCAGTTGAGTGAGGTCGACAAGGCCCGTGAAATTGGAGAAAGAGCATTGAAGACCATCAACTACCGTGAAGAACAGGAAAAGATGAACATCTGGATCGCCATGTTGAACTTGGAGAACACCTTCGGTTCTGAGGAGAGTCTTGAAGACGTTTTCAAGCGCTCCTGCAAATACATGGAGCCACTTACCATGCATCAGAAGTTGGTTGGCATCTACAATATGTCAGAAAACTTCGACAAGGCCGATGCCTTGTACAAGGTCATGGCCAAGAAGTTCGGAAAGATCCCATCTGTGTGGGTTCAACACGGCTCTTCGTTGATGGACCGTGGCTTGAACCAAGAGGCACATGAGCTCTTGGCCCGTTCTTTGCAGGTATTGCCCAAGAGAGAGCACATCGAGGTGGTCAAGAAGTTTGCCCAGCTTGAGTTCTCCAAGGGTGATGCCGAACAAGGTAGATCTTTGTTTGAAGGATTGGTTTCCGATGCCCCCAAGAGAATCGACTTGTGGAACATCTACATTGACCAGGAGATGAAGCAAGACTCCAAGAAGCGTGTGGAGGACTTGTTTGAGCGTGTTTTGGCCAAGAAGTTGTCCAGAAAGCAGGCCAAGTTCTTCTTTTCCAAGTGGCTCGCCTTTGAAGAGGACAAGGCTGACGAGCAGATGGTTGCCAAGATCAAGGCCAAGGCCACCGAATATGTCCAGTCCAAATAGTTGGCCCATTCTTTGCATTCTGTCCTCGTATATATAGTAATTTGCATTTTTATAGTGTCTGTATTTTATCTTTAGAATTTATGATTTTTGCACCCAAGAGTAGTTTTCCAAAATTCCAGAATTTCGCAGTAAATTTACAATTATCACCATGACATCCAGAACCTTATGGGTGCTGTTTCTAATATACACTGTGTCAATGATGTTGATATCACTATCAACACGATTCGAAACTGATGCGTTCCTAAGAAACCAGTCCGGTTTCTCCCAATTCGTCAGGTGTTTGGAACACCAAGATGTCAGACAATGTTTGCATCAATTCAATTTCACGAGACTCCAGAACAACTCAGAAAAACAGAGAAAGTACGTGTGGAGAAGCTAATTGCGAGCATTACTAAGACCAGGTGTTTCAACAGGGCCCTCTGTCAGAACTCCAGCGACGTGGAGACTGTTCTAGCCATCCAGGAGTGCTTTTTGCTTACAACAACAAAACGGGGCGGCTACGGATTCCTCTTGTTTTTGACGCTAGGTGGAGTGATAGCAGCATATGACACGGCTGCTCCAAGCATCCGGGGTACCGGGGATGGAGCCAGTGGCTCGATGGTGTCGACTTCACTGCACAATAGAAGCAGTAGCGGCAAGTGTTGCAACTACAGCTGCGACAACAATAGGGAGAACAGTGGGACCAACTCCCCGAGACAACAACAAAGGCCGGGCGGGGCACTTTCAGAAAAGCGAACTACATTGCCCGCTGACAGGTTCTACACCAAATCTCCTCCAAACACACCACATGAAACTCCCTGGCTACAGTGGGGAAAATCCAGGGGCACGAGTTCCCCTGGCCCCTCCCTGCCAGGGCGGATGCATGCCAGGATCGAACCACTCTATGCCCTTGTCCCACCCCCATACCACAGATTTGGCTATCCACACATGCACCAACCCAACGGAATTGTGGGATTTGGAGCGAGTGAATTCGTGCCGCATCCATGCACCCCCCCATCCCCATCTGCCGGAGTTCCCCTTCCAGATCAACTGATGGCTTTTGGTGGGGTTGCATCCAAGGGAGCTCCCCTTCTCTACCGCGAGGTGACACAACAGCCCTACAAAAGGAAATTCATCAAGGGTCGCGGGTGGGTGGCCATGCGCTTGCTCCGTCGAGAACAAGCCCAATATGGACCTTATAGTCCCGTCAAGATTCCCACTCCCGGCCTCTAACTTCGGCCCAGACGCCGAAGCTAGACTTGTTCCACCCTGGACCGTTCGCAGATCCTATTTTCCAGAAGTATGACCCAAATGAGTCGCACCGAAGCATGTGCAAGTTGAAGTTCAACACTTCAAAGGCGTGCACTATCAGTTCTCCTCATCATCTTCACATGCAACACCAGGCCATGCAAATTACCTGCTTTATATGAAGAGGAACGGCTTACGCGCCAGCGATCCTTGGACAAAAACTCAACACACTCTACCACCCACCAGGACCCCCTAAACCTGATATATTACCTCCTGGCTTTGCCCGTCGCCCAAGTGAACACATTATCCTGTCCGCTTACGTAACGCATTAGCCAACTTCACACGGAGTTGTACACACCTTAGATATTGCAGAAGATCCTCCAACAACACTCTTATTCTGCTTCTTTTTCCAATCCAGGTTCGGCCCATGACTGACACGAAGCAAAGAGAGGCCTCGGCCACTTTGTCTCCCGAGATACCTCCCGCCTACTCGGAGAGGAGTGATTCGTTCTCGAGCTCTCGTCCCAACAACGACGCTGACTTGGTCTCTGCGGCCGAGGCGTTGACACAACTCACCAACGCCAGCTCCCCAGGCTCTGCCACCACCGGCTCGTCCCCCACGCCGGTTCCCTCCGAGCTCAGTGCCGTGACCACCCCCAACCAGCACCCTTTGATCGCACAGGTCAACCAAGTCACCAAGCACCCAATAGTCACCAATGCCCTAAAGTACTACGAGACATCCAAGAGAAACTATGCCCCCTTCAACTATGCCGCCGAGATGGTTGAGAAGGCCGCCATTCCTGTTGTCAACAAGATAGAAGTGAATTTAAATAGCAGACACCAGGCCAGAAAGTTGAGAAAAGAACAGGCCGCCGCTGCCGCTGCCGAAGCAGAGAAGGAAGAGATTCGCAGCAAGAAGAGAAGACTCTCCGTAACGGGAGACGAGGAAAGGACGGTGACCATAGAAACGAAGAAGCGCTTGCAGTTCTGCTTGCATATTTTGCGTTTAGCTAACGACCAGATTAACAACAGTGTGACTTATTTGCAACAGAGGGTCACAGACAAGGAAAAGTCGATAATAGAGGAACGTGAGCAGTTACAGAAGCAACAGCAAGAGATCCAGCAGCACAAACAAGACTTGCTGCTTGACAACAAAGTACAAGTCGATGAGCCCAGTGAAGCTGCCCAGCAAACCAAGACCGAGATTGCCACCACTGTGAAGAAGATTATACACTTGATTTCCAACTTTAGACCCTCTTCTTTGAGTACCGAAGGCTTGTCGCCAGTGTCTAGCAACGCCACTGCCGTGGCGCAGGATAACTCCGACCTCAAGGCCACCATACGGGACATCATCTTGAAGTTACCATCCACCATACAACAATCCGCTTTGTCAAACTCCACCTCATCGCAAGCGAACGAGAGAATTTTTGTGTTTGCCAAGGAATCATTGGACATGATTTCCAAGCTCACCAATGTGTTCAACGAGCAGCTTGTCAAAGCTGAGTCATGGGTGGGAGGCGAAGACGCTGGTGCCAACAAGAACGAGTATCATCAGGTGGAGTCGCCTTTGAGCAACGGCGGCACTCTTTCGGAGAAGTCTCCTTCCCCGGTGGAGAACAAAAGAATGAAGTTGGCAAACGATGCAATCAATTTGTAGTATTATCTAGCTAAATAGCGATGTTCAACGAACGGAATATAGTTATAGTTGTGACGTCTAACGAGGAGTAGAAGGAAGTTGATTCGACATGGCTGGAACCAGGCCAACTTAAGTAATTGCCCATTTCCGGGGCCATGCCGGAGAAAAGGACCAGGAAACAATCAGAGTCACAGCTCTACGTCAGGTACGCTTTGGAGATGACCCTAATAAGCTCTGAGTCAAACTACATGGCACCAGTGGGGCCCAAACCGTACAAGGTTTGATATTTTTCCAGCAGAGAACAATAATCCAGGAGACGAAAGCAACAGCAATGTCCCGAATAGTCACCAGGCCTGATAATATCCGGTGACCAGGAACTAGCGAACGCATAAGCCTACCTGACCACACATCTCCAGATAATTCCTGTGAACGTTAATTATAATCGAGGTCTCCTGTGGGAGACATTATGAACCATGGTCCGTTCTTCTGGTTCTTTTGAGATGCCCTGGTTCCCGAAGGAGAAGGGGCATGTGCTTCTCTGGTGGCCAAGCAACAGTATTGTCCCAGAACAGTTATTTTCAGAAATAAAGGCCTATTGTAGGAATTTAGGGGCAGGAACTTCGCTGTCCACAGGATTTCTTTATCAATCGAAGTATTGTATCGGTGCATGGATGTACGGAATTCTTCTCATGAAGAAGAGCTAGCCGAAGAAGAAGTGGAAGCGGACGACACTGAATGTTAAACGAGGTGGTTCCGGCTGATTGTGGAGGCAGAGTCAGAGCAAGAATAATGGATGAGCTGAGACTCGGCTGGTATTACGCTAGTTCTTGTTGCATCTGATCATCGGTCCTTGATAATCGGAATGGTGCAGGGAATATCGGCGGACGGGAAAATGGATGTAGACGAGAGAACATTTGCGATGGCCAGACGGCGGGAACTCGGCATCTAGCTTGATGGATCTGCTTGTTCAACATTTTGCATCTTCTTCAATTCTATCAACTGCTTAATTCCGTATCTGTGCCCATATCTTATCTTCTCTATTGCGTGTCTATTGCGTGTCTATAGTCTGTCTATTACTGCCTATAGTCTGCTATAGCTGTCTACAAGCTGCAACAGGCAGAGCAGCTCATTATGGACCTTCGAATCAGACCCTGGTCAATTCATAACCATAGATGCTAATACTTTCCTAAATTGCCTGGTTTGACATGGCATGTGCAGAGGAGGAACCTCTATTTTATTGGGATGTAGCCGCATGTGCGACATGGAGATGCACTTCACATGCGGCAAGGCACGAGAGGTGCCAGGACAACTCTTGCTCCACGACAAGGAGGGAAGTAGGGGGTTTCTTGTGGGTGGGATGCATTGTGCAATACTGATCTGTAGGATCCACACCGTTCTAAACCCTAGATACTTGTCCATCTCGTCCAAGATGCCTGTCAAATGCATAGATAGAGAGAGCACTTGCTGTAGATACTGTAGGTACACTAGATCAGATCAGGATGTCGCGCGACATCTGCTGCACCACCCTGCAGACACAGATTCTGCATGCACGGAAACCCCAGCTTTGACGTATTCTGCCCGGAAGCTGGGCACACTTCCGACCACGGCCCCTTGCTTCGACCCAACGGGCCCAATTAGTCATGGCAGCGCAGGGAACAACCCCTAGGCCAACATTTTGGCGCCGGCGTCCCGATTCTTCCCCAGAACAGCCCAGGCCCTCTTGCTGGTTCGGGCAATTCAGGCACTAGCACGTTTGGCCCAACCGGGGGCAGGTCGTGCGCGCACCGACACCTGCGCACTGCGCACCCCAAGTCTTTGCCGTTTCGGGAGATATGTCCAACTGCCCGTTTAGGAACTATAATTGGCCCTTGCCCTTCTGCTTCCCATGTCCTTGCCCTTTTCGAGGCCCCAGTGCCCAACAGGGCAATTCGGCCCTGTTGCCACTGCTACACTGGGCAATTTTGCACCCGTCCCGCCACCGCTCCCCAGTTTGGCACAAACCAAATATATATGGGCCTCCTCCTCGTCTACTTAAACAAAACACTCCACCTAAACCTTCATCCAGCCAGACATGACTGAACTCCTTAGTTTGACCCATGACGAGCGCCTACAGGTCCAGTCGTCGTGGTCCACCGTCACCAGCGTCTACCAACGCCAACAATTCATTCCCCAGTTGTACGCCAACTTGTTGGCCGCCAACCCGGATGTCAAGAACACCCTCAGTTCCGACTCAATCATCAACGCACACCGTCTTGTGTTCGGCGACTTGTTGAACTTTGTCGTCTCCTACACCAATGACGCGGCCAAGTTGGCCGACTTCATCGAGCACTTTGTGCGGGAGAACCAGGACTTCACCAATGCGTCCGAGGCGTACTTGGAGCCCATGGGCGGTGCCTTTGTCCAGACCTTGAAACAGAGCATGGCCGGCCAGATGTCGTCCGAGCTCGAGTCCGCCTGGATCAAGGTGTACATCTACGTGGCCAACTCGTTGCTTGTGCACTCGGAGTCCGAGTCCGACGCCGAGTCCACCTACAGCGACGCCCATTCCGAAGAGGAGGGTGTCGATATCGCGCCCTTGAATGTGATCAGAAAGAGCGAGGCTGCCGAGATCCCCCCTCGCGCCTCTCCCGTGGCCCTCTCTCCTCCCGAAGTGCCTCCAAAGACCGAAATGGCCCCCCAGGCTGCCCCACAAGAACCAGCTGAAGAGCCCGTCCAGAAATTGATCTCCGAGTTGGAGGCCGCTAACACCATCCAGTTCAACTTGAGCAGCAACGAGAAGTACCGCGGCTTCAGAAGAGACAAGGAGAGCCAAAAGGACGCCATCTCCGTTAAGATACCCACCAACACCACCTTCCAAAAGATCCACTCGGCCACTTCTTCCAACATGACTTCGTCGTTGTCATCGATGTTGGCGTCGTCGTCCTCGGCCGCTTCCTTGGCCTCGGTTGGAGCCCCTGCTGCCCCATTCGACCCCAGAAGAAGCAAGAGATTCGGCCGTTCTCCTGCCTCGTCTTGTGCCTCTTCTATCAACGAGGACTACGAGATCCCTGTCAAGTCGCCCTTGAGAAGACTGGTTCTGGTGCTCAGGGACGAGGTTGTCGCCTCCCCATCGCAGTCTGTTGACCAGAGTGTCGAGGAGGAGATCGAGACCCCTGTGGCTGAAGCTCCTGTTGTTCCTGAGCCTCCTTCTTTGCTCAGAAAGTTGCAGATGAGACAAGCTCCTCGCGTGGTGGAATACTCCGACGATGAAGTCGAGGTGACTCCCGAAGTGGAGGAGCCCAAGTTCGACCCAAGAAGAAGACACAGAAGAACTCAATCTATCCAGGTGTCTTCTCCTGAGTCTTCCGAGATCGACGAACAAGAGGAAGCTACCATCTTGAAGAGCACCAGCGTCTTCACCGAGCGTCTTGAAAACGAGAGTGTCGAACAATCCAAGAACAAGGAGCTCCCAACGGTTCCAGTTCCCAGACAATATGTTTACGAGCCCTCCAGCTTCGGCATCAGAGGCTTGGCCCCAATTGTCGAGGCCGACTTTGACGAGAAGTCTTCCAAGTACGAGTCGGATGACGAAGAACTGGCTTCTTCCCACTACGGCGAGGAGTCGGTCGACAGATCGTCCACCGACGAGGCTAGCTCGGGTGCCTCCACCTTATCTTTGCATAACAGTGACTACCGGTCGCTGATCAGTTCTGGAACTGATGGAGCTCCATCGCCGGTGATGAACAAGTTCCACATGGAATCCACCACCCGTAGCACCTCGCAATCCAGCGAAATCAGCTACATGAAGCCCTTGGCCGAACAGACCAAGTTGCGTGCTTCTTTCACTAATACCCACAGCTCTTCTGCCAGCTCGCTCTTGTTGAGCCCCAGAACCAACCTGATGACTGGCCAAAGAGCTTCTTTGGGCTTCATGAGAAGTTCGTTCGTGTTGAAGAAGGAGATGGAGACCTTGGGCTACAACGAGGCAGAGAACGTGCTCATGAAGCCTCCTGTGATTCCTGCTGCCATGGGCTCTTCGGCTTCATTGCCTTCTCAGCGCAAGGCTGCTTCTTCTCCAGTTTCGATGGCCTCTTCCATCAACTCCAGCGACGAGGACTGCTTCGACATGTTGAATGCCTTTGGCGAGGGAGCCAAGACTCCTCCACAATTGAAGCATGCCTCTTCGGCCCGTTCGTTGAGAAGAGGATCTTCCAAGCACCAAGCCAACCTTGGAAACGAGGAGATCGCCGCCATGAAGTACAAGTCCATGGTGATCGACCCTCCTATGGAGAGACGTTCTTTCAGAAAGCGTCTTTCGTCCATCTTCTCATCTCGCGGTTCTGCCAACACCCTCGCGTCGTCGCGTGCCTCGCAGTACCTGCCTAGCGTCCGTTATGGCACCAACAAGTCTGTCAGTGACATGGCGTCCATCGTGACTGCGGAAACCCGCAGCTCTTCGTTCTCGGGATTCTCGTTCTTGAGCACCTCCAACCGCAGAAGATCTGTCGACACCAGAACCACCATGTCGTCTACCCAACGCGGTAACAAGTACGTGGTAAAGAGCAGTGCCTACGGAGTGTTCTAATGTTGATGCTGAGTGCAGACGATGATACCAGACGCGCTTCAGACCAAGACAGCATTACGCTTTGCGGAGTGAAGTATTAATATCATCTGATTACGATTAATTTTGCATATTGAGAGGAAATAATATTGAAACTCAAATCTCAATATGGCATTTCCGACAGATGACGACGCTACGACTGATGGACTTTCCCGGCATGGATGGACGGATACGGATGGTACGGACTTGTACCAGGAACAGACGTCGAGCGGCGAGAGATTTCCGCTTGACCTCGGCCTTTTCGGTGGGTATACCCAGGCCCGCCCACGTGACATTGATGGTGTCAAGTTGTTTCAATCAAGATTGTTGGGCTGTGCCCGACATCGACTTCTCTGTATCTCTCTCTGGCACTATAAGATTTGAAACCACTTGAGCATCGTTGGCCACAGAACAGAGAAGAACTCTGGCGGAGCCCTAGAAGGTAGCACCCTAAGTAATGTATAATATAGCTAGCTCCATAATAATAAGCCGTTCCCTTTGCCCGCTTACTCTAGTCTGTGCCTTCGCCTGCGGAATAAGATTTATTTTGTGCCGGCCGGTGCGTGGAGGTGCGTCGACGTGCGTCGACGTGCCTAACATTTCCCCCTACGGGCAAGGTTCTTGATCTCGTATTCGCGTCCCCAATATCACTGCCACAAACGGCAATTCCTGTCCACACCCCTTCACCACTCTCCACTGCACCCCAAACTATCCCTGCGAAGCCTCTGCCTGGGCCCTGCCGCCATGCCGCCAGTCCGGTCGCCTAGGCTCCGTGGGGGTGCCCCGCACTGCACGGGGCCGATGTATCTTGCCGAGTGTCTCATTGGGAAGCTTGGCCTGGGGGGGGGGCACCGGAGGCTTGGGCGCTATGCATGCACGTGCACTCCTCTAAATATGCGGGCATCGATCTTCAGCAGGTGCTGCAGCAGGTGCAGCTGACATTTCCGGGTTGCACGCGTGCATGAAGGAACGGGCCCGTTCTCTTCTCGACCTCCTCGGTGCAGCAACACCGGCGTTGCCACAGGCCTGGGCTGCTTCGCTGGCGTTGCAGCAGATTTTGCACCTTGCATTGGGAGCCTATTGTTGTCGAAAATCGGATTGTCGCAGCGCTCCTCCACCTTCGCAATTTTGCTGTTTTCAGCCATGTTCTGCAGTGTTCTCTGCTGGCGCACCATCACCTCGTTTCTAAAAATGTTTGTTGTGCAGAAATTATTTAGTTTATTGTTGTCCCAACTTAACATCTGCTGCATGGCGGACTCCAAGTTACTGCAGACACAGAAATTGCTGGCAAGCTATTTATTGAAGATTTATCCACCACACTTTCGAAAACACCCACCATGGCCGACTCTCCTCCTGTGAATTCCACCACCAGGACGGCACCCGCCTTCAAGTTTTCCCAGGTGGACATCGCCACCTTTAAGAAAATATGGCAGTCGTTGGATATCATTACCGCGGTCCTGCCCCACCAGGCCCAGAATGCCAGTATCGTTCCCAAGCTCAACAAACGGGCGTCCATGACGTCCATGTCGGCCTTGATCCGAGATTCTCGCGAGATGATGGACAGGGACCCCCGGGGCCGGGCCGTGCTCTCCAGAGAGACCAAGCTCCAGGACTTGAGGCAGTCCAAAAAGGTCAAAGAAGCCAAAGAAGCCAAAGAAGTCAAAGAAGCCAAAGAAGTGAAAGAAGCTAAAGAAGCCAAAGAAGCGAGCGATCCACACGAAAAAGAAGCCGCCAGGCCGCCCAGTGCCTTCCCTGCCTCCTTCGGCGCCCTCCCCACCCTCCACTACAACATTTCCCGCCTCCAGCATTTCCAGTCCAAGTTGTGCACTCGCATCCTCCAGCTCGAGCTCATGGCCCAACAAAAGGGCAACCAGTTCAACGCCATGTCCCGCAAACTCGAGCTTTTTGACCTCTGGAGGATGGACCCGCTCCAGCTCCGGTCCCTCGACGCGCGGTACCAGGTCATCCTGGCTCTCCAGGTAGTGACAGTCATGATCAATTGCCTCGAGTATAACAGGCAGGTTCCTGAAAAGTACCTCGACTACACTGCGCATGTCAACGGCAGGGTGTTTGACGTGGACGCCGACGCGTACCTGGTGCTAGGCGAGGCGCTTGTCATGACGGTCATCGAGGCCTTGGCCGAGGAGCACACCGATTCGGGCCCGGTGCTCACGTTGGAGGAGCAGCTTGCCTTTAATCGCTTCATGTCGGTGATTTTCAACAATCTCATTATGCGCAACAACGACGCCATTGTCCAGGTCCCGCAGCTGCCCACTGTCGAAACAGCTCCGAGCCAAAGCCGAGTGTCCTTGCCAGTGTCGCCAGTGGGAACTTTTCAAAGCTCTTCTGAGCACTGTTACGTTTTGGACCCAGCAGGACCTCGCACCTCATACGGAGAGATATCGGTGAAGTCATCGCGACTTTCGCTCTATTCTCCCAGTGAAGAAAGTTGTGACTTGGTCTACGACGACCCTCCTCCAGCCAAGGCCTTCCTTTGCGATTCCGACACTGTTTCGGAGGAGACGGTGACAGTTTTTGAGGAGGACGAAGATGAAGACGAGGACGATCTGTACAATTATTTGAACGCATTTGACAATACACCAGCCAAGGGCCAAGTCCAGGCCCAGATCCAGCCCAAGAAGAAGGGCCGGTTAGCATTTTTCAGGAGAAGCTTTTCAGGCAAACCCGAAGACAGGAAACTCGTGTCGAGCATTACAAATTCCAGCCGTCGCTAGTCTATTCTGGCAATAGACAAAGAGGAAGAGAATACCAGCGGACATTAGTTCAAGCGAGAGATACAGCAGGCATGAGCTCTTGCGAGAGATACAGCAGATACGCTCACAGCGTAGCCATTTAGTGGGCCGACCTTATTGGACTTTATGGACTCATTTTGGGCAAAAGCCGTGGAATTGAATTTGGATATTTGGATATTAACTCTGGAAACCATTACGGTCAATTCTTCAGTGGCTATTGGGGACTTCTAGCTCGAAGGACGAATTCAGTAGAATAAATTCAAGAGCCGGTGAGCAGAAGGACTCATAGCCGGGACCCTTTGATGAGCCATAGTTCTATTGGGGCATTATAGTTAAACTAAACAGAGCCTAACTCATAACGGATATATAGTGATTTCATAAATTCATAGGCCCACTTCGGCTAATACAATAGTGGCATACAATTACAACCTCGTAGATAACCACAATAGAGTTTATGCAAGGTATGCGAATCGTAGTTGGCAGTTGTAGCGAGACACTCTTGCTCGAGGCTTTTTGGTGAACTGCTTCGTGGCTTTCCTACAGTTGTTCGGAGGAGGAGCCAGAAGCCCAGCACGCCGACCGCAAGGGTGGCAGCAACTGAACCCTGGACCATCAGGCATGAAATTAGGTTTTATCCGTCCATCCAGACGTTCCTCGGTAGTTCACCTCATTAGACACGGTGTCTTAGCAATGGACCCAAAACCACCCAAAACGCGCCCGTAGCGAGGAGCACTGGGGTCCTGTTGCACGTCTAGTAGTTACCCTGGGCTGACTACGGAATCCGACACTAAATACCCCAGGGAGAGGAGCCTGGAGAGGAGCCTCGAAAGGAGCCTAGAAAGGAGAAATTGGCAATCCAGCTGGAGAGAGAGGAAGTGCACCTGGAGATAGCAGGAAAAGGCAAAAGCACAGGCAGAGCAAATAGACGAGCAGAGATAAGGAAATTAGATGCAGAACAGATAGAACATGCACCCCGGCTAGAAACAGACACACATGTCTGATACAGGAAGAAATAGAACGAACACAGAAAGAGGGTCGAAGAAGAATCGGATGATGCAAGACTTTGTGCCAATAATATCCACCTGGCGTTCCAAAACGGACTTGTGCCAATTACACGCGTTGTGTTCACGATCACAACCGCCGGTCTCAGTGTGGGAACACTGCGGTCCGTTGGCCTTGGTCCATGACTCAAGTCCAGGCCAATTAGCCGGGCGTCTTGGGGTAAGCCATCTTCTCGCTAAATTGGGACAATCGCATAAGAGCGTTGGACAATTGGTATGATTTGGGGACGGATGCAGAAGGTCTCAGCAGGACAATTGAGGCAGGCGCCTCATGGAGCTAGCCGTGGAGCTGGGGTAGGTATTATGGATTTACGACGAGAGCAAGGCCGTGGTTTCTGGAGGGACCAATGGTGTTGGTGAAGGACCCGCAATCGCTTAAGCTCTCGGCCGCTTTGGGAAGAGGAAAATATTGGGATATGGCGGAGGCATTGGCGGGCAAGAAAATAAAGGCTAAACCGCAGGTCCTTGGTTTTGCACGGTCTTGGGTCTTGGGGGGAGATGCGTGGAAAATAAGCTCTGCACAGGGAGGAGGGGCCGTGTTGGTGCAGTAGATGGAGATGCAGGGCAGGGAGAGACACACACAGACAGACAGACAGGCGCAGGCAGACACGATTGCTGGTGAATGTGTCAGACAGATCGGCAGGTCCGTGTCAGAATTGTCATGTCAAACCGGTATCAGATTGTCACACTAGCGTGAGATTTGCCTGAGACTTGTGTGAGACTTGGGTGAGACTTGGGTGAGACACCAGGTTGGAGGGTGCTTCCAGCCTGGCCCGGAATGGCAAGTCTGATTACTCCTGGCCGGCCCCATAGGGTAATGGGTTGTGAATTACTGTGCGATGGCCCGGTTCTCGAGACGAGACAATAGCCAGAGCCACCGGCGTTACCGGCCACACACAGGCCTGCGGACGGGGACAAGGACCAACGAGCCCAATTGTGCTGCAGGCTCCATGACCGAAGACACAAGAAGAGAAAGGAGAAAGAAAGGAGGAAGAGAAGAGCACGAGAGGAGGAGGGAACGGTGAAGAGGGCAAAGAGACGTACAGTGCTAATGAGAATGCGACGATCGGGCGTCTCATGAGGCAATGGCCTGGCGTGTTGTGTCGAGGACGACCGACGAGGTGTTGCAGTGTGAAAATTGTGCCAATTATGGGAATTACGGTAGTGTGAAGATTAATTACATCTGCCCCAAACGGTGCCTGGAATTATTGGGCCAATGTGGAGAAATGGCTTGCATACAGCGGGCCTCGCATCGCTAGTGTAACATTAATTGTGGACCTGTGTTTCTGCCTGAAGTGGCAGTAGTGTGTAGAAATGGGTCTTGGCTTGACATCGCCACACAGAACGCCCTTTGGGGAATTTGCAGAGTTAGGCGTAGACTTTCCAGTCTTTCCAGACTTTCCAGTTTGTGCTGCCCTCCATGGAAGTTATCTGGAAAAGGCATTCTCTCTAAATGGGCATTCTCCTAAAAGGTCCTAAAAGGACATTCCAGTTTTCGGTCCCCTCCATAATGCCTTTGGAGGATCCATAATACCGTTGAAGTGACTTCCTAATGTCTCGCGGTGCCTTTCAATGCCTTTGTAGTATCTCAAGTGCCGTTATAATATCTGTCAGTGCCGTTGTAGTATCTTCAGCGCCGTTGTTATAGCTTCAGTGCCGTTGTAATATCTTTCTGTTCCCCTAAAGTACCAATGCCTTGCGAATGCTCAATGCCTTGTATCCTTCAATGCAATCTTCAGTGCCTTGTAATCTTAATGCCTTGTGTATCGCTTGCGTATCTTTCCACTCTCCAGCCCCAGACCCTTCCGTTCCGTTCCACCAGCACTCCCCCCATTGGCCCCTGCAACGCCAGCAGCCACCGCGCCAGGTCCCTTTGGTGTCGCGGCGGTGTCACAGGGAGCCTTCCCACAGCAACCCTGGCGCCCTGCATTGTTCGGGGGGCAGACGTTGGCAACTACGAGACCTAGACGAGCCGGCCGGGAAAGATCATTGCGGGCCCCGAAAGCTGGGACGCATTCCCAGAGACCCTACGGCCGTAGACCAGTACAGGCACCACCATCTCAAGGAGAGTCGCCTGACATTCTTCAGACATTCTCGTTACAGTTACAGCAAGCCGTCACACCACGACGCCGTGGGGCAAGACACAGATCGCCCGTCCCATGCAGACACTCGATGCTTGCATGCATGTAGACGCAGCCACACGCAGGCCACCCAGCACCAGGGCTGGGCTTTAGCCGATCGGAACCCGCGATGCCCTGGACCTCTCCACTCCAGCAAGGATCACGGCCGGGCTCCGGCAATGCACCAGACTGCCGGGGCCGCCTTTGTGAGGCGTTCTGCCCTGCCGGCCGTTGTTCTTGCCGCCTTCTAGACTCCATTCCCTGGTGTCCGGGACCCGGGGCCCCCACCACCACTTTGACACCGCCGTTGACATCCCGCTAATTACTGCAGGGGATATTTTCAGCCCCGCGGCCTGCACCGCCATGCACGTCGGCGATCGCCCCATGCACGCAGCCCAGACAATCGCTCCAGAACAAGGTTGGCGGGCCGTTTATCATGTACCACGGCGAGAAGAGACACAGAAAGACAAAGCTCCAGACAAAGACTCCCCAAATAGTCCACCCACAAACGGCCCACACTCCAGCGATGCAAACACACAAGCGATGCACCACGCCAAAAAACAGCCGCGGGTCCACAAACGTCAACGGCCGCAACTAGTAGAGAACTTCCAGTTAAGATCCACCCTGTCCCTGGCCCCTCTCCTACCCCTGCCGTCCCTGTCCTGTCCTGTCCTGTCCTGTCCCTATTCGGCACCAGCCTCTGCTCCTCTCGGCCCTCGCCGCCGCATTATCTGCAGTGTAATGGGCCCAATACAAAGGAAAGGGCCCGGGCATTCTCGCCACAAACGCACCAGCGGAGGCAGGCCCCGAGAGCAGCAGCCCAGGCCGACAGATAAAAGCACCCGAGAATCCAGATCTTGGGTGGGTTTCTTCAGGGCACACTTTGGCCATGTTGCTTCCATTTTCCGAGTCCCAGATCGCGTCCATCGTGGCCGTGTGGGCCAGTCTCGATATCATCGACGTGGGCGACGGTGGTGAAGACAAGCTTGATCTTGGAAGAGATGCAGAAGCTAAGACGGCAGGCATGGAGCGAGAGGCCGGCGCCATGGATGGACCAGCGCCCAGGACGCCCACCATGTCGTCCTTCGCCGACTTTTCACTCAATGGCCCCAGAACAGAGGCAGCGACCGCTCTCGCTGGACCCTACGGCGTGCCCGCCGCCGGCGCAGCCCGTCCTAGTACCACCACCACCACCACTGCGCGCTTTGGCTCGACGTCCTCGCTCCTTGACCCGGCCAATTCCATCGTCACCACCACCACGTTCCATTCCATTCCCTCCACCCTGGCCTCCACCCCTCGCTTCTTCCACCGCCCCAACCTCCCCCTGTTCCAGTACACCCTCTGCTCCAAAATCAGCCACTACGAGTTCGAGCACGGCCCGCACCATCATGGCGCGGCCCACTCGTTGGACCCGTCCCATTTCCTGGCCCTTGCCGCCAAGTACCACCTCGTGCCGTTGCTCGAGTACGTCGCCTTGACGGTGTACTTCATGCGCAACGCCCGGCCCATTCCCGACCATTACACCGAGACGCTCCAGGGCCTGCCACAGTTGCTGGCGTTGTCCGCCGCAGACTTCCACTGTCTCTCTAGGGCGCTCTTGGCCTCGGTGCGACTCGGCTCCGCCGACCAGCACGCCGCGTTCCTGAAGTTCATCTCGCTGGTGGTGGACACGGTCCTGGTGCCTGCCGGGACCGCCAAGTTGGAGCGTCTTCCGTCGCCCACCATCTTGACCGACGGCGACGCCGACTTGGGCCTGGTGCTGCCCCTATTGATTGGGGACCAGACCTTTGGTGCGCCTGCCAGTTTTTCGCACCCAGTCAAGATGGCTCGCTACGTTCCCGGCCAGTACGGCGGCCGCCACGAAGCAGAAGAGAAGGAAGAGATGCTGGAGCTCGAGTCTCCCGAAACGACCCCATCGTTGGGAACGGCCTACGACTCCTCGCAGACCTCGTCGCCCTATTCCCACGACAACATAGACAACAACAACAACAACAACAACAACAGTAACGACGAGGCCGTCGCTATTCTGCCGTCGCTGCCCTCGCGGTTCCACCGCCACACCACCACTCCCTCGCTGCCCTGCTCGCCCGGCTCCCTCGCCGCAGCCACCGAGTTTTCGGCCGGCCCTCTGGACCTCTCGCTCTACTCGCCTGCTCCCGATGGCGTCGCTGCCGCCGCCGAGGACCGGCCGCTCACCGACGAGGAGATTCTCTTGAAGTTCCGCCGCTTGTGCGAGGAGCGCAAGCAGAACACGCTTCTTCGCCGTATCGCACGGTCGTTCTCCAACTTCCACCGCTCCTCCCGCAAGAAGGGCACCACCTCGTGCCTGGGCGAAGCAGCCAGCATCAAGGACTCCTCGCTGGACGCCTACAGTGCCCAAAACATGCTGGACTCGTATAGCACCTTCACTGCCGGCACGGAATCGCTGGACGCTGCCAGCAGCTTCACCGCACGGGGGCCCAGTGCCAGGTCCAAGCTCAGCCCAGAGTCTCCCGACTTCTCGCGCGCCTCCAGTGCCACCACCGTAGTGGCCACCACCGTCTCTAGCACCGCCGCCAGTGAGACGTCCAGCACCGTTGCTAGTGCGGATTCCAGTGCCACTTCCAGCTCCGCCAGCACGGTGACGGGCACCACCGTCTGCTCCAATGGCACTGTCTCTGTCTCTGGATCCAAGGACTCCATCAACAGCTCCAACAGTGCGTTTCCTAGCTCCAAAGGAACGGTGGTTTCTGGGTCCAAAGGCGCCTCCAGCTCCAAGGGCACGGTGATTTCTGGCAAATCAGAACCAAGAGACTCCCGCTTCGCCTCCACCGCCGGGTCCTACGCCCTCTGCCAGTCTGGGTACCCCGAAGGCATGGTGTCGGTGTCGCGGTACTACGCTCCTTCTCCCACCAAGTCCACCAAGTCCGGGAGTAAGGCTTCTAGACTGTAGACTGTAACATATTATAATAGGGTTAGTATACTCCGAGCTCATCGAAGATAGCCGGGGCAACAAGGTAGAGATTGAGTGCAAGGATATAGTGAAAATCAATGATAATTAAAGCATTAGAGTACTTCATGGTTATACGGGGGCTACAAGAGCAGAGATTGAGCCCAAGGAATATAGTGAATTAATTGTAGCGATGGAGATATCGTCTCCCGAATTAAAATACACAAGGTCAATGCATATAGTGTTAGAGGATCCATTTATTAGCCAGAGTCCTATTATATGGAAGCTCCATTTATAGGAGCTTCAGATAGATTTATTGAATTTAGAAGTCCAATTGTAGCATATGGAAAACTCCATAGAACGTCCAATTGTAGGCATATTGTGTAGTTCCATTTATTGTATCCAGATGTCTAGTGGGACAGCTCGTTCATTCAGGGTCCAATTCTAGAGTCGGAATTATTTCCACTTATTATTTCAAGGGAGTCTGAGTTCCGATATAAAGCTCCATTCTTACTTGCACTGGTCAGTGTCACAGTTGGTGTAGTCGTCAACCACACAGTTGAGCTTGCTAGACTGGCCGTAGGCACTGGCCTTGCGCGAGAGCAGCCTTTCGGTAGGAAATTCCGGCTGGATGGTGGCAGAGTGGATTCCGAATCTATGCAACACCTCGCGAACCTCGCCCACCACCTTGAGGAAGCTGGTTTGGTCGAACTTGGGCGATGCGTCTGTTCCAGAGTTTGACTCGTTCAACTCAAGATGAAGCGACGCAATCATGATGTCCTCGTTCAAGTTCCACACATGGAAGTCGTGGACAGACTTGACGGAGGCAAGCTTGAGGATGCTTTCAAGAACGTGCAGCGAGTTGATGCTTGGTGGCGTGGCCTGCAACAAGATCTTGGACGAACGGAAACACAAGGGCAATGCGGATGAAAAGATAATCACGGTGATGAACAACGAGACAATGGGGTCCGTGAGGAATCTCCACGAGTAGTCGGTCTTCCAGATGAACAACGCGGTGACAATCACACCTACATTGCCCAAGGCGTCTCCCAACACGTGCAAGAACACACCCTCCATGTTCATGGACTTGGTTTTCTTCTTGGCTGGCTGCTTGTTGGCGCTGTCACCGTGGGAGTGGGAATGGCTGTCAATCAATGGGGTGTTTTCGCTAAGGCGTTGCACCACGGTTTCGGGAAGGACGTCATTGACGTCGGAGGACGAAGAGTCTTGGTTCTGGTAGAAGCCATGGTCATCGGTAGCCGCCTCGAGGTCAGCCTCAGCGCCATGGGAGTGGCCGTGACCGTGGCTGTGGCCACCACCGCTGCCGCCGTGGGAGTGAGAATGGCCATGTTCGTGGAACAAGACCAAGCCCACGAAGTTACTGGCCAAGCCGGCAATACCAACTGCGAGGACCAACTTGGGGGAGGCGATTTCGGCTGGTTCAAACAACCGCTGGATGGCCTCGATGATGATGGTGAAGCAAAGGGCCAAGAGGAACACGGCATTGATCAAGGCACCCAAGATCTCTGCTCTCTGCCATCCGTAGGTGTACTTGCCGTCGGCAGGCTTGGTGTTCTTGACACGGACGGCCCAGAGCGCAATGACGAGGGAGATGATGTCGTTCAACATGTGGAAGGCATCGGCCACGAGGGCCAATGAGTGGACGGAGTAGCCGACAATGGCCTCAAGGAGGAAGAAGAGGGTGTCCAACACGAGCAACGAGGCGATACGTATTTCCTTACTGTTCATGATGATGATGATGTTGAAAGGAGTGGAGGGATGGAGAAGGGATAGATATCACTGAAGGGAGCTGAGTGGTAGCTGAGTGGTAGCTGAGAGTATCACTGAATGGGAGCTGAGAGGTATCACTAACTGGAAACTGATTGATAACTGGTATCTCTCAGATAATCGGGAACTGGAAACAGACTGATATCACCGACTGATAGCACTATAGTATTTCTGCCTGGTTCTCTGCCTGATATCTTCCAACTGGTCTGGATGGCGAAAGCGCTGGCACTGGCTTTGTCAGAGGCGTCTGGAAAAGACGGAAATGAGATGGCTCGTATTTACGGAGGCGAGCGATTGGGATCACCGGCTCTTTTCACTGAAGAAGGCTGCGAGGTGACTGGGATTCACCGGAGCTGGAAACGGGGTACTTAAGGCGCTGTGTATCCACACAGAACAGAGCAGCAACAGCAACAACAACAACAACAGACAACAGAAGAAAGTGGACGCTATTGCAAACATTACGCCAAAGCCTTTGTAGGGCTATATGCGCTCAACGGCCCGGGCTCCAGTGCAGGGATCGATGGCAGAAATCGCCAATCTCCACGCCCTCTACAGAGGCGACTGTAGGCGACACTGGGTCTGGTCCAGGGCCGTTGTCCAATCAGATGCACTACAGCCAGCGCCAGGCCCGTGCCGGCGGTGCCTGCGGTGCCAGGGGTCCAATTAGACGCCGGCCCCTGCCGTTGTCGGCGCAAGAGTTCCCCGAAAGCCTCCGACACACGGCTCGCTGTGTGCTATTTGTTACACCATGTTGTTGTCGGTATTGGGGCCCAATCCAGCAAGAGGCACCAGCGGAGGCCGAACCGAGACGCTTCCAAACGCCGAAGGGACGCCGTTTTTCCGACGCTTGCAGTGCCATGGGCGTTTCTTCCCGGCCACCGACCACGGAATAGCACAATGGAATAGGCGGTGCAATTTTGCTGGACCCGAATTGCACTATTCCGCCATCTACCGATTTGTGGGGCATGTTTTCCCTTTTGCAGGCCCGCCATTGGCCAGCAACGGGGCCAGGGTCGGGGACCCTGTGTTTGCAGTTCGGGGAGCCCCCAATACGGTGGCCTAAGCCCTCATTACAATTGGGCTTAGGAACAAAGGGGGACGGAGGACCCTTGCACCAGAAACAGAAACAAGCAGGCGTGCAGTCCGGGCAAAGTTGCCTGGTGGAACTCCGGCGGGTCTAAAAGAGCAAGCGAAGGGGCCAGAATTTCTGGCCAGAGGAGGCAGCAGACAGGCAGGCAGGCAGACAGACAGGTAGGAGCTGGGCCCGAGCCACAGCGCCAAAGCTACAGGAACGAAGGGGAAAAGGTCGTGGATGGAGAAGGAGACAGGTTGGTGCACAGAGGAAAGGTGGTGTATAGGGAGAGAGGAGGGAGAGGAAAGAGGATACATGGGGCAGAATATCAAGCGGAACAGCGGCCGGCAAACACGGGGGGCCTCGAGCATTGGCACTGCGCAAGTCATGGAAGAAATGAAGTCACATGAGCTCGTAAAGTCGTAAGGGAAATGCCAGGTTGGATCAAGCCAGTCGAATCAACAGGGACACGGAGAATCCTGGATATTTCGGCACCACGTAGTCACAACAACAGGGAAAAGCAAACAAAAAGCAAACGGAGCAGAACAAAAACAACATAAACAAGGAGAACAAACCAAAAAACATAATAACATCCCGATTAATTAACCCTGGGATGAACCCAATAAATCGTTGAAAGAAATTTTCTGGCCAGCGTTGGCACTGGCGTTAGTGTTGGCGTTCGCCTGGGCTGGTGCATAGGCACCGGGGCCTGGCATTGCGTGTGGAACGGGCTGCTGGTAGTGCGTAATGATGGGGTTAGCCATAGGAATGGGCTGGGGAGGCATCTGACCGTAGGGACCGCTGGGAGGATACTGGTATTGTATATAGCCCTGGGGCGAGTAGTTGTAGGCAAATCCCGGCTGAATGAACTGGCTGTGTTGCGCGGGATTGGGAGGAGGATGGTACATGTAGGGGCCGTGGTTCAGAGGGCCGTTGGGTTGGACCACGCTTCCGGGAGGGTAAGCGGTGACAGGATATTGCGGAGGAGGATGCACTGGCTGATTTGAGGCAGGTACAGAAGCATTAAGGGGCGAGGTAACAGAGACGTTCTGGGCCACTTCTGGAATGGTGGCGGCCTTGGGCGAGGTGGTGGAGTTCTTAAAGGTGGGCTTGGGCAAGTTGAGGGCTGCGGGGGAAGAGTGGAACGAGGAGCCGGCGTAGGTGGCCTCGGCAACGACCTTCTTGTCCTTGGAAGAGCCCTTGGACGAGCCCTTGGACTTCTTGTCCTTGCTGGACTTGTCGTTACTGGAGGAGGCGTCGTTCTTCTTCTTGTTGTTGGAGCCGCCCTCGGAGTTGGGTCTGCCGCCTTCTGCTTGCGATTTGTTGTTGTTGGAAGCGGCCTTGGCCTTCTTGCCCTGGGAGGGCTCCTTGGCTCGAGCTGAAGAGTCTCCATGGAAGAAGTTGGGTTTGTCGCCGTTGGGAAGAGAAGGAGAAGACGATCTTGGCAGCTTCTTCTTGGACTCGTCCTTCTTGCTCGACTTGGCGTTCTTGGACTTGGATCCGCCAAAGTCCACCTTCTCGCCATTGGGCAACCGCCTTTCGCCAGTGCTCATCTTCAAGTTCTTGTCGTCTTTGGAGAGTCGGGCCCGCTCTTTGGGGTCTGGGGGCGTCTTGTACTGCGCAGGAGGATGTATGGGTAAATGTATTTCGTGGGCCATCATCTTGTATCAAGGTCAGAAGCGGATGCTATATGAAGTATACGGAAGACAACGTGGAGTAGTTATAGACAGAACAGGGGGATAGTATGATAAAACACAGTGCAAAGATGGAGAATCGAACGTTCAGCACACGACTAGGCACGGAAATAATGTCACAGGAATGTCAACAGGAATATAACAACAAAGTTGGTGGTAGGGGTGTAGATAAAAGATAGGGTCTTGAGAAAAGGTGACTACAGGTCGTGCGCGGCACAGAATAGCTCATGCGTGCGGAGATTTATGCGTGCGGAGATTTACGCGTGCAGACTCACAATTCTACATACTTCGGCTTTGTGAAGAGTGAATAGGAGCTCTTTAGTGGTGAAATGAAGTAGTACATGTGTATATTGGATGCCAGAGTAAGGCAGGACAACTTAGGAATGTATCTTCGACGACTGAGTATTAAGCCCAGAGCGATGAGTTAGAAATGATGCAGTGGATGTTGAAAAAGATATCTGATAAGAACGAAGTCCGGGAAGAAACAACGTAGAATAAGAGCCATGCAAAAAGATGTCTTGAGAATACGCACCCTTAGGATTCTGATAGAAGGGATTCCGGAGACCATCAGCGAGATGCCTAGTTTTGGATCAAGCAAATAAAACCACTCATATGAAGGAAATCAATGGAAGCATCTCAGTTCAAAGAACCATCACACAGATAATTCACTAATTCAGTAATCTTCTCTTAAGAACATTTCCAAATAAAATTGAATTGGAAGCAAGTTCATCATCTATGTAAAATATTGCCAAGTTAATGATCCATTCGAATGATTCATGATGTAAAAGTCGAGTTCATAGATATCTTATCAAAGTAACCATATACAAGAATCGTCAGGAGCAATCTGAAGTATTATTATCTCCAAATAATCTGATCTCTAGAACCATCCGAAATAATGCAAATGCTAAGAGTATATGCAAGAATTTAATTATTAATCTTATCTCAAATGACTATCCAAAGACCACCTTGATGTGGAGCCCAGTAATTCTTAGGCGACCAGTCGCAGCACTTGAAAGACCATATAGTATCATTTCAGGGCCAGTCACATCATATCAAGGACCATTTAATAATTCAATGCAAAGGCCATTCATTCCACCAAATTAGTCACCTTGAAATGCATCTCATCATTTCAAAACCATCTAATTATTCATCTCATAGCCATCACTTCATTTCAATGACTTCCATAAAATAAATGCAAAAATTTCATCGTCTTTCCTTCATTATGCAGAGAGAATGTTGGACAAGCAAATCACTGCTGTGCCCACCAGACACCACACTAGCGCACGGTTGAGCGAGCCTCCGAAGGACACCGCCGACCCGAACATAGACACCGCAATGACGTAGAGAAAGCCACTGGTGATGGCCATGGTCACGCCAAATACGAACTGAAGCTTCTTCATGTCGATCACATGGTCAACGTCGTCGGGAAGACGGCGTGCATGGTTCATCTCGAGGAAGAAAATGCCACCCAAGGCGCCCAATGGCTGGGCCAAGGCGCCCAAGGTGGCACTTATGCTCAAGGCCTTGAACTTGGCGAACTGGCGCGAGCTGCCGGCGGCGAACGAGAAGTACAACGGCAAGCACATAGAGAAGCCCTCGGTGAAGTTGTGGAAGAGCAAGCTGATGAAGATGTTGATTCCAAGAGATGGGTCGGTTTCAGACGTGATGTATGTGATGAAGCCCTCAGGAAACTTGTGGAGCGTGATGGCGAGGGTGGTCTGGATGCCGATCAAGAACAACCGTGAGAACGGCGAGTTGACGTGATGGTGGTGGTCTTCGTGGTGCATGGAGTGGTCCTCGTTGTCGTGGTGGTGGCTGTGGCGGGAGATGTGGGTTTCGAGGGGAGACTCCGAAGTCATCATGGACTCCCTGGTGGTAGCCTCATCCACCAAAACTGCGTCGAAGTGGCCAGAGAGTTCGGGGATCTCACAGAAATGGAGGCCCTGGCCGTGGCTGTTGTGTTGGTGGAGACAGAGCTCGGCCGACGTGTAGCCCTTGCATTCGCCGATTGCGTCGTCTTCGGTGGGGACGATGTAGTGGAGAAGGGACTTCTTTTTGGAGAGGGTGGTGGAGTGGTGATCGAGCAATGGAGACATCTCATTGTCGCCCGTATGGTCCTGATGGCTGTGATTGTGGTTGTGACCATTGTGGTCGTGGCTATGATTGTGGTGGTGATTATGGTCGTGCTCATGTTCTTCTGCCTGCTCTAATGTATGCTCGTGGTGGTGGTTCGCATGGTGGTGTTCATGGTGGTCATCCTTGATGTTTTCTGCAGGGCCGTGGCTATGGGAGTCACCGCCGTGGCTGCAATGGACCACGGACTCGCTGGTGATCAAATGCAAAATGGCATTAAATGAAATGCACACGGCCATGCCCCCGAGGAACGACACTGCTAGCTGGAGAGTGATGCGTCTTTCTTTTGGGGAACCGGTGCCGCCAACGTGATTACTGTTGACGTCGTCGTTAGCCTTGCGGAGGTATTCCATGGCGGCAGGAAGGAGACGGTAGAGCGATGTGTACATCAAACAGCCGGAGCTGAAGGCTAACAGGCCGTTGAGGAAGCCATAGTTCTCCTTGATGTGGAAGCCGTAGCGGGAGGTGATGAACCGGGGAAAGACAAAGTAGTAGATGTCATCGAAGTAGATGACGGAGCATCCCAAGACGCATAGCAAGGACGAGGCTAAGGTGAGGACCCAGCCCTGGCCCCAGTTTTCGAGGAGATCGGGAAACATGGAGACAACGGAGGAAACTGACAGTGTAGTAGTGAAGACTATTATCAGGAATGAAGGACTAGTTCCAGAATAGTCGTATCAAGATGAGAAGACTAGTTAAACAAGATGATTATTTCCAGAAGATTGGGCCAGATGAATAGGTCAGATGATTAAGTCCAGACAAGTACTTCCAGATGATTAAGTCCAGATGATTAGGTCAGATGATTAGGTCAGATGACTTGTTCAGGACTAGCTCCACAATACTGACTCCAGACGATTAGTGTGAATGACGATTCAATAGTACTGATTCGATTGATCAGAAACAACTAGCACCGAGAACCTTGTACCAAGAATTGTTGGAGGCAAGTAGCAGATTATCAGTCTCAACTAGAATTGGAGGCTGCACTTTCAAAACAAGGCACACCTTGGACTTTATAACGAAGCGCTACTCGTGTAGCTTTATCTCTTAGTGCCACGCCTTCAGCTTTATTACCTAAATGCCACGCCTGCAGCTTATAAGGTTCAGTGCCAGAAATAGAGGGGATTTCGAGGCCTGGTACCTCAGTAGTTATCGCATTAATAGATGGAAGCGGACGCCTGCATACGGCGCGATGGAAAGAATGTAAGTACTAGTTTCATCTATAGAGATTGTTAGATCAGGCATAATGGCGGAGCCGTCAGGGGCTGGCAAGCCGGGGCTTGGACATGGGTATAGTCTGTTCTAGGGCACGATCTCGGGGCCTCGGGGCCTCGGCTGACTCTTGAACGGGACGCGCAAGCGGTAGGCAGTGCTATTAGTGTAGTGGCCTGGGACGAGATCTTCCGAACTAGGGCGATCCCGATGTTTCCCGAAGGTCCTGATGCCTTTGGTGCCACTGAAGCCACTGAAGCCACTCATGGGCCACAATGCAGGCTTTAGTTGCGCGTCTTCACGACGGTGACTACCACTGCTTCGTCCTTCTCTGTGGGTGCTCCTAGATAGCCTCCAGTGCTGTGCCTGCCCTGTTGTCCTCCTAGTCGTTCTTGGTGAGCTCGATGTCGTTCTGGAACTGGGGCAATTGCGAGTACTCGCCCTTCTTTCTCTTGAACAAGAGCTTGCCCCGGCCCTTGTTGCTGGCGAACTTGACGTTTCTCAACGCACTCAAGTCGGTCTGGCCCTTGTTGACAAACACGAAGAAATACATGAGCAACGCGGCGAACATCACCATAGTGGGCATGGCGAGAATGATGTAGTACTTCTCACTGATGCCCTCTTCCACCTCCTCCACGTTGAGCTCCTTGAGACGTGCCTTCTCCTCCTCCTTGTGCAATGCCGACTGCTTGGTCACCTTGGCTCCGCGAGCAAACTCCACCACGACGTAGTTCTTCATGTAGTCGAAGTCCTCGTCCGCCACCGTGTCGGGCTGCACCGAAATCATCACCTTCTTGTAAACCTCCCGCACGCTGGTGCCGATCCATTCCTCCTTGACGGTGATGGGGAACCAGCCCTGCGACTGGGGTAACCAGTCACTGGTGTAGAACGAGAGCTCGGCGAGCGATCCCCCCTTATCGATCACGGCGGATCTCTTCTGGAGGTGTTGGGCCTCCACTTCCTCGTGGCTGATGGCTCTTCTGGTGCCCTTGTGCTTGGCACTTTCCTTGACGTACGACAAATGCAACTTGACCTGGCTGGCACCCTTGAAGAACCCGGTGAACCAGGTCACGAAGTAGGTCTTGTCCATGTACAACTGGCGGTTGTCCTCGGGGAAGCAGAACGGTTCGGATGTGCGGTCCTTGGCCAATCCCTTCTTGGTGTAGGAGTCGGGCGTGCATCTGATGATGGGGTTGAGCGAGTGCTCGAAGGGCGACTCGTCGATATGCTGCACCTCAGAGAAGATCTCGTCTTCGGCCATGTTGTGGGCCTTCAACTGCTGCTTGTTGTAGGTGATGGTGGTGGCGGTGGCGAACCACGTGCCATAGGTGGGCGAGCCGTCCTTGATCAACCCGTTCTTCATCTTGGGCTGGATGGTTTTGGGCGAGCCATCCTTTTTCAATGAGATCCATGGCTCCAACCCGTTGGTGGTCTTTGGCGGTTTGGCGCCAAACGTCACACTGCCGATGACGGTGGGCGTAACAATCTCCACTGTGGTGCCATACGTCCTGATCCATGGAACTGGCTTGTTCTCGTCCTTGTCGACGGTCGTAGCGCCCAGTGCTGCTTTAGCTGCTTTGGCTGCTTGGGCCTCTTTGTATTTGGGGTTGACCACCACGTCTTTGTACCGCTTTTCGAGCGGAGCTGGTGCTGGGGTAGGTGTCGGAGCAGCATCATTGATGTAGGCCGCCTGGACCAATGCTAGCGACGAGATAGCCAAGGCAAAACCGAGCTTCATGGTAGATGTTGGTGTTGTTTTGGAGTAGATCGCGTTTAAAAAATTTGCGTGTTCCGTGTAGTCCGGTACGAATGATGGGGAGGAAAGAGAGGGCCTAGCGAGAAAATGAGAAAGGCTAGGGAGAAAATGAGAGAGCCTAGCGAGAGAATAAGGAAAGTTAGCGAGAAACGCGTGTGAAACTTATGAGAAAGTTAGGGTGATATCAGGAACTTGTAGGTACGGATCCGGGCTAGGGACAAGCTAGAGAAGGTAGATACAGGTGGGATATTGATTTGGAGGCATAGAGACCAGAGTAGATACGACTATTCAAGATGAGAAGAGTTTATTCTTGTGTTTGAGCAGAGGAGTTTGGATTAAAAGTGATAAGAGGAAAGGTAGGGGACATTAGAGAGAGTGCGGTTTGAAGCTCCAGCGAGGCATCAGGGTCTTCATTTCGGGCTCGGACCTTGGGAGGAAAGGGAAGCAGGAATGTAATAAGGTATAAGAAAGGATGCAGAGAAGGAGAAAGATCAGAAGCATAAGAAGATGGAGAAGGAAGAGGACGAGGGAGAGGAAGGGATAATGCAGATGAAAGAAAATGTAGAACTGAAGCACGAAGAAAATCACATACCAAATGACTACAATGGAAGAAGTTCCATAGGGAGGAAAGTATAAACTCAAAAACAGAGCTTTAACTTGAATACAAACCATAAAGTAGAACAAACAAGTAGAACTAACAACTACAATCAACCATTTCTGGTTCTTTTGGATCTAGCTTTACGTCTCTCCATGCCTTGATACTTCAGCCACCGTAAAACATTAAGTGCATGGATGTTCCGTTAGAACAAATCCACGCATGAAGATCATAACAATAGTTCAACGAGTCATGTGCTGATTTGGTCGACTTATTGCTTATCTTTCAGCATATCTTCTTGTTTCCTTCGCTCCCTTTTCCTTGGTGAAGTACAATTCATTACAGCTTCAGAAAATATTCCAGATTTTACAATAGAGCTTGATCAAAGTTCTAGATGTACCTCTTTCACAGGCTTCATAATATAGTCCCTTCACAGGCTTCATGATATAGTCCCTTCACAGGCTTCATAATATACTTCCTTCACAAGTTACACGATATACTTTGATACCACAATCTCCTTCGATATCCTGTTTCACGGGCTTCAACTATGGTAGGTTGATATTGGCAGAAGAATTCTGACATCATAAAAACCAGTTCCAGAACACCTTCTACTCTACACTATATTTGTTGGTCGTCATTTGCGGTAGAAACTCCTCATTCACAGAAAGAACTTGGAACCGCGGCAGTCGACCATCGATCTTTGGCAAGAAATTCCATCATTGTATACATGTTTTTTGGTATCAATGAAACTATGCTGAGATTGCCACACTGCTTAAAAGTGCAGATCTGGTGCCTTATATACATTTGATCTGGCCGGGTAACCCCACCAGCCCTTATCACTTTACACCCTATAGCCAGCATAGTACTGGATTTCGTTCCAGAGACTAGGAACTTCGATGCCCTGGGGTCCCCGAATACGTCCACTATCATAGAGCTGCTTGTTGAGTGCTTCAGATTTCGATTTGACCAACTTCACGACCTGTGGATGCTTCAATTCCAAGTAATTGTGAAGAAATCGATCAGGAAGTTGGTCCGAGGTCAAGCAGTAAAGATAGGCGTAAAGGAGCAACTCAGAGGTCGAGAGTTTGGAACTGTCGAAGAGCGTGCCGAAATTCTCCCCAGAATGCTGTTTTGCGTAAATTTCAACGTAGTGCTGGAGATATTCATGAAGAAGCATCATACATCTCAAGGAGTTCTTGCTCTCTTTCAACGCCACTTTCTCCTTGGATTTGGCGATCAATTCCCGCTCATGGAGAGTGCTGATAGCCACCTGGTCCTGCTGAGCTTCGTCGGTGTCGTCATTTATGTATTCAGTCTGAGCGACTTCTTGATTGGACCCGAAACTGAAAAGTCCTCCACCTTTGGTGTTCAACCCCAACAATTTGACCTGTTCCTGGGCACTATCGTAGAACTTCAATGGCTGGTTGTACATCATTGGAAAGGGGAAGTATTTCTGAAACTGTTTGCGTGTGTATTTCTCGTAGTTGGTGGTGTTGATGTACATGTTGTACTGGTGGATGAGCTCGATTCTGGAAGTGTTGATATTGAGGAGGGCTTGGTTGACAAGCTCCTGTTTCGGCGTGAGTTCTTGCGCCCCCACCACAATATCATCCTTGTAGTGTTCATTGAGGTAGGCTGAAATGGCCTGGAAGCCGTGTATCTTGGACTTTTCAGCAATTAGCACCGGAAGTCGATTGACATCAGAGACGTTGGTATTCGAGGACGTGACCACTTCAAACGGTACTTTTTTGTGCAGGAGGAGCCACAGACTGGCGAGGCATTCGGGCGAAAGCACAGAAACCCGGCCCTGTTCGCCCCAAACGTGTAATTGCAACATGTGTGTTGATAGTGGAGTTGTATTTTCAATGTCGCTAAGAAGCAAGCATGTCGCACACTTGCCTCAACCACCCACAAAATGTCGCGGTAGTGCGCGCACCGCTTCATCCACCTCCATCTTACTTTCCTCTCTAATCAACATCCTCCACTTCACCTCCTTCCTTTCCCATTCCTTCACATCCGAACTACCCAGCTTCGACTTCCATCGCGTTGTCCAATGCCCAGTAATATGTTTCTTCAACCAGACAAGAAAAAGCGCTTGACTTTGGACGTCATTGGCCAGCTTGAAGATGAGCTTGAGCTCAATCCCTTGGACTATGTCAAATGGAACAGATTGATCAGACAAGTGTTGAACAAGGACAAGGAGGAACAAGTCCGGTCTGTGTTCTCCAAGTACTTGGGTATTTTCAAATTTGACGTATGTATCGATTCCACAATCGTGGACAGGAGCAAATGCCACGGCATGAAACATTGATGGCAAAATCGTTCAACCATGAGCAGAACACTATTTGATGATTCATACCGAAACTCGGACTTATTTCATGACGATGAATTGCCCCGGCTTCTTGTTTCAATCCACTTCGTGGCTTTTGCCATCGCTCTTTTGCCTTCCAACAAATACTAACATACAGAGCACTCAATGGTGCAGCTACATCAACTTCGAATTGAACCGCGGAGAGTTCAAGAGAGTGGAAAGCTTGTTTCAGGAGTCATTTCCCCTCACTGATAGCGTCGAGTTATGCCGACTCTACGTATCATATGTACGTCGTGTGAACGATGTCATCACTGGTGGAGAAAGAGCAAGAGGAATAGTCATTCAAGCGTTCGAATTCGCCGTCAATAAAGTAGGCTTAGACATTGCCAGTGGCGAGTTGTGGAACGACTACTTGGATTTCTTGAAGTCTTGGACCCCCAGTGCCAGTTGGGAGCTTCAACAGAAAGTTGACTTGATTAGAAAAGTGTATAAAAAATTTCTTGTAATTCCTACTGAAGGGATAGAAAAGTCATGGCAAGAATATACCAAATGGGAAAACGAAGTGAATGCTTCGACCGCTAATAAATTCATCTCTGAAAAGTCGGCCGAATTTATGGTGGCTAGATCTTGGAATACAGAATGGCATAATATCACAGAAAAGAAACTTAAAAGAGAAATAAACCCACACTCTCTCAGTGGTAACGAGAATCTTGCCTCTCTTAGAAGACAGCTTGATTTGTACCTTAAATGGATAGGGTTGGAGAAAAAGAATAATCTTGACATCAAAGAAACCACTCTTCTTGAAAAGAGAATACTGTACGCTTATAGACAAGCAACGTTTTCTTTGCCTTTTGTGCCTGAACTTTGGTTCAAGTACAGTAATTATTGGATGCTGAACTCAGAAGAAGCTAATATCAACACCAGCATTGATATTTTAATACAAAGTATTTCTTTCAACCCTAAAAGCTTGTTAGTTTCGTTCCAATTGGCTGAACTTTACGAAAAGGATAAGAACTTTGACAAGGCCAAGGAAACATATAATACATTAATCACCAATTTAAGTGTTGATAACAAATTCTACCTGGACAAGATTGAGCTTATAGAAAGTAAAATTTCACCAAAGAAAGAGAATGGTGCGAATGGAAGTGATGACGCCAACATGGCTGATGCAAAGCTTGATCGTTCCAATAATGACAGTGACGACGAAGATAATATGCCAAAAATTGTATATCTTACAAAAGATGAGCAAAACCAATTAATCAAACTTCAAAAAGTACAAGAAGAAGTGGCCAAGAAGATCACCTTGGTCTACATTAAATCCATGGTCGCTGTCAAGAGATCCAAGGGTATGAAGGAATCTCGTCTAGTTTTCAAACAGGCACGTGCCAATTTCCCAGCCATCGGTCATGAATTCTACGTGGAAAATGCATTACTTGAGCATTATTCCGATAACAAGAAGGTTGCTATCAAGATTTTTGATCTTGCCTTCAAAATAAAGGCATTTTCTACAAATGAAAAGTTCTTAATGGCATATTTGGAGTACCTTATGAGCAGCAATGATGTGGACAATGTGAGAAAACTTCTTCAAACCTCGGATACAAACATTCACAATGAAATCGCCATTTTGGAAGAGTCGTTGATACTTCCAGAAGTTCCAGACCACATTAGGGAATACAAGAACAAGCAAATACGAGTATTGAAATTGTGCTTGAAAAAGTTATTCAGAAGATATATTGCTTTCACATCTGACTACTTGTGTCT
Organism: Suhomyces coccinellae; assembly: GCA_030565345.1. Lineage (NCBI taxonomy): Eukaryota > Fungi > Ascomycota > Pichiomycetes > Serinales > Debaryomycetaceae > Suhomyces > Suhomyces coccinellae. The sequence goes on along the minus strand of JAJMBP010000007.1, from coordinate 353,360 downwards.
AGATGTTGCTGAAACTTTTGTCACCAAGTACGAGCAGCTCTTCCCAAATGAAGATCCAATCGACTTGTTCACAGATAGGTACCGCCTTGGAGGTAAGAACCTAATTAAAAGGTTCGAATTGGATGAGGATGATGAAGAAAGTGACGAAGAATCAGATGATGACTCAAGGCGTTCCAAAAGAAGACGCACATCAAAGAAGGCATCTCTGGTCTCTTTCTCAGACACAACGCATGAAGGCAGTAATGGTAATAATCTTGTTAATAATGGCCAGGAAGACGCAAAACCCAGTCTTGTTGGCAATACTATGATAACTCTCATGACTGCCTTGCCCAACGCATCATACTTTGGACATGCTCAAGACAGTACTTTCAATAGCGAGAAATTAGTACAGCTTTTAGCCAATTTGCCCAATGTTCCTATTGATTAGAGAACACTTAATTAATTTGTACATACAATTTTCAAGTTTCTGTAGTGTTTTTAGGCAATATTGGTATGTGTTAACAGAAATTCAATGATATTCTAATAAAATGTAGTTTATGGAGAAGTGAAATAGTAATAAGAACGTCCTATTAAGTTCGGTGGACTAGAAGAAGTGGCAAAAATCTCCATAGTGACCATTTAAACCAGTTAACAAAAGATGTTAATCAACATGATTAGTTCTACAGTTTTCAATGCAATGATTTCAAGCTAACTTGAATGCTATGTACACGTAACTATATATACAATATTCCTAGACACTTCTGATGTCATCTTGGACTATGTCCATGGTGTCCAGTAACGATGGTTTGAAGGGCCAGGCTTCATATGCTTCGAATAATTCCTGCCAATCTTCCAAGGTGAGATCTCTGGCACTTTTTTCTAATATTTCTGGCCTGAGCTTAACCGATAAATCTTCCACTGCCCCTGCCCCAATGTTTGACAAGGAGTCACTGAGCTTTTGTGAGGCATTGAAATAGATGGATCTTATGATGTATTCGTACATGTCGTATTTTTCCGCAGATACGTCCTTGGGTACTATTTCCAAGAGTGCAAGCTGGCTATTTGATGGAAGGGTATTTTTTCCTATGATTGGAATGGGCTGGTCTTTTAATATGAGGCGGGGATCGTAGCCACTTCCATCGGAATCTGTGAAGTCTTCTGGCTGTGAAATAGCCACTAGCTTGCTGTCGGTGTACAAATCACGCTTTATGGCAGATTTATTTCTCTTGTGGAACGAATTTCCTGCCATGAACTTCATGGCCGTGACGTCAGGAACAAAGCACAACATACGCACTCTCCCGTAGCGCTGGAGCCAGTTCCTGTAGATGCAACACATGATCCATTGGGCAAGCAATGCCTCGCCGAATTTGGCTGGAGTGACGTTTCCTATGATCAAGAGTTCGTCGTGGACCTTGTCACGAGATACGTACGACGGCAGGATTATCTTGTCCCTCTTGATCAAGTCGACAAAGGTGTCCCATTTGTAGCCGTCCTTGGCGTATAGGCGAAAGTTTTCCGCGTTGTTGGTGGTCTCTTCAAGATGGGCAATACGCTCTTTCCAATGTCCCACGTTAACTTTGGTGTTTTCGATGATGACGTGGTTTCGGGGCTTCAACTCGTAGTTGACCATGGTAGAAAAGAGCCCGAATCCCGAGAAGATGTCCACGATATCGAGCTTATTGGGGTCGGGGTATTTGGATTTGAGGTCCAAAGAGTCGATAATTTCCTGGCATTGGAGGGGTCTGGCCAAATGCTTGAAATTATACTGAAATTTGGGGAGGGGCCCCAGAAAGACCTTGGCTAGAGCCGGGTTGAAAGAACGAAGGGAGCTCATGAACACGAACCAGGAAAAGGTGAAGGCATGTATAAATTTTCCTTTGATATCGCATCACATGACCCACATAGTTAATCACTAGATCTACGCTTACTTGCCACCATATGTCCATCAACAACGTCGTTCTCAAGCATAACTACCAGGAACTTCTTGGAAATCCACACGAGCTCCCTTTCCAGGTGAGTCTGGACGGATTGGAAACACTCAAATACTTTTCACACAGTCCTCGCCAGTCTCTAACCATCTCACTGCATGGAAAGCACGACATCAACGTCCACATCTCTGCCAAGGATGGCTATCTATACTTGACCAGCAAGAGGTTAGTGTTCATTACTTCCCAACACGGTGACATCAACACTTTTCTGATCGACTTGTACTTGGCCCCAGTGCTTCAGCTTTCTCACGAGATCAAGGCCCCTTGGTTTGGTGCCAATTATTGGCAGTTCCTCTTTTTCAGTGCCTCCAATCCTAGCATCGCCAGCGACGGATTTCCCAAGGAGAAGTTTTTCCAGGGCCAAATCATGTTCAATGAAGGAGGATTGTTCAGTTTTATCGAAGTTTTCAATGCAGTGTTGAACGATACAGTGAACAACAAGCACATCGACGAGCACTTGCCTCGTTACTCCGAAATCTAGATAAATGCGAGTGAACAGGCCGAGAGAAGAAGAAATCCCTTATTGAAAAGGCAGCATATTCCCAGTGAGGTGGTATGCAGATAATCTTCAATTCTGTGGCAGATTCGATTTTCGTTATCGACTTACTCCGTGTTAACTAGTACATATTATTACGAACTGGCTTCGGTATATAAATACATAATATAATAATCATACAACTAATGAAATGAATCTTATCGCTTATTCCAAGGATAATGGTGTGGTGTTTTCTGTGTCCACATTCGAATTCAAGCCCAAGATCGAGGTGTCAATGTCTTCGCCATTGTCGACCTTGGCCAACACTGACTCCACGGGCTGCTTCATTGCCGAGTTGACCGCAAGAGGCTTCAAGCTGAGCAACTCATCAAATTCAGAGAAATCAAGCAATTTGGTCTTTTCTTCCTCGGAAAGATCGGTGGCCAACTCTCTGAATTTATCAAAGGCCATTTGCTCCAACGCTGCTGCATCCTGGTACACAATCGAGCCTTCCTCGTTATAAATCTTCGCATTGGTAAACATTAAGTGCAAGTCTTCCAAAGGCTCCCTGATGGAAGTATAGGTCGAAGAATTCATTCTCTTCTTAACTGTATCCAATGCGATTGGATTCTTTATCAAGACATAGTAATCAGGATAAAGCTTTCTCGAAGGTTTCACCAAAAACAAGTCACTAAGAACTCTTCCGTGCTCATTCTGGTGAGACATAATCAAGCTGAACATCTTCTCAATGTCCGATTGAAGCTTGGTTCTTTCCTCTGGCAGTAAAGGATCGATGGTAGGTGTGGATCTGTATAATATGGATCTGATTCCACGACTCTTGCGATTTTTTGGTTTGGGTTTAGGAGCGGCTGGCTTTGGAGTTGCTGACTTCTGCTTCTTGAAAGGAGGATCAACCAGTTCTTCTTTCTCAACACTTCTCTTGTTAGGTCCACTACTATCAAATTCTTCATCCTGGCTATTTTCATCGTCATCAGTAGACTTCCTCTTACTGCGATTTCTCTTCTTCTTTGGTCTCAAATCAACTTCTTCGTCACTAGCGTCACTTAAAACACCATCAATCTTCTTCAACCATTGTTCTTCAGTCAAGTTGTCATCATAGTTCATCGTCTTACGCTCTCTGGCACCTCTACCATAATCTTCAGACACAATATCTTTCTTGAGGAAATCCTCAGGGTTCTGCTTGTAAACAAATGGCAACTCTGAATCAGTAAACAACCTACTAGGGTAAGCAGCTTCCCTCGTAGCAACGATTCTCTCCTCGTCCATTTTTCTGAACATATCCAACTCATCTTCATTTCTTGCGATGACTCTGTTTAATTCATCATCATCCAAATCTTCGTCGTCATCATTTCCTTTTTGCTTACGCTCTTCTTCTTTGTCTAACAATGCTCTTAACATAGCCTCTTGTTCTTCAGAAGTAGACTTATTATCGAACTTACCAGCTTGAATAACCTTTCCGTCGATTTCCAATTTGGCATGGGCTCTTTCTAAAACCATTTCTTCAACTGAGTCTTCAGTAATTAATCTTAAAATACGCACTTCGTTCTTTTGACCGATTCTGTGAGCTCTATCTTGAGCTTGCAAATCTTGATGAGGATTCCAATCGGTATCGAAAATAATAACAGTGTCAGCAGTTTGCAAGTTGAGACCCAATCCACCAGCTCTAGTAGACAATAAGAAACAGAAATACTCTGAATCAGGAGCGTTAAATTTTTTCAAAAGGACTGTTCTGTCATCAGCTTTAGTACCACCATCTAATCTCATGTACTTCATGCCACGGAACCTTAAGAAATCCTCCATGATATCCATAATTTGTGTCATTTGGAAGAAAATCAAAACCCTGTGTCCAGTTTGCTTAAATTTGATTAAGACCTTATCTAAAAGTTCAAACTTACCAGCAACTCTCCAAATTTGATCATTAGTTTCAACTGTAGGATTAATCAAATTCTCAACTTCTTCATAGACAAATGGATGGTTACAAATCTTTCTAAGTTGCATGATCTGGTTGTTTGCGTTCTTGATCATAACTGGAACAGTACTAGTAGGAGTTTCACTGGCAAATAAAATGTTATGTCTTAACATCTGTTGGTACAACTTGGATTGCAATGCAGACATTTTACACTTCACCACCTTCTCCACCTTGTTTGGTAAGTCCTTTTCCACATCTTTCTTCAATCTTCTCAAGAGGAATGGTCTCAAGACCTTGTGCAATCTTCTAATCACCAACAATGTCTCTTCTTCGCTCAATTCTATCTTATCTTGACCACCGGTGTTCGAGAAAGGAGTGTTGAACCACTCATCAAAAGACTTAACAGAATTGAAGATCTTTGGCAATACAAAATTCAATAATGCCCACAATTCTGGCAAGTTGTTCTGCAATGGAGTACCAGTTAAAATCAAACGATAGTCACTGTGGTAATTATGAGTCAAAGTTTCGGATAACTTGGAGTTGGAATTCTTCATACGATGACCTTCGTCAATAATCATATGTACCCACTTTATCCTGGATAACAATGCCTTATCCTTGATAATGTACTCAAAAGTAGTTAACAAAATTTGGAAATTTCCTATCCTGATATCATTTTGTAAAACCTTACGTTGGTTTGGTGTACCCTTATAAGTGATCTTCTTCACTGCGGGTGCCCATTTGTCGAATTCCAAATTCCAATTGGTCAAAGTAGACAATGGGACAATAACCAAGAATGGTCCTCTGATCTGTTTAACTTCTACCAAGTAGGTAATCAACGAGATTGTCTGAATTGTCTTACCCAAACCCATTTCATCTGCCAAAATACCATTCAAATGATTATTGAACAATGAAACCATCCATTGCAAACCCTTCAATTGATACTCCTTCAATGTACCACCAACCAAAATAGATGGCTGTTTAGTAACCTCCTCTTTGATTCTGTGTGCAACATGGTAGTAATCCATTTTTTCTCTCTTTTCGTCTTCATCAATCTCTTCAACTTCTTCTTTAACCACTCTACCAGTCTTTGAAACCCTTTCTGAAGTTTCCTTCTGCTGGGTTTGCACGGCCTGAGCTAACGTATCCAAGAATTGGTTTGTTTGCTTTAACAAGTGAGTGATTCTTGTATCCTTGGTGTGATCCAACAATTTCAAGTATGCCTCCTCATCATTAGATTTCAATGCTTGCAAACGCTGTTTGGCCATCTTTTCAATTCTCTTTTGCTCTTCTCTGGCAGTTTGATTATGGAAACTGTTGATCTTGGTGTTGAAACGATTCAACTTTTCTCTCCTTTTGGTGGTGATGCTAATTCTTCTATCTCTTGACAACAAGATTTGGTTTATAGTCTTTTGATGCTTTTGATTTTCCGCCTGGACCAAGGTCTGCAACTGATGGGTGTATAAATCATGAGTTGCACTGACATTTCCAAGTGACAAGGTATTGAATTTGGCAAGGAAGTTGGGATGTGAATTTGGCAACAAGGATTTGCTGAACCATATTTGTGACAAGACCTTTCCCATCAATTGCTTCTGGAATGGTGCTAATTCCAACTGTGTAAGTTGAATCTCGACATCTGCTCTCTTTGGATCATCCTCTTCAAGTGTAGCAAGCTTGGTCTTGAGCTTAGTAATTTTCTGGTCTATCTGAAGGGTAGTCAAGATCTCCTTGTTTGTAATGATATCATCCATGTTTATTCCTTCTGGGGATAAACTTGGCCATTGGAGACGACTCTGAGCTGCATACAAAGCCTGGAAAGGAATATCCTTGTCAGTCTCGCGGAGAATGTTTGGAACCTCGAAAGTGTCAACCTTTACGTTGGTCTTGGAAATTGGTAGCACTGCAACAGTGGTATTCTTCGACTTGTCAGGAATCAACTTATCCAAGGTTCTAGGAGGCTCTGGTTTGTGGAGAATCGCCTTGAATGGCTTTACACTGTTTGGGGAATCGGAATTCATGAGCTGCGAGCCAGCAGGAGAGCGGCCTGGGGGAGTGTCCATTTTACCGGACTGCAACAAGGGATCCTTCGCTAAGTTGGGGGTTGCGGTTGATGGCTTATTAGGGTTATTCAAGTCGAATCCGATAGGAGACGAGCTTGACCCAAGACCAGACGCAGCAGCAGCCCCAGCTCCGGCTCCAGAGGCAGAGGCATTCATGGGCTTGTTGGGGATTTGCTGTGCAAGGTTGATGGGGTCGTTGACGGAAGGAGTGCGCTGGCCCGATCCCGGTTGAAGGATGGGTGTCGACAGTTCCAACGAAGGAAGATATGGACCGCTGGCAAAGGCCGACCTTTCGGCCGTGACAAAGTCCACGATATTCTGGGGAATCTGGGGGTTTCCGGGACCAGGATTCTTCAAGAGGTACTTCAAGGCCTGGAACTGCGTCTTGACGAGCTGGAACTGTTGTGGCGTGAAGGCCGACTCCTTGGAGTTGCCTGTGGCGTTGGAAGGAGGCACAGGCAAGCCGTTGCCGTTGTTTTGCTGGAACATCATCTGCTGCTGCTGTTGCTGCTGCTGCTGAGGGTTGTTTCCGGGCGGAGCCTGTGGATGCTGATGTTGCGGATGATGAAGCTGCTGTTGTTGTTGCTGATGTTGCTGCTGCTGCTGTTGTTGTTGTTGATGTTGTCTATTGGGCATTGGAGCGCCAGCCAATTGAGCACCCATCCCAGTGGGCGTATTTGCCTGTCCCATCAAGTTAGAGTTCTGCAAGTTGGGCGTGCCGTTGGCAGAAGAGCCCATCATAGCCGCCGGCACCGCGTTGTTGCCAGGCAATTGGGCATTGCCATTGGCCGACACCGGAGTGGCCAGGGCCGGGTTGAGGGGCGGCTGGCCGCCCTGCAGCTGCTGCAGTTGCCTTTGGAGCTGATTCTGTTGGAGAAACTTGATTATCTTGCTCAACTGGGCAAACTCAGGCACGTTGACGGCCTGCTCACCATACTGGTTCCGTAGCTGGTGCCAACGCAGGAGGATTTTCTGGATCTCCTCTCTGGTGAGTTGACGATTCATCGAAGGCACAATATCTCGAAAAGTCGACACAGAACTCCGATTGATTGGAGTGGAAAATTCCGGTTGGTCTAAAGGATGATTGTTTTTGGTAACAAGAGAATAGACGTGGAAACCACCAAAATTTGCGGGGCGTGCGCGCATCAATTACACGGAGACTATGGACTGACTATGAGAGACTATGGACTGGGAGCCGCTTCTGGGCCGGAAACGGCCTAGAAGGGTAGACCGAGGAGACAAGACCGTGGCAGTCCCTTTTGGGTCAATTATAGCAGTCTTGGGCCCAGGACTGGTGATATATTGAGAGACAGTAAGTTACACAGACTTGAACAGAGTGCGAGTCGCGTAAAAAGAGACTCCAATACGCAGAATAGTCAGATAACTGTGAAACAGGGAAATCCATACTTCAATTCTCTAGAACCCTAGGATTCTATTTGTATGAAGAATGAGGTACTAGTGTTGTGGATGGAGATCTGACAGTTGGAACTGTGCATTAACAGCTGATTTGAGAAATTTCGCGGTAGGTCTGGAATTCTCAGTCTTGCCCAAAATGTAGCGAGCGATGTGAAACCATGAAAAGCACTATTATGTATAGATACTGTAGTGAATATTCCATGTTTCTCCAAAGACGTATTGATAGCGAATGGATATCTCTAGTCCGTCTCCAGATGGTTCGTTCTCTGGAATCATGCCAAGTTACCACCAACAGCAGAATTATTGAACATTTTCTCTTGCATGTGTAATTGGTGAACGGTACGCTTAACCAGGGGTGCAGGTACAGTGATATTAGTCCTTATAGGTGAAATATAAGGATTTGTCTCTCCCAATTCACAAGCATTTGTCTTTCTAGTCACAAGGATTTGTCTTTCTAGTCACAAGAATTTGTCTTTCTCAAGTCACAGTAAACAAGAAAAGGAATATCTCTTTTGCGTCACAGTAAGCACATCTCAACCAGGGAAGATGACCAATATAAGGTACAATTCTCCTGAATATGGAGTAGCCTCTATGTCTCATATCTAGAGATTAGTACATCACAGGTCCAGTGGTTTATTCTGGATCAAGTTTCATCTTATCTCAGTAGTTGAAGCACAACTAGACTCTCGTCATTCATATTGCATCATTTCTCAGGCTTCCAAAGCTTGCCCTTGCCTCGAGGTGCAAAGTTGATGGCATCAAAGCGTTCCTGCTTGATATTGTCTCCAGCAACACCAGAGGCTTCTCCCACAATTCCTTCCACTACCTTGGGCTTGTTCTTGCGTCCTCTCTTCTTCTTTCTATGGTACCTTTCTGTAATTCCTATGGCCTTGCGACTCTCGGTAGGAAAGCTTTCTCTGTATGAATACTTCGTGGTGTCGATCACATTCTGGAGAATGCTGCTTTCGTGCTCCTTGTCTTCTTCGAGAGAAAACTTCGAATGGGGGTCCCTGCTTCTGGGCTGGTTGACATCGTGGTTCTGGAACATAAGGGCTTCGGCGTCGTTGACGTTCATGCAATCGATACCGTAACATTGGGCCCAGATCCGAGTGATGGGGTCTTCTGTCACCAATCTCCAGTGCTGAGCCGGGTCTTTGGACTTGGGCTTCTCGATGTACACCTTGTGGATGCACGAGCGGAACAAGTACCGCAACCGGACCGGCATTACCGCCGTCTGGTCGGCGTTGGCTGCTGCGTTCTGGAAAGAGGTGGAGTTTTCGTAGACTATGTCGTTAGGAAGGTGATTCTGGCCGATACTGGCGAAATCGCCACCAATGGGGGTTCTGGGATGCTGGGCCACCACGTTGGAGTCGAATTTGGTCTTGAAGTTAGGGAACTCCTTGATTTTGGGTGTCCGGACCTGGTACTTGGAACACTTCTCCCACTTGGGGCCGGCTTCCTGGGGCGACTCGAGCGTAATGGAGCGCTTGATGATCGCCAGGGGGTTGGATTCGGCGGAGTCTTCTGTCTCCAAGTATCTGTCGATGAACCGGATCGCCTCCTTGGCGTTGGTGGCCATCATGGAGTTGCCCTTCTTCACAAAGTCAAACTCGTGCAAGGTGTAGGAGGGCACGTAGATATTCAACAAAATGACGGAATCGGGATCCTGCGTGTGGTTGAGCCGGATGTACTCCTCATTGAACCACCTCTTGATGTTTCCGATGCCTCTGACGAAAGCCGAATGGTCGAGCATGAGGTTGACGGTTCTGGAGGAATGGGCCGGGGATTGCGGTTCGTCCTGGAGTGACATGGTGGCAATATCAGGCTCATCCAGATACTGGGCCTTAGGGCTACCCGGAGAGCTCAATAGATCTGCGTTATTGTCCGAATCAAACAGATGCAATGACATACTACCACGAGCATAGGTGAAAAGATGAAAATTTGGTCTGCGAAAGTCTAGGTAGTAATGCGACCAACCGCAAGAAGCGCAGAGGACGAATAGAGGTCGAAACGGAGCCACAGGGGGCGCGTAAGGGTCCTCCGGTGCAACGGCAGCGTCACGGACATTCTCCTGGTACTTTTTAGCGATTCTACGGTGTTTCTACGTGATATTAGAGGCGCATGTCTAGGACTTGGTGAAACTTCAGGTATGCTAGGATGTTAGTAGAGTTCAGACAATAACCCATCAGATATAGTCAAAGTTGTATTCATCGAGCGTGAGCCCTAACATTAGAGATGCCAGAAAAAACATACAAATAAGAAAAGATTCATCCTGTAGAGTGTGTTGCCGGTACTTACTGTTTGAAGGTGTTGGTTGTGGAAAAGCGAAGAGTAAAGTAGTGAAAAAAAACTGCGTCTCTTCTTGTCGCTTTTATAGTGGCTCAATCGGGTTTGTGACACAATGTGCACAACTAGGGCTACAACAAGCTCCAGGATAATTAGCAATACGGGGTGTAGAAGCAGTCTAGAACATTATGGAGGTGTATGGAACGTAAAATGCGATCATGGCTCCTCGGTGAAAAGTGCCATAGCGTTGTTATCCGTTCCTTCTTCCGGCTGCTGGGAAAAAGGCATTTGCTTATGGCATTGTTCTCATAACAGAAAACAGTATTCGATACATGTTTGCTACAGAAGGTGATGTGGTGTGTTATTTGTTGGTGTTATTGTCAAGAATTAGAACAATAGTGGTTTTCTAGAACACTTCGCCCGGTCTATTGCTATTTTATAATAGACCTTCATTTTCTCAAATTGTGAAATTTTCTACAATATATGCTGAAATTTCAAAAAATTGAAGTAGCCAGAGCTACAACAATAAACAGATAAAGAGCCGTAATGGTAAAATCTCTTTGGATGCTTCACGGAGGCGGACTAGAGAACCACTTTGGATGTACCACGGAGGAAGAACTCTGGAATCAACTCAGTTAAGTTAGGAGTCGGAACTGGATAATTACCCTACATAGACCTTATAGACGTAAGATTATACAATTACTCCAGATACACTGAGGAGCCGGGCGTTTGGGGCAACGCCAAGAGCTCGAGCTCCTTCTTCAACTCCACAAGCAGATTGTACGAGTTCTGGATCTCCATATTCATGCGTTGCTGGGTCTCCACCAACGCCCTTTTCCATTCCAAAAAAGGCTTCTCCAGGGCACACACTTTGCGGTTGAACGCCCGACGGAGCTCGGTCTCCATGTACTCGAACTCGGGGTTGCACATGGGGGCCGTATCCTCGAGCAGGCGGGGGCTGCACTTGGTGTATGTGGCGTATTCTTCCCAGCCATCAGGCTCGCGATGGGTCCACTTTGGCGGCCCTTCGATGCGTAGAACTTGGTCCATGCGCTGGCGGAGACACCGAGTTCGGTAGAGCTCGTAGTAGGCTCGAGTGGACGCCACCAAGTCCAAGGTGTGGTCGTGGAAGAGCAATGCCTGGAGGGCTCGTACGTCGCAATGGAGAGGATTGTCGGATTCCGCAAGGCCCCATGGATACTGACGGCCCCTGGCACGGGTGCCGGCCGCAGTGGCATGGAAGGACACCGAACCTATAGTTCCGTAGGGCGAGTGGCACTTGAGGGTGTTTCTGAGCGCAGGATCCACCACCATGGCACATGTCTCGATGCTGTGTTGCTGGAGCGCACTTCGAATGGCCACTTTGCAGAGCTGCAACTGGCCCGGGCCTAGGGTGTCACACTTGGCCACCACCGGGATCAAGTTGACACGGGGCGCAAGCTGTTTCATCGACTCGATGTCTACCGGGGCCAACGGCACGCGTCCTTCCACCAAGTAGAGACAGCAGTGGACCCTGGAGTCTTGCACCCATTTTCGCACTGGCTGTTCCCGGTGGAACATGTATGCCCGGTGCTGGGCGTCGATGTAGCGGACAAGCGGGCCCCAGGCCCGGCGGTTGTCGATGGCGGAGGCGTAGGCTGTGGGCTCGACCGCGGTGACGTCAAGCAGGGCCTCCAAGACGGCAAATGGGGACCCTTTGAGGTCCCCGGTTGATGGCTGCGAAAACTGGCTGGTGGCATTGCCGCAAAGGGTGCTGATGAGAGTGGACTTGCCGCAGCCGGCAGTGCCCGCCACCATAACGGTGAGACGAGCCCCTTTTCTGCGGAACATGGCCGTTGCCTGAGACGGGAGGCGTCCTAGGCCTATTTTGGCCTGGCGGCGGTCTCGGTCCGGGGCTGGAGTGGGCTCAGAGGTGGTAGACGGGTCCAGATGTTTGGAAATTGGTCTGGGGGGCTGATTTCGCGGGGATTTCGAGAGCAGCGGCGCTGGGGGCGCCGGGGCCAAATATAGACTGGGTACGGCGATGCCAGAACGTCGTCCGGGCAGGAAAGGCGCCGGTTCGTCTTGGGGGATCATGTTCACAAATGAAACAGGCGTGATGAAAAGGTGTGGTGTAACATGCACTTTGCCAATAACGTGCAGTTTGCCAATAACGTGCAGTTTGCCAAGTAACATGCAGTCTTGGAAAGCATCTAGGCCATAACATGCACTCTATGGCCATAACATCTATGACCATAACATGCACTCTCGAAAACATCTATGATAACATGCACTCTGGACAACACTACAAACCAGCAATTTCGGAGCTCAGCCCAGCACCGGCCCTCCCTCGTCCTCACCAGCTACACCGGTACAGATTAGCCATGTGTGCTTCCAGATCAGTTCATAGCCACCGCCGATTATGTGCACTTGTCATGTTGCCCATTCTGGCCCCGGCTGTTTGTCCTGGTGCATAGTGCATATTATGTCCTCTCGACTTGCATATTATGTCCACCAACATGCATATTATGTCCACCAAATGCACCTCTCGCGACATGCAGATTATTTCCACTTGCGCATCAATGCATTTACGCAGATGAGCTCACCTCCCAGAATACGAACACAGCCGTACGCCCTGGCCAATCACATCGCCGCAACCACGGCGTTCCCCTCCGAGTCCCACATGCACCGAACGCCGCACCCGCTTGCCCCACGGCCTTGCCCGCCGTGCCTCCAGGCCGTGCCGTCTGGTGCCGGCCAGGTGCACTCCCCCGCCTCTGTTGTGCTCCTGCCGCTTTGGGACAAACATCAACACCATTGACACCCTCGCTCCAAAGCGGGTAACTGCAACAAAGCCCTCCACAAGTCCAGCCTCGATTATCACAACTGCAACCAATTTACCCTCCCTACTCTTCTGCTTAATTGGCCACTATTGTCCACTTTGAGGCCCGTTCTGTTCCGTGCCCTTCCTTTCACGCCCATTCACTCCCATTCTCCCCCATTGACTCGCTATTGATCCTGCCGGCGTCGCATTCTTCCCGGCCTCATAACTGCTCCCTTTTCTTCTGCACCTGCTTCGCTCCTTCTCCTGCTCCTGCTCCTCCTCCGTTCCTTCCTTTCCTTGCAGAGCTTTAAATGGGCCCCTTCGTGCTTTCCAGAGCGTCCGCCGACGACTCCCACTTGATCGACCGAAGAACCCGGTCGTCCTCGCCGTCCAAGACCAACAGACACTCCTTGCCGGCCAATTTCTTCGACATGCGACTCCCCCATATGCCCATCGCCACCGACGAGGACCTCCGGTCGGCAGCGTCGTCGTCGGGCACGCTGTCGTCGTCGGGCACGCTGTCGTCGTCGGGGGTGGCGTCCATGTCGCCGGACCAGTTGCAGCAGTTGTCCACGCTGCCGCTCTCCCGCCGGCTCCACGTGGCCAACGTCAGCGAGTCCAACAAGTACGTGATCCCCATTCCCTTCACCTTGAGCTTGCCGCCACGGTTGAGCCAGAAAAACATCGATGCGGACCAGCGCAGCGCCCCGGCGTCACGGTCCCCGTCGCCAGCCCGGCGCCGCAGTGGCTCGGTCGACCGCCACGTCCTGCCCACCCGGTCCGCCTCGCCCTCCCGTTCGGCGTCGCCCCAGCGCCGCCGAACCAAGTTGGTCTATAACGGTACCGGTTATCAGAAATTAGCCCCCGCAGACGACACCGACTCCCAAAACAACCACATGTTGTCGCAAGAGGCCCTCAACAAAAAGATTGCCTTTTCGCGCAAGCCTCCGCTCTTGCCCACCATCAAGTCCAAGAAGTCCCCCACGCCATACCAGACTGCGCTCATGCACCACGACGAATTGAGCGTGATCGAGGAGGCCTCCAACAGCGGCGCCAGCTCGCGGCAGCATAGTGTCAAGTCCAAGAACGAGGACCAGAAGTCGTTGCCCCCTCCCCCTATAGACAAAGATGCGGCTGCGAAACCCAAAAGTGAGGGGTTTTCAATTCCTCGCAGTTCACCAATTCCCCCAACATCCGCTTCTGCCTGTGTTTCTACCCACAAGCAGCCCGAATACACCAATGTCAGAATTGTTGACAAGCCCGTTGCAAATGGTCACCTGGCGACTCAGGGTTCAGCACAAAGATTCGGTCCAACATCAGCAAATGGCCCATCGCCAGGTCCAGGTAAACAAGGTCCCTCTCTCTTACCTGCTGCTTCATATGCCAGGCAAACCTTGGACCCTTCATCCACCTCCAACAGACCTCACCCAGACTCCATGTTGAACTCGCGAAACTTGCAAATGGCCAGTATCTCTAAGGGCAACGAGTTGAAAATCCTGAAGCGGTCCTTCAGTGACGAATCCCTAGTGTCTTCCATCAGTGCATTCAGTTCCCCCGGTGATATCATGTCCGTCAACAAGCTTCCCATCCGGTTTAGAAACTTGGAAGCAACGCCTGTGGTGCGCCGCTTGAACGAACAACGAGGCATTCCTCCAACCACGAACGACAGAATTGCATCATCCTCATCTACCATCAGCGCAACGTCCGAAGGCAGTACCACATCGTGGGACTCGTTGCAATCGTCAGTGGATATCAAGAGAGATTCCAGCTCAATTATGGAAATCAAGCCCACCACTACGACTCAGCAGAAATCGATTTCGCTAAAGCCAAAGGCCCAGCTGAAGAAATTGCCTCCTACACCAACATCAGACGATGATTGGGAAGACGAATCCAACGACGTAATTTCGAGTGGTGGTGGCACCATCAAAGAGTACATCGACATCGACGACCTCAGTGACATCGACGACGAGGACGTCTCTAGAGTAGAGGATGAGGAAGAGGAAGTTGAAGTTAATGCCACATCAGCCCCAGAGCAGACCAAGAATGCAGAAGTGACCGAACCCCTTCGAATCAGCCGGGCGCCCACATTGAAGGAAAGAAATGATTTCAAGGATCAGGTTTACTTCAATGAAGCCACCCCTGAACAGCCACAATCGCTTTATGAATTCTATCTTGACGAAATTGCCAGTATATCAACAGCAAAATACTCCGAGATTACATGTTCTCCAGTGCATAATGTTGACAGCAAAGACACCAGGGAGATGGGTAACAGAGGACTCGGAAAGAGATTCAGTTTCCCTAACAACGAACACAACATCACCAACAGCGAAGAAGTGAAGAGGAAACTGATCATAGGCGAGTCCTTGCGGCCCAGTAAATCTGCTTCGAGCTTCATGTCAAAGAATGGTCAAATCGAGATTCCAGATCTAGAAGATCACGATATTGCAGACACTTTCTCAGGCAAGGCATCATATTTCTCCTACTCAAGTAAGCCTTACGAAGATTTGAAATCAGATTCTTCGATTTCCGAATCTCAAAGTGACGATGCTTCCGAACTAGAGCCTATCGGTGTGCCCAGCAAGGCCGCACAAAATGCTGCCATGGCCCATTTCAAGTCAATGTACCAGGATGACGATTCAGACACTGATATTGAATCAACGAAGTTTTCATTGTACACACTTGGCCAGCTTTCAAAGTCCACTCCAAATTTGGCTGCCAACAGAAACAATACCAAGCATCAAGATCAGAATTCTCAGCAGAGTGCTGCATCTCCTTCTAAAGCATCTCCTCGCAAGCATCAACGCCACAAGTCGATGTACAATATTGATTTCAACTCCAATGATCTCCTTAATTCCCCTCCAAATGAATCTACCCATAAGAGAGCCAATACTGTTGATTTGAACAATTTGGCTCAGGTCAAATTGGGAGAACCAGCCATGAACCAGAGAAACGTTAATGCCGATTGCTCTCCAGAAGCCTTGGATATTGTCATTGCAGAGCCACCAAGTCAAGTTAGATATGAGGTGGATTTCAAGGAAGCTGCAAGACAAAATGAGGCTCAAAATTTCGGCCATGAACCCTACATGAACAACTTGTATAAGAGAAGTGCCACTCTTCATTCCTTGTCCCATGCGGAGGTTAACAAAGTAGCAGCTCAGATGAAGGGTATGAATTTGGAAAGCAAGAATGAAGAATGGAAAGATGTTCAAGCGAGAAGACGCCTGAACCTGAATTCAGCTTCTTCCAAGTCTAGTTACAGGTCCTCTAACTTGGACAAACCACCAAGTTGGACCTCAGTTTCAGACAACGAGAGTGTTGTCATTGACTTGACAAAAGATAACTATGACGTTTTCACAGTGAACCGTGAAAACTCCATTCTTTCTTACAAATCTGTGACAGAGAAAACTAAGGACGGAAAAGAAGTAGAAGTGGTTTTAGTTGATGAAGGCGAAGACGAAGATGACTTGCTTAGCTTGTATTCCAAATACAGGAATGATACTTGGTTGTTCAGAAATAACTCCACAGCTTCCACATCATCTAGAAGCTCAGCAGGAAGTTCTGCCTCGTTTGATAGTAACACTCCTTCGGAGACACTTTTGACTTTGAAACCAACAGCAGATTTATTGAGCAGAAATGGCACTAAGAATTCCTTGCGTGCTGGCAATTTAATTCAAGATTTAAACCGCATGAGAACCAACAACTCCGAAGCCAGTGCTGGCTCCAGCTACAATTCAAAAAGAATCCAGCCACCAAAGGCGACTATCAAGAAGGTTCCATCAAAGACAGAAGCTCCCCTTTACAAGAAAGCGTCAGTCAGAGCCCCATACTCATCTATGACTAAGCGTCACACCATTTCAAATATGGACTCTAACTATTTCGACTATACTTCTGGAGACAAGTACGACTTTAACAGTTTCATGAAACAACAATCCAGCCACCCCATATAGAATAGGAAACTGTATTTATAGTTTATTTCTCTCCAAAGATGTTTTACAAAGTATGATTACACACAATTATTTTAAAGAATCTATCTAAACAGAATACTAGGCTTTGTAGGCGAATTTAAACCTTTGTTTTGCATCATGAGTGGTGATTTCCTCCGATGTGCCATAAAAGTAAACTGATCATTTGTTCTGTTCCCAAGAGATTCCGCTTCATCATCCTCTTCCTCCTGCTCTTCATTAACAGAAGTAATCGAGTTCATGGATCTCATTGAAGGGGCTCTGCTGACACTTTTACATCTTTTGGTCTCAAGCGAGCTGGCGTTACTGCTGCTTCTGTAAAATGTAACGGTTTTGTTGATAGTTTCAATTTTGTTGCTTTGATAAGTGTTATCTATCATTGCTCTGACAGGCTTCTTATTAAAAGAATTGGAACTGTAGAATGAATGGTCCTCCGCTGGAGTATTGCTCTTTTTGTAGTCTTGCTCATCGAAATCGTAGTCTTCAGGTAATTGATTAATTTCGTCAAGTAAGTCAGCATCCAATGTGCGATTATACCCTTCTTCTGCATCCAGAGTGTCATATTCACTCTCAGAAACTTGGTTATTCAAATTTGAAGAGTTAATTACTGGAGGCTTAATAGACTTGAAACTTACAGACTCGTCGTCATTGAACCAAGAATAACGTTTTACCGAGTCTGTTTGCTTCAACTTGGCTAATGTTCCCTTTTTGAAATCTTTTTCAAGCAACTTTTCATGTGTGCTTGGAACGGAAGGTCCACTCAAATCCAAATTAGCTAGAATCAGCATCATATTATTTATGGAGTTTCTCTTACTTTTGACCTGTTCTTGGGTAACTGGCTTAGTTTCTAAGGTCGCAAGAGTTGACATCATATCAAGAATAGATCTTCTATTTTGTTGTGCTTTTTCAATTGCCCTATTATTTTCTTCTAAAATTGTAGTCTGTGTCTTTTCCAAATCGGTCAAGATATTCATCATTCCAATAATTGATTGTCTATTACTAGCCTCATCCTTCTTGAGAGCGGTTTGATTTTCTTCGAGGCGTTTCAAGGTATTCTCTATGGTGTTTGCATCTTCAGGTTCCTCATCTTTTGGGACCTCCAAACTACCCAAGAGATTCATCAATTCGATGACTGACATTCTGGAGCTAGCTAAATCCTTCTTCTTTCCCTGCAGTTCTTCTGGTTCTACTAGGAGTTCAGCTCCTGTAAGAATTGGAGCTTGAGATGACTTGATTCCTAGCCCAAACGCTTCAGTTGAGCTTCGAGATTCAGAGAACTGTTCAAATGCTTCCACTTTCTCTAAAATGGTCTTGTTGAATTCATCACCAATGGAACTATGGAAGCTTCGAAGTACTCTCTTTTTGAGTGCTTCTTCATGCGAGATAGTTCCTGTGAATGTGCCTTCATCTTCCTCTAGGGTGTCATTGAGATTTAACCTGGACCTATGAATGAATACATTTTTCTGATTATTGTCAATTTCGGAATCTTCACTGTTTAACCGTGGAAGTCTATGGCGCAAGTTGTTGCCAATAGTCAAGCCATTGATGAGGGGACTGCTGACTTCGTACAGCAGACCATCGGGATCTGGTGTCTTTTCCGATGCCATTGAATTTGAAGCTGAAACTTCTAAAGAAGGAGAGTTACTAACATCAAGGTAATTTTCCAAAATATCGTCCCCATATGCATCTGTGTCAATACCGTCAAACTCGTCGATCAAATCTGGTCCTTGGATAGACAAATGGTATGATTTGTTGAAGATAGTGTGATTCCTCTCTGAATTCATAAGCTCGAATGCTTGTTGATAAATCTGTCTTGAATTTTGCTCTCCTTTAACATCTTTAACATCTTTAACATCTTTAACATCTTTGGCATCTTCAGTATCTCCTTTAATTTCAACTTTAGTGTCTCCCTTAGTTTTCAGTCTCATACTTACTGGCTCATCGAGCATAGCCGAGTTGTACTGGACATCGTCGACATCGTTATCGTCAAGGTCTTGAATGCTGTCGTCGTAGCCCGAGTCTACTTCGGGCACATCCACGATTTCGTCGAAACTAGGCTGATGGTGTGTTTCTAGGGGTTTTGCCTCTCGGGTTGGCACTGTTGGCTCCTCGTCATCAAAAAGGTTATTATATTGTACATCGTTATCGTCGTCAGCGTAGTCATCATTAAAGTCGTCCTCCATTCCGTTGTTCTCGAAGTCGTAGTCTGAGAACTCGTCCATATCCATGCCCAAATCATGTTCGTTGAAGGTGTTCAGCTGGGTAAATTCCTCCTCAGCGTCAGCCTGGGGCGTCTTGGCTACCTTATAGTACTTGACTGAAGTGTTTCTGCCACAGTTTGCGTCCTTGACAAAAGAGAATTGGGAAGATGCATCGGAGTCGTCGCCTTCATACTCGTCCTCCTGGTAGTTTCCAGTGCTGCTGTAGAGACTGTTGCGGCGGAGGGAGAATCCCTGGCCCAAGGCGGCGACGTTGTGGACCTTCGGGATGAAACTGACCTGTTTGGAGTCGGGCTTCGTTTCTTCAGTGGGAGTCACAGGCTCCTTGATTTCCTTGATGCTCAGGGGAATGACATGGGCACTAGTTTTGGACTCAGAAAAGTCAATGGGTGGTTTTAGGGCCGTCTGGCTGTGGCCTGGGTGAGACTGTGCCGAATGGAAGGACGAGAGTGATGTATGCGATTGGGACACGGGCAACGTCTTGAATTGGGATGACAATGCCGGGGAAGATGCAGAAGTGTGGAAGGGGGGATGTGCAGATGATTTGGGGGCGTATTTGGAGGCGGCAGCAGCAGCGGCTGCTGCTGCTAACGACTGGTTGTCGAGAACTAGAGCCGGTAGCGATTCGGGCTGGGAGAGCTCTGAATAGTTGGAAACGGAGCTACGACTGCGGCCATGGCCCCGGGGACGCGTCTTGCGCCCGTGCTTGTCGTGGATGGCGCTCTGGAGGCTGTCATTGGAAGGAGGACTGGTAAGGGAGGACTTGCCATGGCCCAGGGAGAAGATCTTTTTGATAGGCGTAAGGAGCTTCTTGGGGGAGCTGATGGTTTGGGAAGAGGGCCCGGCAGACCCCGGTCCCGAAGGGGGACCGGGCGGTGTGAACGGGCCGTTGGAAACGATGGGCGATGGCACCGGGGTGGTCTTGTGGTTATAGGAGGCCTTGGGCTCGACGTCCAGGTCGAAAAGGTCGGAACTGGCAGACTCACCACGACGGTGGGCCTTGATAAAAGACCTCATGGGAATTCCACGTCGTAAGGACGGACTGTGGTGGAGAAACGGCCTTGGAGGTGTGGTTGCACAGGCCAATCAATAAAGGGAGCAAAAGGGACGAGATCAGGAGTGGCGATTGGGGGAAAAACGCCGGGAAAAAGGGCTCTGGGCAGGTCCAGGTAAGGGCAGACTGTCGGGAGAGGTCGATATGGGGCCCGATAACAGGGAGGGGGAGGAGATGACGTCGACCGTGGAGTAACGGATTTGGTTAGATCGAGAATTAGTGAGATCAAAGTGAAGTCACGAGGAAGATAGAGATAGGGCAAGGGGAAGAAAGGGATAAAGGGAGAATAAAAGGGGAAGTGGGTGGATGATTGAGGATAGTTGGGGCTGTCAATTGTGTAGCAATATTTGGGGTAGGAGAGTCAGGACTTAATTATTGTGTAGTCACTCTGTAATTTCATGTAGATCCGATGTTTTTGCCCTGCTTCTATATATATTTCTTAGCATTTACCTAGAATGGATCCAGCAGTTTGTGTATTGGAAATCGAATTTTGTGCCGAGAGTGGCTGGCAGTATGACAGGCTCCTATGGTGTCTCTACAGATCAAGCCATTGGCTCCAGATTTTATGTAAGGTACCAAACCATATCCGTGCAATTCGAAGTGGTTATGCTTGTCTCACAAGATAATGCCGCGGCCTAGAGAAGAGAATTTGATGTTGCACAGAGTGGAATTTGTATCTAGCTGGACTGGGTCTACAGTTCATTACGCAGTGCCTATACGTTGCTATACTGTAGCTCCACAGCATGCTCCAGCAATACATACCCAGAATGTAGCTTGGTGCATCTAGTGTGATATTTCCAGTCCTTATCGGCTTTTTCAATGAAGTGCGGCAAGGGTAAAGAACATACTAATACCCAAAGAAGAAGCTTGAGAAGTGCCGGAATGTGAGTTATGTCAACAGAGAAGCATCGTGGCTATTCTACTAATACTCATCATGTTGGTGTTATTGGCTTGTGGAAATCATCCTATTTGTTCCTATTGTGTACAATGGCCATGGCTCCAAACTCTCCGAAACACATAGTCCGAGAACACATTTTCACGTAAACTGCTGGTGACCCACCAGTGTAGTTAGTGGGTGTGCTGTAGATAACTGTGCAGTCAGGGGCAGAACGCTGAATTGTGTCAAATGTGTCAAAAAACCTTGTTCCTGGATGATGGCATGTCATTACAGAGAAAGGAGTTCAGATTTTAGACTGTAGTCCGAAACTCTGCATAGATAATAGGATTGACAGTTCCACAGAAGATATAAGTTCATACTCTTGTGCTTTTATGTTTCTACTCTCTTCTACACTGGGTGTTAATCTGTTTTCTCCTCTTCTCTCTTCCATTTATTCCTATCTACATCGGACTAGGCTAGGAGTGCCAATATTAATATATGCATTACAAAGCTCTTCTGGCCTTCACGGCAGAGGCCAACACCTCCAACACTTCCTCGGTCGACTCCCAGTTGATACAAGCATCGGTAATAGAACATCCGTACTTCAATGCACTCTTGCCTCCCTGTTCAGGAGGAGGAACATCCTGTCTGCCCTCGTTGATGTTGGACTCGATCATTAAGCCACAGATACCTGTCTCTCCCTTGCTGATTTGTCTGGCAATCTCGGCCGCAACCTTGGGCTGGTTTCTGTGGTCCTTGTTGGAGTTTCCGTGAGAACAGTCCACCATGATCTTGGGGCCCTTACTCTCCTCGGAGATGATGTTGGCCTTGGTCAACTGCTCCTTGGTCTCCTTGATAGACTCCTCATCGAAGTTGGTGCCCTTCTTTCCGCCTCTCAAGATAACGAAGCAGTCCTTGTTACCGCTGGTTCCCACAATGGCCACAACACCAGGCTTGGTGACACTGAGAAAGTGGTGGGGATGCGAAGCGGAGCGCATGGCATCCACGGCAACGCCCAAGGTACCGTCGGTACCGTTCTTGAAACCGACAGGGAAGGACAAACCCGAGGCCAACTCACGGTGCAACTGCGACTCAGTGGTTCTGGCTCCAATGGCACCCACCGAGAACAAGTCCGACAAGAACTGGGGGGAGATGGTGTCCAACATTTCACCGGCAATAGGCAACTTGGAAGTCAAGTCCACGAATAACTTTCTGGCAATTCTCAAACCCTTGTTGATCTGGAAAGAGCCGTCGATTTCAGGGTCATTGATCAAACCCTTCCAGCCAACAGTGGTACGGGGCTTTTCCAAGTATGCTCTCATCACGATGTGCAACTCACCCTTGTACTTCTGGCTGGCCTTGTGCAAGCGGTTGGCGTAGTCCATGGCGGCTTCTGGGTCGTGAATGGAGCAGGGGCCGATAACAAGCACCAAACGGTCGTCCTTTCCGTTCAAAATGTCCACGGTCTGGTTTCTGCCGTCCAAGATGTTCTTTTCACATTCTGGAGTCAAGGGGAAGTCATGCTGAAGCAAGTCTGGAGGAGTCAATGGGTCGTATCCACGAACTGAGGTTAGTATGAAAGAGCGGTGGCAACGGCGCCGCGAGGGCCCAAATTTAGTACTTACTTCTCCAGTCTTCCATGCGGCTTCTGTCGCCGACGTGATCGTTAGTAATGAACATGATGTAGTTATTTATTCAAGGCTTCCAGAGACTGAAATATATGGGTCTGGTTTAGAGTCGAAAGTTAGTCATTTTTCACTGCTGCGTGCAGTCCGAGAATTTTGTGCCACAAAAAGTGATGTGACTAATTGAACACCTTTCAGTGGGTCGTCAAAATCCCGGACTACGGGACCGGAAAAACTCTTAATGGCCCGGGACAAGTTAATAATAGGCCGGAGAATGTTACCATATTGTCAGCTTGTCAATTCCCGGAGTACAGGCTGGAGTATTGGACCATGTGGCCATATCTTATCTGCATGGTGCAGGTGCACCTTCCGTATTAGGCGAAATCCACATTCTAGATCTAAAGGACCAAAAAGTGACATGAAAATGGAGGACACAAAGAACACGTGTGGGGTCAGACTGGAAGCTTAAAGCATATTATTAGTGTAGTGTTGAATTATGAATTTATGGCTGTTTTTCACTATACGTGTTTTAATAGATTGCATTAGCAGCTCGTGGTTCGAGCTGATGCGATGACCAGCCAAGACGGGCTTGGCACAATAGCATTATAGTTTGCTGGTTATGAGTTCTAGGTAGAATATTGACACAATTAAGTAAATAGACTGGCTCGCGAAGTCTGTGAAGTGACTTATTAGATATGTATCGATCAACTTTTAATTATAGGATTCTTCCCGTGATAGCAGCAATGGAGTTCACCCACACTTGCCTGGTAGTTCAGACCCTGTTGAAAATGTATACGTAGCCATTTTCACGCATGTCCAGGAGATTGTTTTCATCACACACAACCACTTTTTCGTCGTTGAACAAGACCCATTTCTCTTCTCCGTCGATGGCCTTACGGATAAATACCACGTAGTGTCCTGTGTGTGGCGAAGTGCCCTTGTGACAAATGACAGATTGCAACCGGTACTTTCCGTCCAAAACGGGACTGGATGCAATGTTCTCAATAAGCTCAGCAGTTTGCTGCTCCAAATTTACTTGGGGCTTAACACTTTCGTCAATAACTCCGTCATCATCTGGGTTCGTAAATAACCATTCGACGGCTGCGTTGGCATCGTTTCCACTCAAGAGCAATGCCTTTTTACTGAGCTGATGCGAGAATCCCATTGCTTGCACGGCTGCAATCTGATCTTCGGTTGGTCCCAGCGTGTCAGGCTGCTCATTAGGGACGACAAATGGCTCATCGATGTCAATGTCATCCATATGAGCAAAGACCCAATTCATAGCCTCGTCAGCACTCTTGTTTCCTGTATGATACAATGCCTTCAAACAGCGAGGCTCGGGGAATCCCATGCTCAAAAGCATAGACATTGCTTCCTCGTTGGGTGTAAATGAAGATCCTGTCTCAGTAGATGTTGCTTCTTCTTCTACCAATTCCTTTTCATCTTCCTCAAACTTAGGCGAGCTGTGTTTAGATAAATCAATTGTATCAGGAATAGTCACAGGAACATCAATTTTGACAGGAACCCAATTTTCCAACTTAATTCTTTGGGCGTTGATAACTAAGTTTTTTGGGAACGAGACGAAACCGCTGGACTTGAATGCTGCTCCTGGATCAGTTCCACAATTAGAGCACTTGTATCCTTCAATCAATTCAGGCGTGAAAAGCTCGTCCAAGCACTCTTCCACAGTGACTTCACGGTAAACTTTCTTCCCAGTCTCCTTATCGACGCTTAGGATCTCGTCTTCAATTTTAATTGTAATATTATCTGTAAGAAGTTTTTTGATAGTACCAGAAGAGCATTCTGTGCAGATGATTTTGTCTGCTAACAAGCACTTGAATGATTTATTGAGGTCCAAGCCCAATTCCTTGTCAGCCTTGTCAAGGAAGTACGACAAAAACTCATGTGCATCTTGTTGTCTTTGGGTGCTGAACTCGGGATGATTTTCACCAATTAATGCCTTGAACGCAGATGGTTTAATACCAATTTGGTAGTCATCTCCCTTTAATGACCCAGGCTTGGAATATCTACCACTTAATAAACCGTCATAAATTTTGATCAATTGAGTAGCCAAATCCTGGGATGGATCTTTGGTGTCTGGAAATTGAAGCCCTTTGAAGTATTCTTGATACTCAGGGACACTGAATAATGCTTGTATAACGGAATTCAAGTAACAGGAATTGCCCAAATTTTGAAATCCGGTTAATCCTTCACCGAACACGGGCTGGAGCTTTTCTCCATTGGCTCCATCGAGCTTAAAGTCCCAGTTCATGTTCTGGTCAATGTTAAGTTCGACCAAACTCTTCTCTGTCTTTACACTGGTTCTCAAGTCGATACCAAAGGTGATGAGACGTTCAGCCAAGTTGGGCACCTTAATCTCATCGTTACACTTGTAGCAGTATGCATCGCAACTCTCCTCGGAGTCGGCAGATAACGAGCCTAATTTGATGGCCACAGGATGTCCGGCAGTCTCGAAATGCTTGAGGGCATGGGAGTTGCCCTTTATGCTGGAGCCAAATTGTTCTCTACCACATCCCAATGCTCCACAGTGCAAGCAGATCCACAAGTTTTCCTTGAGTTCACATTGAGTGCATTGACTGAGATCGACCTTTTCAGAGAGCTTTACCTGTTCCAACTCGATGGAGTGGGCACAAGGGAGAATCTCCTGCTCCCACTGCTTGATCTCGTCTGCTCTACTCGAGGAGTTGTGTTTCATGATTGCTTCGACCAATTGCTGGAAAGAGCTGCTCAACTCATCCAACGAGTAGCTACGGTCTTGAGAAATGTCATACACCGAGAGTTCGGTGACATAAAGGTCGTCTTCCTTCACGTCCTTGACTTCCAACTTGGGGGTCTTGGAATTGCGTTCGCCGTGCTCATTATATTGTGACATGCGTTCGGTCTCGGGCTTCAACGTCTTGTTGATGTTTAGGTAGAACTTGTTGCCGGTCTTTTGGTAGTTCTGTAACGTGTAGTTGACGGAGGGGGTTCTGGCAAATGCCTGATATGACTTTAAATCCACATCCAACCCCAAGACGTTGTTTTCTGGAGTATCGAAACTGTACATACAGTCATCCTTGTGGATTCTGGCCTGTAAGGGAACAGTATGAGGAATGTCAGAGGGAATATCAAGCAGCATGGGTGGGAGTTAGTGATGGCAAAACTGACTCCATAGTATATATACGCAGCGGGACACGACCTTAGAGGAGGGAATAGAAGATGAAGAATAACAGGAACCTAGGAACGGAGGAAGCAGAAGAGGAAGTGGGTGTATATTGAAAAGAAGTGCAGGTATTATTTGGCGATTCAAGGTTTGAGCTGGTGTTAACAGTGTAATCAGTGTGTAATAGATTGCTGATATAATTAGCTGTGAGACAAATGTATGGAGAACAAGAAGATTTGCAATCTTGATACAGAGCAAGAATAAATGAGAACAATTTTACTTGAAATGAGAACAATGCTTTGATTCAATGAGAATTATGCATTTATTCAGGATTGATAAGCTTGGACGGTCGGAATCTTCCATAATTTCCATGGGTCATCCTAGACGAATTACTGAAGATCTTGCGTAGAAGAATTGTTCAGAAACATGCCTACAAGGATCGTAAATGGCTTATTTTTCAGTTGCCATCGTCGTAAAGTGTGATTGGATTTTTCGTAAATGTAACTATTCGAATTCCCCTTTATTCAGTTCACTTGTATTCAAACTCTCAGAGAAATTATACACATTAATAGCAGTACTCAATTTCATTGCCATGAGCACCCAAAGTATAACGCTAAAACTCGTCATTTCTGGCACATTATATGAGCTATTCCATTAAAGAAATACCCCCGTTACAATACCCGATACTTTACGTATTAGAAATGTGGTGAGCTCGTGGTACGAATTTATTGAAGGGTTATTCCCCTCTCACCACCTTCTTGGCACCTTTACTGTGGTAGTAGACATTGTTATAAATTGATCCCAGAATAGACTGAATTTGATTTCAATTAACTGCAAAGCTACAGAGCTCTTTTCCCGCTTCCGTCATATCAATAGTCAGAGTATTCTGCCTCTAACTACCCAGCTTGCCATAACTTGAAGATTATCACGTGATCAATCACGTGCTACACCTTATAATCCATTTGATTCTACATACTTGGCTGCAACTCTTTTCTTCATACCATGCCCCAGAAGTCCTGTGTCTACTTCTCCAATTGGTCCGTCTATCAACGCAAACACTTTGCTATTGACATTCCAGTCCAAAATATCACCCATTTGTTCTATGCTTTCATCAGTATCGACGTCTCTACAGGCGCAGTCAAGCTCAGTGACGAATGGTGTGACAAACAGCTCCCCATGAAATCCCCTAAAGATCCCAATGCCCAGGTCACTGGCAGCTTGATGCAAATATTCGAGCTCAAGCAAAAAAACCGCAATCTTAAACTGTTGATGTCCATTGGCGGATGGGGTACAGACCACTTGTTCCAGGCGGTGGTTCTGGACCCCGCCAAGTTGACGCGGTTTGTCGAGTCGGCAGCTCAGTTCGTGGTCGAGTACGGGTTTGACGGGATCGATATTGACTGGGAGTATCCCAAGAATGCACAGGAAAGCGCCCAATTGAAGGAGATCCTCCGCAGGCTCCGTGAACAATTGGACAAGATCGCCCCGTGCCTTTTGCTCACAATCGCAGCTCCTGGCGGCAGTGACAATATCAATGTGCTTGATCTCACCGGAATCGACCAGTACTTGAGCTTCTGGAATCTCATGTGCTACGATTTTGCCGGACAGGGCTGGTCAGCAAAAACTGCATTCCACTCCAATTTGTTTGGCAGCAATGGCGACAACGACTTGAGTTGCAGCTCGATCGTCCAGAGGTACACCAGTGGCGGTGTTCCAGCCGACAAGTTGGTGTTGGGAATGCCACTCTACGGAAGAGCATTCCAGGAAGTAGGCAACGGAAACATTGGCCAGGCATTTGTCAAGGGAGGAGACGGAAATGACACCGTCGAGTACAAGAACTTGCCCATTGGCCAAGAAATGTTTGATGCACAGAAGGTTAGCGCTTACTGCTATGATGGTGCGAGCCGGAAGTTCATCACGTACGACAACCAGCAGTCAGCCCGTATCAAGGCAACATTTGCCCAGCTGAACGGCTTGGGAGGTGGCATGTGGTGGGATTCCAGTGGAGATAGCTCGGACTCGGGCAGGTCCTTGATCCAGAACTACGTGGACCAATTGGGTGGAATTGATAAATTGGAGCAAAGTCCAAATCATTTGGATATTTATGGCTCTAGCACATATTTACGCCACTAGGTCCTTCTACTTCATGGTGGGTTGTTTGGACTCTATTTGTGGGGCATATACTTGATATGATAAAACATGGATTCATTGATGAACATCTCTATACTATATCTACCAATGAAATATGTATGAAGAACGGACGGGGCTTGGCCGCAGTGTGAAATGAATTGATTATAAGATAGAGTCCATTCTGGCGAAAACACTGAGCACGGCAGCGATCAATTCCAACTGCAACTCACTTGTAGAGCATTTTTCGATCTCGTTGCTGACCTCCTGGCCCAAGTTCAAACCCAAGCCCAAGGGCGACTCATGTGACAACTTGAAGGGAAACTCGCCGAAGTCGTTGAGGATCTCGTCGGCCCTGGCAAACGCTTGGTCTCTCTTTTCGTAGTTCCACGACAATAACACGTTTTCCAACACATTGGCAGCGTAGGCTCCACACACCAAGGAGATGGTTCTCAAGTACTTGAAGGAGGTATCGGCGGGGAATTGCTCGTTGGTCTGGGCTTCCAAGTCCACCGTCTTGGTGGCCAATAACGTGAGAACTCTGTTCTTGATGTATTCTTTGGAGAGCTTGTCGGCGACGGGGTGGGTGGCCATGTCGAAGAGGAAGAAGTTCTTTCTCTCTGTTCTCAAAATGCCCTTGTCAACCAAACCCTTGGCCAAGCGCTCTCTGACCTGCTTCAATTGGTAGTTGATCTTCATGAGGTTCCAAGTTTCACCGCTCAACAAGTCGATCCAGTTGGACACCGAGAGATGGGAGTCGTCGTTCTTCATGATTTTCAAGGCTTCGTCGAGCAACACCTCACCGGTAGGCTCGGAGTCAATCACCTCCACCAAACGTTCGCTCAATTCGAACCGTCTGCGGGCCGGGTCGTTGACCAAGCTGATCTTGTTGCGGAAGGCCAACTCCAACAATATGCATCCACGCAACGCGTAGGAGATGTTGTCGTTCCAGAAGGACAAGTATCCCTCCTTGTCCTTCAATCCGATCAACAACACTTCTTCCATCAATGTCAAGAGGGGGACCTTCAACACGCTGCGGTCTGCAATGTCTCTGGAGTCGTAGCCTATCTTGTGATCCACCTTTCCATCGTCTTCGTCGAAAGAGCCGGATCTGCGGTTGACAGAGGCCGCTTCTTTGGTGCCTCCACGGCGTCTTTGTAACGAGGATGACATGGCAGGGGGTGTATGGGGGTGTATGGGGGTGGGTTTGGATGTAGGTGAAGAAGATGGAGTAGGTGAAAGTTCTCGCACTACGTGTTGAGTCGATAGGGCCACGACACCAAATGTACGGTGCTACAGGAGGGAGGATGGTGAAAGCGTTGAAAGGAATAGTGGAGGGTGTAGAGAGAGGCGAATACACACGGAACACATAGAGAGTAAGGATATGATGTAGTTGGAGCATTGTGAGACTAGTTATGGAGCCTAGTTCGGTGAGATTGGTGGGAGAATTGAAGCATATTGGCAGGATTCGATATTCTGGAGCAGGCGGTTCGCGCGAGAAATCTCCCTAGCTAGCGAGGGAGGGTGAGACGAGATTAGGGAGGAATAGGACGGGAGCTTCGGGCAGTACAGAAAGGGAATACTTAGCCAAAGACTCGAGAAGGTCCATCAATGTACTATGGAATAGTTGGACCTCGAGCGGCCCAATTGTGGAAATCAAATTCTCAAGGTAGATAGACCGTGGTAGTTGTGGATCGGGCGAGTCTCACTAAGTCTTGGTGATCTGAACATTCCCCGGATTCCCGAGTGTCAAGCTACAGCTATCGAGTATTTGGGAAGTCCGGAATTGGTAGCTACGGCTCTATATTAGGCCAGGAAGATGCTTCCGGGCGTCAAAACAGCAGAGACACCTATAATCCGTGGGATTATTCTCGTAGCACGTCATAGCAGAATGAAAAATTTGACCCCAGATCTGCAAAAATGGGGTGACATATATAGAACATTCTCTGGAGAGAAATGCAAGCAGAATCTCCAGAATCCGTAGAAGCACCAGAATAGTGAGAAGTATGGTAGAGACAACCGCCGAAGCGTATCTGCATAGTAGGAGACTGTAAATATATCTACTTCCTTCCTGGAGTCTTTTCTTTCTGGACTTTGAAATAATGCACTGCGCTTAAGAGTTCTCTATTGACGGGTACCCGAATATTAGGGCTGGTTAAACATAAACGTCCTACTGAGAGAGAATGGCCCATTTCATGGGCCAGATTATATGGAGCAAATTAGGTCAAATTGAGTGCAGTGGCATTTTATGGATATGTGAAGCAGTTGAGAGAAATGGAGAACAAGACGAGGATGAAGAGGACTACGAGGAAATGAAAAATAGAGCAGTAGCACATGGATGAGAAAATTGGACGGAATAAGAGTGTGAGAGAAAGATAAGTTATAATATAGGGCGGTGTTGTGATAAAGGACGTAGCTAATATAGGGGACAGTAGTAATTCCTCGGTTCAGTCACAAGGGCCCAATTCTTCATGAGTCTTTACTCTCATATTCTAGATCTTCACAGTACCGTCTCAGCAAGTTCGAAGATCACTCTCTGAATACACAGAATGCACATATACGTGTAATGACCCCATAACAGAGCCAGCACTTCTCTATAATTCATTCTATTCTGCCCTCTAATCCACACTATTATCTCTACCACGATTCCTGTAGCGAGCAAGTTTGACATCCTTCCCTGGAATGACAACTGCAACGCCTCCTTTCTAGACACAACGGCGTCTTCTGCACCTAATTTGGGGCCCAGCCCCGGCCAGACCAGCCCTCTAGAAAAGCGCCATCTTCTGATATTTCCCTTTGAATAGAATTAGTCTGTAAAAAACCGTTGAATATCACAGCCAACGTTCTTGTCAATTCCACAATTTCCTGAACAGGTTCCGTTTCCATCCTTATTATATACTTTGTAAATTCTCCTTGACCTCAGTAATCTACATATCTGCTCCAGATCTAGCGAGAATGGCAACCGATCCTTTCACCTACCCAGCCCTCTCTCTAAATTCTCTTCATATCCAACTACGCATTCTGTTCCCTCGTCAAAACACTCTCATTTTCGCTGTAATTATCTCTCAATCTCCCGCTATACATCCATAACTTTCCCACCAATTATCTCTTCTCTAACTATGCAATTCCCTCCATTCCACTCCTCTTAGCCCTCTCTACGTTCTCCCTACTCTATTTCTCGCTAAATCTTCTCCCTAGCTCTCCCTAGATCTACCGCGTTCTCCCAAAATACACGAGCTCCTCCCTGCAGTCTCCCAATCCATTATCACCTCTACTTCCATCTCCAGCCTCTACTCCACTCTTCTTCCCCTTCTTGGTCTCGTTAGCCCTTCTCCATCGCGAGCTCAAGGCCACCCCGACCATGGCGGCTCCCAACATCCGGCAACTCAGCCATGCCAACAATTCTGAAGACGAAGACGATGTGGCACACCCTCCCGACTTCGTGTCGTTTCCCACCATTCCCGACCCGGAAGAAGAAAGCACGCGGACTCTTGGACGCATCTTGACCAAGACTCTTCGTAAGGTCACCACCAACGCGTCTCACCTTGTTCTGAACTATTCATATGCCTCCCCTAAGTCCAC
The DNA here is from genome assembly GCA_030565345.1 of Suhomyces coccinellae. Taxonomy (NCBI): domain Eukaryota; kingdom Fungi; phylum Ascomycota; class Pichiomycetes; order Serinales; family Debaryomycetaceae; genus Suhomyces; species Suhomyces coccinellae. The sequence continues at coordinate 321,817 of JAJMBP010000007.1, read as the reverse complement.
CACTCCAGTACCCGAAGACCATGACGAGGACTTGGACCCTATCAACGATACGCCTGTGACTGTTTCGGGTCTCGATGCCCCAGAGCAACTCTCTAGAGACGTCTCCATGCCCATTGGCGTGATGCTGGGCCACCACAGCATGGCATCGCCTATGGAGCTCGAGTCCCATCGGCCCACCCGCGTGTCTACCGTGCCAGCATCCGCCATCTTGACGCCCCTGGCTGTATCAATCCTGAACCCAATGGACCAGTTAGTCCTGCCACATAAAGTTGAGGATTCGTTAAAACGGGCCCAAATAAAAAGGGCCAGCACTGCTCTATCCGATTCCAACGCCCCCAGGGTCACCTCTGACAACAAGTCGCTCCGGCTCCTGACAATCCACTTTCCTACAGCAGCAACAATCTCCGGAAACACCAGCGTCACCAGTTCGGTGGTTAATGTCAATGCCATCGTCAGCAGCGGTGGTGACATGGGTAGCGAAAGCTCCGGCCAGAAGACCCCACTTCCCAAGTCCAAAATCAATTCCGGCCCCACGTCCATCGACCGCACATTGCAGAGCAAGATCTCCTCCATTTTCAACAACTTGCCCAACGATATCGAATTATCAGACGACTCCGGCTCCGACCTGGAAACCATCAACAACCACTCGCATTCTCCCAGCCACAACCACGGCCTCATCCAGGACCGCAACGAGGTGGTCAAACGTCTTGCCTCCAAGACACATCATCCCAGTTGCTACGACATTTCCTTGTACAGCGAGTCTATCGCAAAGTCTTCCCCCATCAAAGCTGAGCTCAAGAAGACCTACACGAATAACAACTTAGGCGACCTGCCCACGTTGTCCACCATATATGCATTGCGCAGCAAGGACCAACACGGCTCCATGAAGAAGAAAGTGTCATCCAACTTATCCACAGTCATTTTGGACAATGCCAAGTCCATGCTCAACAACAACTTGGTACCTGAAAAGACCAAAAAAATGAAGGGGCCCAAGCGGTCCTCAGAAAACCCGCTCAAAACAGGCGGAATTCCTCGAAAGTACTGGATGAACAACTCCTTCGTGTCAGATTGTCTCAATTGCTTCAAACCGTTCACCGCTTTCCGGCGCAAGCACCATTGCAGATTCTGTGGACAAATCTTCTGTGCCGACTGTACTTTATTCATTTCCTACAACCAGCACAAAGAGGAAAGGAAAAGTAAGGACAAAGACAATCTCCGTGAGGCTAAGAAGCACTATCACGACAAACTCCGTGTGTGCAAACCGTGCTACAGTGACGTGATCGTATATCTAAGTGACGACTCCTCCAGTTCCTCTGAATCAGAGCTGGACCCGCTCAAGCCAGAAGAATACGAAAGCTCCAATGAAAACATTATGGTTAATCATCCATTGACAAGAATACGATCGTTGTCGATTAATTCGCGACGTGACAGTTTAATTCACGATCATACCAGCACCAATACTAGTGAGCGGGTGATTCCAGAAAACGAGTTCTCAATGACCCATAGGAGTACATCTTCTACTTACAACACTGGTAGTAGCACTCCCGTCAAATTCAGCAAGGAGAATATCGTTGTTTATCCCAGAAAAACTCCACAAATGGCCATTCCGACTACACGGACCGGAGAAGCGGTTGAAATTCCGGTTCCTAAGAGCTCCTTCATAAACAACAACCACCTTAGCATAAATCCTGGAGTGTCAGGAAATCTCAGTGCCAGTTATCATGCTGAATCATATCCCACGAAAAGTTGGTTTAAAAGCTACGCTCAACTAAGAAATGTATCGCCAGATATGCCTAGAAATAATAGTTTTGACAATGTTTATAACAGCATCATCGGCAGAAAGGTCTCAAATCATAAATTGCGTATAAAGTCGGGCACTTTGCTGAAAAATGATGAAACAGACTTGAAGAAATGCTTCAGTCGAAGTGATCCTGGAGAAGCTGATACAGAAGATTCAAACGATGAAGAAGTGGAAAGTGAAATCGAAGATGAACAAGTAATGTCTTTGTACACCTCCTTAAACCACAATGGTTATAATAATGGTCAATTATCCCCCAAACCTACAACAGTGAATGCAAATATGGTAATGCCAACTCTAGGGGAGTTCCCAAACATGGTCAGTGACAAAATCTTCCCAGAATCTTACAATTTTACTCGATCAATGGACTCTCTGTCGGTTACTTTGGCAAATAATAGTAAATCGTATTCAAACAATCCTTTGAATAAGTTATTTCAGAATTCCAATTCAACCACTCAATCGCCCATGAATCATCAAATTCTCTTTGAGGAAGTGCCAAAGTCTGAAAGTTTAAGATCAAGGGAAAGAGCCAATGCTTCTTTGGAAAGAATGAGGTCAAGAAGGAAGGTCAAATCCAACAGAAATTTACTGATTTTGACACAAAACAGGCTACCAAGTTTAGATAACCTTAGAGTCAGTCAAACCAAAGATTCTCCAATTACAACGCCAAATACACCTAAGATTAGCATGCTAAATTTGGATCAACAACTTGATAAGGGTCTTTCTCGTTTAGATGACGATCACAGCATTAAGAAAATACACTCCATTGATGCTGGTGCAGGAAGTAATTTGTTGGCATCTCCAAGTTCCAGATCTCACACTTATTCCGATTTGTCACCTGGTTCAAAACAAAGAGATACCTGTGCAATTTCTCAACATAGTTTTGAAACCCAAACCTTTGAGGGCTCAACGAGTCACTTGGCACTTGATGAGAAAAATATTAATCCATTCCAATCTTCTCAGTCTTCTCCTACTGGCAAAAAGTTGCATAATTCACTTGCATTAAATAAATCTGTTGATCAGATATATCAAGACGGGTTAGATACTATTCTTACACAAAGTCTTGAGGATTGTGACATCAAGGAAGAACAAGAATTGTGGACTTCAAGTTTGAAGAATGTCTTGAATCATGTAAATCAAATCAAGCTCACTGATACTTTGGATATCAAGCAGTACGTTAAGATCAAGAAAATTCCAGGAGGAAAAATAGAAGAAACTAATGTGATGGAAGGATTATTCTTTACAAAGAATATTGACTCTAAGAAAATGTCATTTTCGATTGAAAATCCAAAAATTGCTTTATTGATGTTCCCTATTGAGTACTTGAAACAGAAAGAGCAATTTATTAGTTTGAGGATCATACATTCACAACAGTCTGTTTACATCACTAATCTCGTTTCTAAGCTCATCTCTATGAAACCAAACATAATCATTATTGGAGATTCGATATGCGGGTTGGCAAAAAACTTACTTGAGGAAGCTGGAATCACAATCATTTCTAATGCAAAGCCACAAATTATTGAAAGAATTTCAAGATACACTAAATCTAATATCTTTCAATCAGTGAATGATTTATTCTTCAAGAAGGGACAGCTAGGTGAATGTAAAAAGTTTGAAGTGAAAAGATACATACACAATAATTACATCAAGACATATTGTTTCTTTGTCGGTAACGAGATCGAAACTGGTTTTACGATTACTTTAAGAGGAGGAAATGAAGACACTTTAAATAGTGTCAAATATTCTACTGAAACATTATTACCAGGAATTTTGAATACTAAGTTTGAAAAGAGTTTATTAGGAAATCACTTGATTACTTTCGATCCAGTGCAACTCGATACACCCAATCCACAAGTGGAAGAATACAACAAAAAGATAGAAGAAATTGAAGTGGACCGTGAAAATGATATGATGGAACAAGATCAGAAAAATCAGGACAAAGAAAGTCAGGAAATATCTAATGAGGGGGGAGAAGGTGAAATGGAACAAGGAAGTAAAGACAATGACACACATGAAGTCGAAACTCATGTTAATCATCCGAGTAGCGAAACAGTCGCTGGTACTAAATTGTTCTTCCATTACATGTCACTTTTCAACAAAAGAAAAATCAGTCTTTCTCCTGCAACGAAGTTTCCTCTCCCAACTCCTCTTGTGAATGTGATTGACTCGTACTACAATTATCACAAATTCTGCAAAGTGAATAATACAGTTCAAAACAGCGCCAATATCGATGATATTGATACTACATGGATACAAGAGTTAACCAAGAATATTGATACAAACAAGCAGACAGAGCATAGCAATGACTTGATTAGAATTCTCAAAGTCATCAGCAATTCTCACTTGAACACTCTTCTTTTAGACTATCAAGCTAGGTTAAGGGTCTGGATTAACTGTATTGGAATTTCCTCTTATCAACTTTATCCAATATTTCACAAGAACTTACATGTTCTTCAATCAAGCGTTTCAATCAAATATTCTACACCATGCTCTGGACCAAACATTATGATCATTGACTATTACACTGATAATGATAAATGTTTGGGTCTTTTCTTGGATCAAATCTTCCAAGACTACGATAAAGTCTGTAAAGAATGTGGTGAATTCATGTTGAACCATTATAAGACATATGTTCATGAAAATGGAAAGTTGGACTTGATTTTAGAGAGAATTGAAAAGAAAGATGATCCTGAAGAAGAAAGATTCCGGGATGTCCAAAAGAATCAAAGAATTATGTGGAGTTATTGTAAAGAATGTGACCAATCCACTCCTATAACTAAGATGACCGATGAAACGTATTATCTCTCCGTTGGAAAGTACTTGGAATTATGTTTCTATGGACAAAATCTTATTCTTCAGGATAGAACTTGTTATCATGATTTCTTCAAGAATCATATAAGATACTTTGGCTACAATGATTTGATCATCAGGCTCGAATATTCAAAGATTGATAATTATGAAGTTATCGTTCCAAAAAAGAAATTGGAATTCATCCCAGAAATTGACTACAATTTAAAATTGGAAGCATTCAATGGAATTAAAACAAAATCGGAGAACTTTTTCGGCAGTATTTCAAAGAGATTAAACCGTGTTAAAGTTGATACTTTCGATAAAGTAGAGGATGGTCTTTTGAGAATTGAAGAAATGAAATCCAAATTGAAAAAGCAAATTGAAATGATCAATGAAAAGACATTGAGCATTTACAATTCCACCTCACCCACAAATTATTTGAGTTTAAATTTCATCCTTAGGGAACTTCAAGAACTCGGTGTGAGTTGGGATAGTGAATTTAATGAATTTGAGAAGAATTTCTTACCTTCGGAAAATGAAATCAATAAGATCACGCAATTCCATTTAAGAAATTTCTTGATGGATAGAAATGCCGAAAGGGCTGAAAGCTCCCTGGAAAAAACTGAGCATGAGCATGGAGTTGATAGTGTTTCATTAAAATCCCTGCGTTTAGATTCCGAGGACCAGGAGTTAGGGAATGTGGTGGACAATAGCGATGTATCTAAAAACGATGTATTTCCTGATTTTGAAGTGGATACTAACGGCTCACAACCAGAAAATGAGTACTCTGATTCCAAAGATGATGCTGCTTCTACGAATGAGAATAAACCTAAGCCGATCTCTAGGGAATTGTCATCTTACAGTGGAGAAGTAGGCAAATTCAATTCTGAAAGAAGGGTTGAAACGACTAGAGAGGGAGATAATGAAGGAAGTTCGCTGTATTTAACCCCCAAATCAAATGGTCGTTCGCGGAAATCTTCATTGACAGATTCACCAGTTAACTCGTTGAATCAAGAAAAAACCAAGGAAATTGGTAGGTTGATTCCATCGTCCTTGTATTCACAATCTATTTTAGATAGAATAAGCAAGATTGAGCAGCTATTGGAAAATGAGAGAAGCGGAGCAAAGGAAGATTTTAAGAAATTACCCCCACCAGCTCCTTTAAGACACTTGACCAGCAAGGACGTGCAGCTGCCTCTGGAAGATGATTCAACTACAACTCCAAATAAAGTATACCAATTGGCTAATTTGTTCGATAAAATGAACATTGACAAGATTTCCATGGAATTTAAGAGGCAAAGAGAACAGGAAATGCAGAAGAAATCAAATAAGTTCAAAGCTTTGCCTATTGTCGAGAGTAAGCCTATCGTTGAAATTTATGATAAGATTGAAGACGTGGTTGATGTTCACGACGAGGAGAAGAAGGGAATCAAGAATAACGGCAAGGCTGGACAAATAGATTCTAAGAACGGATCTATTAGATCTTCACCAATCACACATTCTAATAAAGCTTCTATCTCAAGTGCAGCTGGAAATAAGACTCTCGATATCCCACAGCCTGAAAAGATGACGTTATTGAAGTCCTTGACTAATTTTTGGGCAGATCGTTCTGCCACTTTGTGGGATCCCCTTGATTACCCTCTCGAATCACATGAGCATACATTTGCAGACTCTGATGTTATTGTTAGAGATGATGAACCTAGTTCTTTGGTTGCTTTCTGTTTATCATCCAATGATTACAAGCAAAAACTTGCTGCTATGAACAAGGAGACACACTTTTCGGGAGGATTTGATTTGGAAAATACTGAGAATAATAACAAGAAGATTAATAATTTCATCAAAATTGAGAAGAGGTTCAAAAAGAAGAACAGCGGGGAATCTCCTACACTCGAAAGAATCATGAACAAGGACAAATCGAACCATTTGAAGTATCAGTTTGTTGATGGAAATACCAATTTGTCTTGTAAGATCTTCTACAGTGAACAGTTCGAAGCATTCAGAACTGCCTGTGGAAACAATGATAACTTTATTCAGAGTCTCAGTCGTTGTATCAAGTGGAATTCAAGTGGAGGTAAGAGTGGATCAGATTTCTTGAAAACATTGGACGACCGTTATATTGTGAAAGGATTGTCCAAGTCCGAATTGGAATCATTTGTCTCAATTGCACCATTCTACTTCAAGTATATGTCGCAATCGATGTTCAATACCTTGAGTACAGCAATCGCCAAGATCTTTGGGTTCTACCAAATTCAAATCAAGAACAACATCACAGGCAAGACTTACAAGATGGACTTTTTGATTATGGAGAATTTATTCTATAACCACAAGACCACAAGAATCTTTGATTTGAAGGGATCCATGAGAAATAGACACGTGAAACAAACGGGTAAGGAGAACGAAGTGTTGTTGGACGAGAACATGATTGAATACATCTACGAATCACCCGTGTTTGTCAAAGAACAGCTGAAAAAGCTCTTACGGGGTTCGTTGTTCAATGACACCAGTTTCTTACTGGCCATGGACGTGATGGACTACTCTCTTGTCATTGGAATCGACAATAATACCAAAAAGCTCTACATTGGTATTATCGATTGGTTGCGAGCATTCACTTGGGACAAGAAGGTGGAGAATTGGGTCAAGGGTAATAACTTGATCGGAGGTAACAAAAAAGGCAAGGACCCCACCATTGTGACTCCTAAACAATATAGAGCACGTTTTAGAGAGGCGATGGAGAGATATATTTTGGAGGTTCCTGATATATGGTACGAGGGTGCCAATTAATAGTTCTACTGCAATAAAGCAGTGGATGCAAAATACAAAAGATCAATACATGGTATTATTATACAAGGACCACGGCAATGCAGCCCGCGATATTCCTCTATTCTGAGACATCTAGATCTTCAGGGGGAGCGTAGGTCAGGGTCCACAATTCTCAAACATGGGATGAATTGATCCTGGAACGAAAATAGAAGTAGTGATAGTAGCACTTGCCAGAGTAGCCCAAAAAGTAGGACGGGATTATTCAAACGTGGTGCCAGAATATTGAATATTCGACGTCGTTGTGCCAAACATCCCAGATGAATATTTCAATTGCCAGCATCGAATGTTGTGAAATAGCAGAATATGTCCATTTCCAGCACATGCCATGCAATGGAACATGCATTGCTAGCAATTGCCATATTGAGATCACCATGGCAATACTTCAAGACGTAAGAACATGCCGAGTATGTGTATTTGACACTTGGGGGTATTTTCTGGCTATAGTTGACAATGTGACAGGTGTTGCATGTAGAGAAGCTTCAATAATATAACCCGATCTAGCAATTGCGAAACAACTACCACACAACGCCCTGGCAACCGAGATCGACCCTATTAATCTGGCAGTTTGCGAGGTCTACCGGTAATAGCCAGCATAGATGCTTGAAGTTAACTGAGTTACAAAGCATCGAGTTATTGCAAATATGATCGAGCGATTCTTTTTAATTAAGCACGCACTTTAGGTTTCAAGTGAAGTTTGGATATTGAGAATGAAGGAATGTATTCTTTGAAATTGAAGGAAGTATTTTAGCTGTTCCTGAATAATTTTCCATTAGCTTCAGGGCAAATCTATGAATAGGGATTTCTACATTTATCGGTATTCAGCCCGATTCAATTCTTGTAAATTCAATCGCTTGGTAGGATGACAGAGGTTCTAAACAAGTTCCAGCACTGAACTAGTTGTAGCTAAACATTTCCATCGTTTCGCCCTATTGCGCTCTTACCTTTGTCTCCAAGAGAATGGCGGGATATTTCAGTAGCCTAAACATATCCTCAACGGTCAAGAAACGAATTGTAGACACTAGTTCAATATTCCAACAGTGGATCAAAGTATGCTGAAAATTAGCGAGAAGGGAAATTAGACTGCGAAGTAGAGAAGATAAAGCAATTTAGAAAAGGCAGAGACATAAAAGATGGTAGAGATGGAGAAAAGAAGTACTGGAGAAACTGGCACACTGGAGAAACCGAAAGAAATAGAGGGCCTGGTGAGTGTGGTGCTAGAACTGCTGGAACTGTGCATTTGCCATCATGTGGTGAAAAGTGCGCATACACCACCGCAGTAGCGAATGCAGTGAATTTTCCGTACCGCGACCGATTCAGAATGTATATACTACAGAGAATGCACTCTATCAAGGTCCAACCACATATAACTAGCCAGAACGCTCGACATTCGAATGCTCCCCAACTACAATGATAGCATCCACCCTCCATTCCCCAGGCCACTTGCCCCTCCCTCTATCATTATATCTCTATCCATTCTCGTTGGTGCCGTGCGTCGCAGTGATTCTGGCGATGTCGTGCCGCAGCCCTGGCGTGGTAGGAACTGCACCGAGACTAATCTGCCTGGCATGGAGGCTTTGAAACCCGGGCCATTTTGTCCCATTCACGCCCATTCTGCCATGGCACACCCACCCCAGGCGGTGACGCTCTTGGTCTTCTTTCTGGACCCACCACATCCCTCCCTGTGCCTCTGTGCTTGTCTCTCTGTTTGTTTCTGCTGTTTCTGTACATTCCGTCGATCTTCCCCTATAGGCGACACTGCAAGGCTGTACCGAGCGCGCCTGTCAGTAAATAATACCGACAAATACAAACAAACTGGAGCTACCAGCTATCACCGCATGGAGTAGTAGCCTAGCGCTTCATTTCTAGCATGATCTCGGGCTAATATCGGTCTACTCCATATAGATATCCTATTTCCACCACCATCCCCACCGAGCCCCGCCCCATTCTCTCCCTATTCTCTCCCCAATCTCTCCCCATTCTCTCCCTATCCATTCTCCCTAGGGTCCCTATCGCGCCACACCCCGTTATCGTCCGCCGTGCCACGGCACACGCTCGCACTGCATGCCGCACCGCCCTACGCCCCACACACCGCCTGCCCCAGGCCATTATCCACGCTGCATTGTGTACCCCTATAGTTTCCCTCTGGCCCAAGGCGCTGGCTAATTAACTCGCTTTTCTGCTCCGTTTCCACCACTTTCTTTCCCAGTCCTGCTGCCCTCCTGTTGTCAGTGCTTTCCGCCTGTCTGCTTTCGTTTCGTTACCGAGAACTCGTCTCCCGTGGCATATCGTCAGCGTGGCCCTTCCCTGTGCCCCTTGTTCCCCTGTCCCAGGCCCTTCGCCGTATCTCCGCCCTTCCAGTCGTTCTAGCACTGATCCCACCATCTGACCTGATTGATCTGACCCCCACCTCAACCGTCTGCCTGATCCGTCTGTCTAACGACCTTCTGTTCTGCCCACATACCGTCTAGCTGACTTGTTTACCTGATCTGCCCCTTCTACGATCATGGTTCGTGCTGGCTTCAACTCCCTCTCGCTCGTCCTCGTCCTCGTGGCGTTCGTGTTCCTCCTCCTCGCCACCATCTCCACCCCCGTGGTCCAGTCCCTCGTCCTCGCCTCGACCGCCACCCACAAGTATGGCATCTTTGGCTACTGTTTCGCGTCGGACGCGAAGTGCACCAGCGCTACCTACCCCTACTCGTTCTCCGACTCCCACGACGCCACCTCCAACTGGCTCTTGGCCACCTCCACCAGAGACACCCTTGCGCGTGTGTTCATCGTGGCGCCTATCGCCCTCGGCTTCAACTTCTTCGCCTTGGTCCTCGTGGTGGCCTCCCACTTCGCCTCGCGCGCCATCGTGTTGCTCGCCATAGTCCTCAACATCATCGCCTTCCTCGCCACCACCGTGGTGGCTGTCATTACCGTGTTGGTGTTCTACCCCAACGTCAACTGGACTGGCTGGATCCTCATTGGCGCCGCCGCCGCCGACCTCTTGGCCCTCGTATCGTTATTCCTCTCGTTGGTCTTCAACAGCGACAGCTCCGACCACGACGACGACGTGCCCTCTGACGGCAGCATCGACCGCTACGTCTTGACTGGTGGCGGCGAGAAGAATGCCTTCACTGCCCCCACCGACACCCACCGCCCCTTGAACTCCATTCCTCCTCCCAACCCCATCGGCTACGACTCCTCCAGCTCCTTCAGCAAGGATGTCGATTCCAAGGCCTCCAGACAGTACCTGAAGAACCAGTACCAGCCTGTGGCACCCGAGACCGACTTCAAGCTCACCCCCCACCAACCCCGCAACCAGTACGGCGCGGTGCCTGTCGGCGTCCCCAAGGCCTACGACGCGCCCCACAGCAGCAACTCGTCCTTGTACACTGACGCCGCCCGCCCCAACGACTTCACCGTACCCGCCAACCACAACAACCAGCCCCGCCTCAACTCCATGGACAACATGCACACACCGCAACGCCAGGTGGCCCCCAAGATCGTCGCCAGCTCTGCCGGCTTGGCCTACCCACCCAGCCACGGCCGTGAAAGTACCATCGAGCCCGTGTATCCTCTCAACCAGTCCAGCGTGTTTGATCACCCCTCAGAAACGCAGAACCGCAAGCACTTCAGTGAAATGGATGACTTCGACATCAGTGATGATGAAAGCGTGCCTCTTAACGTGATCAGTGGCACCAACCAGGCCCACGAGTCCGATACAGAGTCGGATTTCACGTCTGTATCTCAAAGAGCTCCTAATCCTCAGTACGGCGGCCAGCCCACCAACAGCGGCTACTATGCCGTGCCCAACCATGGCCCCGCTCCTCAACACAACCAACCATTCTTCCAAAATCAACCACACCATCCTCCTCCTCGACAAGCACCACAGCAGTTCTCTCACCAACAACAACAGCCATTCTACAACCCCGCGCAGAACACCGCGTACGGAGGCTACCAGGCTCCACCTCCTGCCAACCAGCCTCCAAGAGTCTCTGTGTCTGAAAACGCGTTGGCCACGAACCCAGACTTCAATGTTGGCCCTGCCAGACCCCAGCGCAGAGTCCAGCCTGGATTCGTGCCAGTTGCCAATAGATACAACAAAAATGCTGCTGCTTCTTCCTTGATGGGAAGAGACGGAGGTGCTAGAAATGGCCCTTACGGTGTTATGTGAGCTATTATCGTTACGGAATAGTCTGCTGTTTTTTTCACGGCTGTCACGGGTGTTTCAGCGCCACCAATGGAGTACTTGATAGATTGTTTGGTTCTTTTTTGTTACTTTATTTCAACATCTGATGTATTTGATTAGTTTTATTCTTCTGACTATTTAGTTATTGAATTCAGCAGGCCTGCCTAATTGTAGATTCGTTTGCCGTTGTCCAGAATTGCTTTCAGTGGATCGCTTAGAGCATCGTCTGGCTTTTCATTTGGTGTCAGTAACTCCGGACGAGACTCGGGCTGATCTATCGAGGGTCGACTATCTTGCTTGGTATCTGGAACAGTTCCAGGCTTTGTTGCAGGCTTTTCTACCGGCTTCTCGACGATCTTAGTGGTTCCATGTGGTTTTACTAATACCACAATAAACAATGCAAATGCTATCAAGCACATTAGGAATATTATCTTACACTTGGTGGTTCTTTTCTGGTATGACTGGGCTTTCAAGAGCTCCTTGTCCGACTGCTTCAAGTCATGCACGGTGTTTTGCAAATTATAGTCAATCCGATCCAACAACGAGCCCTGGTCGATGATCAATGACTCCATTTCCTTGAAAATGGTCAGAATCTCGAGGATTCCCATGGCCAAGTTGGAGATCTCCTTTTCTCTTTGCCTTAAGAGATGCGAATCGGCTGAAGTCTGCGTCTGCTTCAACACTTGCTTGGAATAGTCCTCGATCTTCAGCGTCTTCTCCCCCTCTTCTTCGAGAAGAGTGGAATCTATGGTGGAGCTGTTTCCCAACAACGTGTCCGCTTCGTCCTCGTCTTCGCGAAGGAACTTGATGTAATTGTTCTGGAGATTCCGGAAAATGAGCGAGTTGTCCTGAATCTTGGTGGCGTAGCTCTTTTTGAAGTTGCTGAGGATCTCGAGGTCGTTTTCGGTGTAGTTCAAGTGCAAATTTTGGTGGTTCTTGCCCAAGTAGTCGTATTTCTTGATCAGGACGTAGCACTGCTCGAAAGACTTGAGAATGTTGTAGTTCAAGTCCTCAATGCGGTTCTCCAACTCCTTCTTCTCCGACTTGCTCACTATGATAAGTTTCTTGTACAACGAGTTCAACTCATTGACCTTGACCTTGATCGTGGCCAAATTTGCATCGAGGTCCCCCGCAATGTCAAACAACGAGGGAATCACTGGCTTCAACTCTATGGATCCATCAGCTGTGACTTGGTCCTTGTATCTTGCTGGTCTTCGTCTGGACTCCATCAATGTCTCTTCTTCTTCGACCAAACTATCGAAACGGGTCTCGGCCGCAAGCTTGTTGTTGCGGGGAACCGTCCGACGGTATGAAAGAAAGAGATTGGTCCTGTCTCGAAACATGTTGTGAAGAAGGGGAGAGTGTTGGTGTCATTAATGTAGTGTTGCGTCAGGTGAGAGTGGTCACGTGACCCAAGAGGATCAGAATGTGACAGTATCAAGAAGTATCAAGATAGAGATAAGCAACAAGACGAGGGGAGAGAGGGGAGTAGGAGAGGTATACGGGTCATGCCATTCACGTCTACTTACGTATTTGGAATTTTCCTAACTATTTCTAGGCGTTGATCTAATAAATAGTGTTGTATCTATTATTGCACCAAATGTCTTGCCTTATCACGCATGTGCATTTATTTGAGAATTTAGATGCAATTGAACTTTTGGAGATTAATGAGAAGGACAACTGCTTATTTCAGAGTACTTTTAAGTGGAAAATGTGGTTTTGTTGATTCGAGCAGCAACTCCAGACGAGAACAATAGATCAACTAACTAATTGTTACTACTAAACATTAGTTACAATAGAATTTATTCACTGCATTAATGTGAAGCAAGTAAATGGTATAAGGCTTTAACGAGCTTCGGTTGAATTGCAATTAATCCGGTAATAATTGAAATTGATCTAAACCTACTGACCGTTTTAGAAGTACTAATTAGTTTGCAATTAAATTAGATCGAATTGTTGAATTTGTTCTATACCAACAAATTATTTCTTATTGACAATCAAAATCATCTAAAGTGGTCCTAAGTGATAATTGAGTTGAGTGAAGTGTTTAATAATTACATTCATTCGAATTAGTATACTTGAGTACAAATTGAATGTTATAGTTTCTTTCAATTGCATTTGCACTTGAATTCATTTAATCGTAATCCAATCTGCAATGCCTTAATTACTCTACAAATCGTTCCATCTGAATTTATCCATTTTCTATCAATTTCTCTTTCTATCTATATCTATTTTGTACTTTTCTCAATTCCTCATTTCTTGTCTTTTCTGTTCAAGAATTGGAGGTTGATGCTGGAGCTGGTCTTGGAGGGAACGGCACCCACGGCAGCATTACGGTCTGATGCACTGCTGGAAGGCTGGGCTATCAGACGTGGAAGCTTGTGGTGGGCCAGGGGATCGGAGGAGTGTGAGCGTGAATGTGGCGACAGCGCCATAGAAAAGGCCACGGCGCCACCAGAGTTCTGGTGAATGGGCACTGGAGAATGGACAGTGATGCCTGCTGAATGCAAGTTGGAGCTGCTGTTGGTGGTGCTGGATCCAGGGCTGGAAATTCCATTTCCACCATTGGCACTGGCAATAGCACTGTTGCTGTTGCTATTGCTGTTGGAGACGCTTCTCTTCGAGGAACTGCGAGATAAGCTGGTGAGACCAACTAAGTTGCTGGAGGAAGCGTCTCTGGAATGGGAAGGTGAGGATCCCGAGGAGTTGTTTCTGGAAAGGCCGAGGTTGCGCAAGCTGGCAGAACTGGATCCACGAGAAAGCCGGGCCTTAGAAGAGGGTGAAGGCGAAATTGTCTGGCTGGTGTTGCACATTTCCTCGAACTTTCGGTTGAGTTCCGCCAAGTTGACGTTGGACCCCGGCAATGGCGGTACGTAGGCCGGCAGAAGCAGCCCATCGGGTTCAGAGCGCACTGCCTGTGAATATGACGGAAGCTGGCTTAACCGGGTGGTATCAAGCTCAGAGTTGGCGCGTGAAAGGTGGATTGGTGGACTGTGCACTCGGGGAGAGAGCAACGGGCCGTTGTTATGGCTGTAGCTAGAAATTGGCCTTCCCTTGCTGAAGTAATCGCCCTGGGAATCTGCTGGCGTGTTTTCGCCATCAAGATTGAAGATGGGGGTCTCCCGAGACCTATGGCCTGGGGTTTCTTGCCCCAATTCCTCTTGCGCCTGGCGCTGGATGCTCAACTGCCGCAAGTTCTCCGTCAACTGGTTTGTGTCGATGGGCGACATGGAGAAGTGCTGCAGCATGTCGGCGTGGCCGCTCGAAGGAAGATCATAGAATCCACTCTGTGGCGTAGAAAGACTCGAGCTTGTGGGCGACTCCAACGGCGACACGTCGCTCCAGAGCCTGTCGTAGATATGCTTCTCGTAGAGTGGAGGTGCCATGATTCCGCTGAACGACGACACCGAGCCGTTGTTGGAGCGGCGCAACTCGCCTTGGGCCTCGGCCATCTCACTGAGACTGGTGTTGCTGGCACTGTGGGGATCGTGGGCAAAGAGGAGCTCGGTGTCATGACCTTCGGAGGTATCTGGAGTTCCGTCTGGTGCGGAAAAGTCTAAGGGGTCTTCTGGACGGGCCTTGATGGTCACAAACGGCAGGATGAACAACTGGACAGGAAGTGATGCCCGGAGCTCCGAAACATGGCCGTCAGGGTTGATGAGGCCAATGGTGAACTTGAGCTTGTGGCGCACCTTGAGGTGCTGGAGTATATCGCAGTCCTGAGTGCACTTGGAGAGCGACGCTGGCACCCGCAAGAAGGTGTCCACTTCCCACTTGTCCATGTGGAAGTGGGGGTCGTTCTCGTCCGGTGCATCAAGAGTCTTGGAGCACACCACGCGCTCGCCGTGATGCACTGGAGCCAAGCTGCCGATGTAGGAGTACTGTTCCAACAACTGGATGTTGATGGTGCCGAGACGGAGACCCTTGAGAAGAGGCACCATCATGAAGCTGATGGGGGTGCCTGAGCCAATGGCAATGGCCTTGGCCGGCACATTCAACAGGTACTCCACCTTCTTGGGCCAGGTGTTGTCCACGGCGACAGTCTCGGTGATTTCCACCGAGTCAGTGGTCAATGTACGCACGACACGGAGCTTCTTCTTCGCCACCAAGCTGGCGTGGAACTTGCCCCGTTCGATGGTAGCCTCGAGCTTGTACACAACTGAAGCGCCGGGAAGTCCTTCGACGGACTCGGGAATGTTTCCGGGGATGATTGCGCTGAAGGGGATCTCGTAATTGCCTGGAGCGAGCGTTTTGGGGGCCAGGGAGTCGTTGTTGGAATGGAGACTCGATGAGGACGACGAGAGCCCAAGTGACGTGAGATGGCTGAGGTTGGACGACGACTTGGACCGGAACGAGTGTCCCAAGCTCTTGAGTGAGGAGGTCGAGTGGTTGCGGCCCAATGGGGGGGCTGTTGATTCTGTCAGTGCCGAGCTCTGGTTTTGGCTCTGGCTCTGGCTCTGGAGCTGTCCAAGGTACTGCTGGAGCGACGCCGCGTCCCAGTTGTACTCGTAGGTGTTCTTCTCGAAACGCATGGTCTTGGGGAACGTGCCCTTGGGGGTCTGGAACTGGTCCTTCCAGTGGAGGCGCAACTTGGAGTAGAGCCTCAACGACAAGCGCTTAACTGCGAGGGGCTCGTTGACCAGGAGGACGATGGTGCCGGCCAAAAGGGCCAGGGCGGCGTCGTTGGCGCCGCCTTTGAGCACCAACACGTCGTGGTCGAGGTACTTGAAGCGGATGTCGAACAAGGGCGCCAGGCGGGCGGCGGCCGACTGTTTCTTGGGCATGGCAGGCGCTGGGGAAGAAGGAGCAGATAACTGGAGGAGCTGAGGGACAGAAGGGACCAAATAAGCTTGTGGATGGACCTTGTAGTTGAAAGTCTAGGCTGATGTATCGATAGGCCTTATCGGAGCTTGCCGATGCGGATGTTATCTGTTGATGCTTGTGGATGTTGTGGATAACGTGGACTAATGTTCAAGGCAGGATGGGCGGTGATCTGCAACAGCGTGGCCAGGAGGACGCCTCGAAGGATGCGGTAGAGCGAAGCGGAATGGGTGAAGGTGTCAACAGCAACGGAACGGCGGAGGCTGGAAAGAGTAGTCAACAGACAGGTGCAGAGGGAGAAGATAAAGAGAGACAGAAGGAGGTCAATCGGAGGAACTAGTCAAGTGAGAGTCTGGTTGGCCAGGGGATGCAGGTGAAAGGATAGCAGCGCGGAAACTGCCCAAACGGGAAACGGAGGAAGTGCCGCGCATGGGAGAACTTCGGATAAACTCATGGTGCCGGAGTACGGTGCACGCAATTAGGGACACTGGAGCCCCGAGATTAGACACCACGAAGGTTCGGGTCAGCCGTTCCGAGGATGCACGCTGCGGTGCGGTGGACAGGAAGCACAGTGTCCCGGTCCCGTGACTTCTAGAACCTGCAACGGACACTGGTCTGCATTGAGTCGGACCCTGAAGTGCTTGACCCCAGAGCTTCTTCTTCTTCTTCTTTTCCGGGTCGCCTGCTGCTACTGCAGGGACTGCCTGCAGGCCGCCGCGGTGTTGGCTCATCTCTGCCTGGAAGCATTTCCCAAAACGACTCCGGCTGCAGGGGCCGGACGCACATGAAAGCACGATAACGGCCGAGCCGGAGCACGCCGTCATCGCCCGAGGCCCAACGGCTCCAAGTGACATCACAGGCCTCGTCCCTAGGCCGGAAGACCCTCGGAAGGTTGACGCATTTGCACCGGTGTGTTTGCACGCTAGTTCCTGCTCTCGGTGCACGACGGAGCTTTACCTGCGATGCAGCCAAGATCCTCCACACAGATCCGTGGGCCCATTTGAGCACTCCGGTTGTTGCAGTGGAACAGAAGGAGTTGCGATGGAACAGAAGGACGACGACGAGGGAAGGTGGAAACGGAGAAGTATAGAATGCATTCCAATGCGGAAGGGAACCTGCGGGCTACAGATGAGGTCAGGGTTTGGGATTGGGGGAGTGAGTGGGGGATGGGGATGGAGTTGCTGCGATTGGGACGTGCGATGAGCATAAGGGTTGGATGCAACCGTTTGTGTCATATAATAACGGTGTGCAAAGAGCAGTGGGAGTTTTGTGGGAAGTGACGGAAGCGATGACATCTACGTCTCTGCTTTATTCTGCCAGCTGTGGACTTCGACGTGTGTGCTGGTGGTTGATGCGTGAAACAGTGTGTGTGCTGGTAGTTGAGTCTGAAATACACTGTGAAAGGCTAGTTTTTTGTGACTGTAATTCTAGTGTGTCTTTTTTGTCTTGTCTGTCTTGTATGTCTTTTATGTCTTTTAAGTCTTTTATGTTTTCTGTCCCTGATCGTGTATGCCTTGCTGTTAACCTCACTTCCGGGATCTCTCATTTCTTATCTCACTCACTGTGCTCATACAGATGGTTCCTCCTGGTTGACACATATTCTCCACACTAGTAACGGCCTCTACTTCACGCCCGACAGCCCATCCGTTGCGGTATACGGAAAGTCCCATCCGCTCTTGGCAAATGCCCCCCGATGGTTGCAATCATACAACCTCCAGTGGTCGATTTCCGCAAATATTCCCATCTAAATTCGGATATGCATGTAGCCACGTTTCGCTAAGTTGGAATAAATTCTTCTCTGCCCGTAGGAGCCGAGAATTTCTTGGTAAATATCAGGGGAGACCAGTCCATGGTAGATATCCTACGCGGGTTCCATCAAATCATGGGTGATTATTTGAGACAATTGCGTTGCCCGAGTGGTAAAGTATTTTGTAGAGAGAAAAAAGGCAGGACCACCCAATAGCCCAAAGCTCACCTTCAGAATGGCCTTTCATCAATATTTTGTAGAGGCCGCCCTATTGCCCAAAGCTCTCTATCGGAATGGTCTTTCATCAACATTCCAGTCACAAATGCCCAGAATCGCTTGGGGATTTCGTCAACACCTAGTTCGTCTCCACACTTTGCTTGGAGAATTATGAGCTTTGCGAATTGTTACTATACTATAATGTGCTATTTTCTCCCTAATGACATATTCCCACTAGTTCGGGCCAGCTGCGGTCGATCCTAATGTCCGAACTCACGCCACATTTGTCAATACAACAACAGATCAAGCTTTAATTGGATATGCAAGCAATAGACTCCCATTGCAGCCATGGCCATCTGCATCTCATTACGAGCTTAATTATGCACAATAGTATTATGGTGTCACTCGTGCAGACCCACTTATAGTTAAAAACTTGGCCAGCCTGAGATGCGAAATTCCAACGTGCCTGAGCTCAGGAGGTGGGCTATGGCTATTGTTAGTCCAGGAAATGTGGAGGCGAGGATCACAGACGAGCGAGTCTCGAGACAGTCCTCGAGACTCGCAACCATGCACAGGGCCTTGGTGCTGGCTCTGAAGCCACGTGGAAGCAGAGACTTTCCGCAGACTTGACTCACTCCATGGGCATAGAATAATGGGAAGTGGCTGCTGCCGTGACGTTGTTGCATAGGGATATCCGGATCCAAAGCCTGGTCAACTTGAAAGTGATAAAACCCATACTTCCAAAAATATCCTGGGTAGGCGAGATCTTGGTTTTGTGATTCGCCTAAATCTTTGCGATACAAAGACATAGCACTTCGTTGCATCCGTTTCTCGAGCATTTACATTTACGGAGGTGAATAGGCGGCACATACAATGCGATCTGAATCAATGTCCCCCGAGACTTTAGGCATTATGGGACAAGCGGTATCGCGCACAATAGGTCGCAAAGCTTCGTGGGAGCTTATCGCTAAGCAGGTCGCTACCATGGCCGCAGTATCGGTGGCCAAAGAGCAAGGAAGCAAGCTCTGTGCACTGGATTCACCGTAATTGCAATCATGGAGGAGCTGGGTCTTCCGATTGTGGTAGTGTGTTTTGAAATCGGTAACTACATGATATTTTGAGTGGTGACTGTAGAGATTTTTTCGAACTTCGTATTTTTTTCAAAATTTGGAAATATTGAAGTAGTTTGAGACTGGAGGCACCACAAATACCACAGCACACGCAGAACCGCCTCCAATACGAGGAAACCAGCAGAAAGCACATACCCCAGCATTCCTTCACCGTAGCACAGCTTGCACAGGTGCCAGATTACTGTTTCCAGCAATTGCTACACAAATGGCAGTGTCACAGTCGAGGCATGCCCATCGCCAGCCCGTAATTACAGCGACCCCGGCATCACCATGACGACATTCCCCAATCTTGCGAACGGTGCCGGAACGGGAAATGCAGCACCATGGTTACTGGCTTTGTCTGGTTCGCTCTCCACATTCTGGAGACAAGTCCAGCGAGGTCGGTTGCGGTGTTTGAGAGGGCCAAGCCGCATTGTGGGGGCCAGGCCCGGAATGAAACGGACGGCATTGACAAGACAGGGAGGAAACGGGGGAGAAAGAGAGAGACAGGGAAAGAAAGAGAGACAGAGAGAGCGTATTTGCGCGTGTGTTCTCATGTATGGACGTATTATTGGCTCGCAGTCGTCTATACTTTCCGAGGCGGTCCCAGACTGCCGTCCAGCCTCCAGTTGATGGAGTAAGGTTAAGCTATAGTGTTAGGTTTGGGGCAGGCCAGTGTCTTGCACGTGAACGCATGTAGTTGCCTGGGGTCGTCTGCGATAACAGAAGCCCCCAACGGCCGCCACCAGCACGCGTGCTCCAGTCCAGGATCACAATAGACATTCCAAGCCCACCAGCACAAGAGGCCAAAAGAATACACCGGGACTGCCAAAAGGAGACCGAGGATTGCAGAACCGACAATCTCTGACACGCGAGGAACAGAGTGGGTGCACTGACTGGACCGTCTGGACCGTCTGGACCGTCTGGACTGCCGTAACTGACTTAACTGTCTGGCTGTCTGCTCTCATCCACTCCAGCCCCCAGTAGTCCTATTCTCTCGCGGTGGCACGCCATGTTTCATCAGCCCCAGCGCACCGCGGCGTAGATTCACCGCGGTAGTAGACTCACCGCGGTAGATTCTCCCCAGAAGTCCAGACCCTCCTGCCTGCTTTCCTATAGCCACTCATTCACTCTTTCACTCTCTCAGCAGAGTCACTAAGACATCTGGATCCACCCGGCGATCGTGCCCGACAAACGACAATGCCCACGGCACCAGGGGCTTCTGTATTGGTCAGGCAAGCCCCATCGTTCCTGGTTGTAGTGCTGATCCGCGGCGCACCTGGCACGGCTGACAATAGGGCGAGAGAGAGACAGACTCAGACACAGCGAGGGAAAGACAGAAACAGAGAAAGACAGAAAAGGTGCAAGTAGTAGGGGTTGCAGATACGCAAGCATGCACTGCGGAGGCAGGCTGTATCCATAGAAGGCATGTGTCTGGGTGTGTGTAGCGCCGTAGAGGCACGTCTTCACAGCAAGGTGGCAGGTACCCGCCCAATCCGGCCTTCTACACCTCCTTCTGCCATCTGGTGCCTGGCGGTGGTGTTCCTGGAAGCTGGTGCCGTTTTCGCACCCGCACCGCACCGCTGGGGCCAGCACGGCAGTGGAACGGGCAAGCGGGCACGCCGCTGCCCAGCGAGAGGCACGCGCCTAACCTGCCAACCTTCATCGTGCCCCTGAAACCACGTCTTCCTTGATGCCCATTACCCCAGACGGGCCCGGGAGCCAGCGCTGGCGACGTCGCCAGCGCAAGCTGGGACTCACCTTGGCGCGCACGTGACCGCGGAAAACGGCCGCCAGCCAGCCACCGCAACAAAATATCCACGCCATGCAGCCAGAACGCTGGCACTTTGCGCCGCCATGCAGGCGCGATCGCGATATTGTTGCCAGGCCTGGCTGGTCTCCTGCCCGTTTCCCGATTGTGGAGTGCCCGGCCTGCACGCAGACCCAGATTGTTCAGCTCTGGTGCTGCACCGGTGCATCTGGCTGCGACGTGGCGGCCGCTTTGTGCCGCTTTGGCGCATGCGGGTTATGCAAGGCCGCTGCAGCCTGCGTCCCAACTGGGACACCTGGCGCGTTGTGCTCCCACCTCCGTAGTGGCTGGTAGTGGGCTATTGGGAAGCACTGGCTGTACAGGTGGTTAATGCCTAAGCGAAATTAGTTGCAGAAGGGTTTGCCAGAAAATATTGTCTGGTGCCGCTGCGCCCTATATAACTGGACGATCCCCCTGGCATCGGTGTCAACTGGGCCCAGGCCAACATCGGCCAGTCATTACTATAGCATTGCATCCAACCACCAACGACACAAGCATCGAGAACGCTGTGATATTCCGGCTCTCTATTATTCTCCCACTGCTGATTCCATCTACTACTCGCCCACTGACTACCGATAGTTATCTACAATAGTACATCCACGATAGTGCCTCTACTATTCATTCTGTCTTTCTACTCCAATCTGATTCTGCGGCCACCCACACTAATACACTCTCCCTCCATACCTCCTCCGCCCATTGAGCCTCTGTACTAATATCTAATCTCCCGTTTGTCTTTGTCCATCTGCATCTCCCTCCCCCACTGTTCCATAGCATTGCATCACCATGAACTACAACAACACCCAGCCGCTCCCCTACGCGTCCAACATCGACAACAAGATCTACGAGTTCAACCCGTTCCTCGAGGACGAGTGCATGGGCCCTTCGCCGCTAGCGTCCTCCTCCCCCAAACGTGCAAAGTCGGTGTCGGCCTCCCGCAAGGTGTCCACCCGTTCGCTTCTGGCATGTTTGAACGTGTGCACCAAGCCGCCCCGGCCCTCCTCGCCCAAGTACGCCCATCGCAAGCTCCGCATCTCCCCTACCCGCTCACACTCGGCCGCCGCCGCTGCCCTGGCTGCAGCCACCGGCTTCGGCTTCGAGCTGGAGTTCTCCTTCTGCTCTGACTACGCGTCGGGCTCCTCATCGGCCTCGGCCTCCGACGCCTCCGACTTGGAGTCGTTGCCCGACTACACCGACGACGACACCACGCCCGCGTCTACCCCCATCAAGCTGCGGGCCCCCTCCATCTTCTGCGACCACCAGTCGCCGTTGAAGCATCGTGGACTCTCGCGGCTCGCACCTCTGCCCTTGCACTTGAACCACACAATCCAGACCCCACAAACTCCTCCACAATCACCATCACCTCCTCCACCACAGTCCGCCTCCCCCTCCATTTTCGACGTGCCCGAGCTCGTCTACAAAATCATCCACTACGCCGCCCTCCTGTCCTCCCACATCCCTCAGGAAACATCGCCTACCCGCAGAAAGCCTCTTTCTTACAACCACGCGTTGCTCATCCACGGGTCTCGTGAACAGGCCAAACGTGCCCTCCAGGACGACACCACCGGTCTGCATTCCACCGCCACCGCTTCCGGCGTGCTCTACAACTGTCTCCAGGTGAACCGGTTGTTCTACCTGGTGACCAGCGCCATCTTGAGCAAGAGCATCCACTTTGGCGACGAGATCCAGTTCAGCAAGTTTGCCGCAGCCCTTGGCCGGGGAGGCCCCTCGGCCCCTCGCATGCGGCCCACGTCCTTCGTGTTGCACAAGTTGTTCATGTTGAAGCAGAACGCGCTCGACGCCATCACCACCCACGTCGACTTCAGCGAGCTCGAGTGGTTGGAGCTCTACATGTGTCCACGGTTGTACCCCTCGCGTGAATTCTTCCAGACCGGCGGGCACCGGCTCAAGAAGTTGATCATCACCGGGTCCAAGGTGGTGGACGACGAGTTCCTCATCATGGTCAGCCAGCACTGTCCCAACCTCGAGGTTCTTGACCTCCGGGCCTGCGAACAGGTGCTGGACTGCGGCCTCTACCACATAGCACGCACTTGCACCAAGTTGCAAAATATCAACCTCGGGCGCAAGCAGAAGGGCCACCTCGTCACCGACAGCTCTGTATCAGTGTTGGTGGCCAACAACCGCGGCTTGGTCACCGTGGGCCTTGCCGGCTGCCACGTATCAGACCGCAGTGTGTGGGACTTGGCCATCCACTGCAGCGCCAGCTTGCAGCGCTTGTCGCTCAACAACTGCCCGTTTGTCACCAACCAATCGGTACCGTTGATCTTGACGCGGCCCAACACCAACTATCCCACCTGGTACTTCCAGAACGTGTCGGTCTTGGAGTTGCGCTACAACTACCCCATCACCAACTGGCAGCCCATCATCGAGTTCAAGCGGCGCCAGGAGTACCGTGGAGTGCTGATGTTGATCGAGGTGTGCGAGACGTTGATGAAACGCATGCGGCAGCAGGAGCTCGAGATGGATAAGCACATCAGCCAGCGCATATTCCGCGACATTTTGGACTGGGTCAACGACGGCGACGACGGCGACGTTCCCTTCCACCAATTACTTGCATCGAGAAGGCAAGCACAGCATAGTTAGCATTGGCCCCGGCCTAATAAATATTATAATAAAGAGAGAATGTAGAACGGGAGAGGGAAGAAGGGGAAAGAGGAAACAGATATATGTATAGCAGGCAGGGCAGAAAACGGGTGAATTCAGAGGGCTTAGAAAGTAGTGTTGGGTATTTCGTCTAGACATTATAAGTGGAAAGGAGATTATCATCAGATAGAGTATGATTTCTTTAGAGAGAAGTGGAATGACAATCCTAGGACATTATGAACGTGCAATTCGTCTAGATTGGATTATGTAGACAGAATTGATGGGAACGGATACCAAGGTTAAATTTAGTTTGGTGGTATCATTCGTCTAGAGAAGCAGGTAGCATTTGTGATTATCACAATAGTGATGGAAAATTCGGTTAGAGTAGCACAGAAGGGCGAATTATCCACCCGTCTTAGATAAGTTGTAGGAGCTGAATTATCACAGCATGATTGAATCGGTCCAGCCAAGAATCCAAGCCGAATTATCTGAATCTGGGTACTAATTTAGAGTATCCGTTGGTGAAGTCTGGTCCACTCAATTGTGATAATTCGGTTACATTCGCAGTCGAGGTTACAAACCATCACAATCTGGACACACAGCTCGCGAAGCAGCGTGATGTATTATCAAGATATCAGTGCCAGGCTAAGTAGTATTTCGACTTGGCAATCCATTCAACAGGCGTGGTGCAATTGTCTTCGTTTGATAAGTTGTGTGCCGGTGTTTTAGACGATTCAGCGTTTCCATTTTCTTGGTTAGTCGATATCTTTGCTAGATCTTTTGGGACACAATGCTTGAGAAGAATGTTAGTCGAAAATTTGACTAGAGCATTATAGTTTCAGCAGTTGGAAGTAGAGTATTCGGCGATGCTTTTGGTGGGTTTTCGAGCCGAAATAGCGTGATTAAATGCCCAGGTTGACGACTCCAGTAAAAAAGTCGAGGATCCAACGTAGACCCAGTAATCGAGGACTCGATGATCATTGACACCGCAATGGGGACGCCGTGGAAGGACCCTAGGGAAGACGACTACAGCCAGCCAAGACGATGCATAATTATACGTCTAGAATACGAAGTGCTGTGAAGCAAAGAAAATACTGGATCTAAAGACCGCGAGGGCACGTTATTTTAACTTGATGGAGTCGATTTGGATAATATTGGTGAAATGTGGGAACATGGGGATTACGAGAAGGGATTGGCGATCTTCAGGAAGGGAAAGAGAATTACGAGAACAGGACCATCAGAAGAGACGCGTGCACAGGGAAGCATGATAATAGCATTATGGCCATCCAACAGAGCAATAGGTATTTCTTTCTGAAACATATAATACACACACATACCGGCCACGGTGCTTGTTGGGAGCATTGGGCCGCTTCGGGAGCGTGCCAGGTTCGCTTATTTGTCCAACGGACCAGCCAACACGCTCAGGACCCATAGCCGGTGAATGTGATTTCTGCCCGTCCAAGAATAGATATCAGGAGCCCGCCTACACAGTTGCTGAACGGAGGCTCAAGGCAAACAATTTCTGATTGCATGGACCAAGGCAGATAGTTCGCCAACCGAAGATTTCCATATTGGACCGTCTGTTTGTTTCCATCCAAAAACGAGCAAGCCACAGATACAGGACAGGGAACTGGAGCAGGAACCAGTACACGTAGGCACAAACGCAACTGCCTGGAATAGGGCTTGGAGAGCCAAGTTGCCAGGAAGCTGCTGGTAGTGGCCAGAGCTGGCCAGCTTCTCAGCAGCTTTGCTTGAAATTGCGAAATTGCGAATATTGCGCAAGGTCAGAGGCTGGTTGGAACAGCTCCACTGGAGTATAGCTCGAGGAATCCTGGTGCAGATACAGCACACAGTGCAGCGCAGTATGCAGTTGAGAATTACAGTGCAGTATGCCTACAGATTGAGAATTACAGTGCAGGGTGCAGATGGAGAGGCTCGTATTCCGGAAGTGCACACTCACACTCGCTCACCAAGTACAAGAAGGCACAAAGGCCGGCCATTACAAAGAAAGCCGAGTAGGGCACAATGTGGACAGCATAACCGCGTGGAAGCAGACCGGGAGTGGGCGATATTGCATTGATCTGGACAATGAGGGCTCGTGGCATCAGCCTGGGGATAGGGAATATCGCTGGAAAGAGAAGAAGCAACGCCGGAGTCTATAATAAGCCCACAACGCAGCCACCACCGAAGAGAAGAATTCACGGAGCACGCTACACACGAAGGAGGTGCCCAGAAAGGCTTGTTCTGGAGTCCTGGAGTCCAGACATGGATGTAACTTCTCTCCTAGACTCTAGGACGTCATGGCCCTCTGCGTGCCTGGAAACATAGACACTCTTCTAGGCTTCATCTTACTCTTTACTCCTTTAAGCTCTTACTCCTTCGAGCTCCATCTTACTCTTACTCCTTCGAGGTTGCTGCTCGGGCCAAAGCGAGCTCAAAATAGCACTTCTTGCCCTTGCCCTTCGGAGCACCAACACGACCGCGAGGCGCTGTTGCCAACCACGGCAGCAGGTACTAGGAGCCTATAGCCGATGCAGCGTCCCTTGACGTGCCTGCCAAGTCGCCACCACAACCTTCCGGCTCTACCAACCAACCAACCACCCAACTAACAAACAGACCATGGCTGGTAGTGTGCGGCGAGCACAAGCCAAATATAGTGCGGATCTGGAAATTAACTGCTGGCTGTGAACGGCGGCTGACTCGACTGGATCACTAATTGTCCATATGACCGACCGACTGACCGACTGACCGACCGTCTGGCCGGGGCCCCAGAGTCACATGGCCGGACAGGCAAGGCTTTCTGGCCTTAATTGCTGGCAATGGAAGATTCCAAGCCTCTCCACAGTAATCTCGCTGTCCCGAAACCCCCACCACCATAATTATCCAGACATCATCATCACCACCACTACCACCTCCACCAATACGCCGTAGGAGAGTCTCTCTTTTCAACGTCTCTTTTTCGCATCATCTTTTTTAGTCTCTCTCTCTCTCTCTCGCTTTCCCTCGCAGTCCATATTGTTCTCCCAATGGGGCCAGGCAATATGGCCTCACATAATAGGGCCACCAGTTCTAGGCCCACCGTGTGCACTCCCGGCCGTCTCCCAACAAACTTGGAGGGGCACCGAATCAAGCCCACAACGATCGTGGGATCCCATGCCCAGTGGGGCAATCAAAACAAGGAAAATAAGTCGCATGTCCGTATCGAGACACGGGAGAATAGAGTTAGAGCTAGTTGACCCAGATCGCCAGTGACGTGCAATGCAGTCTGATCTAGCCCAGTGCCATTCTAATGGAGTCCAGTGCCAGTCCTTTCCAGACCAGACTGGATGCAGATGCAGATCCAGTCCAGTCCAGTCCAGTCCAGTCTAATCCAGCCAGGCCAGCCCGTTCCAGAGCAAGTTCCAGGTGCAAAACGATCGGCGTGGAGAAATATCATCTATGTGTAGAAACAGGGCGACGGACGTGTGCTGGAACAAGCGTCCCTTGCGTACGCCGCTGATTGTGCGTTGGTGTTTGTGGCCAGTGGTGATTGTAGGCTGATGCCTGGGGCCAGTGCGATTGTAGGCTGATACCCGTGCATTCAACACCGTTCCGTGCCTGTGCCTGCCTGCCTGCCTTCCTTCCTTCCTTCCTACCTGCCGGCAGGCGGTCTGATTGTGTCCTATTGACGGAATCGGGGCCTATTGTGGGCTACTAGCGACGGAAACATGGCCCTTTCCCAGGGCCGTTCTGGCCCAGGGGAGGCGTCCCTGGCACCATGGCACCGCACGGTACCGCACGGTGCCGCACCCACCGCCGGCTAGGGCCAGATCGCGCTCTCTCCAGCACTGCACAGCACTGCACTGGTCATTCTCCGTCCACTCCAGCCTGTCTTCTCCTCTCCGATCCGCCAGCATCACCGTCATCCCACAACTTGCTCCACCATTTCCATCCTCCACCTTTCTGCACATTCTGGACCTCCTCCTTCTGCACCATCTGCACCATCTGCACCAGCTGCACCCCTTCTGCGCCGTAGCCTCCACCTCTTGTATTAGTCCCCTTTGAGGCCCTCTTGTATTAGTCCCCTTTGAACCTCGTCATCTCTCTTCTGCCTCGCGACAGCCCGCCCGACGCCTCCAGGCCCAACTCCTCCTCTCCTCCTCCTCCTCCCAACCTTCGTGTTCCTGTCCTGCACCGGTCCCACTATTGTTGATGCCGCCTCCTGCACCCGGGCCGTCCCAGCCTGCACGCACCGGATAAGGTTGCACTGGGTGGTGGTGTATTTAGACAGGTGGTTTTCTGCCTGCCTCGATTGCTGAGGCTGTTCCAAACTTCGTCCTTGGTCCCCCCCAACCCCCTTCCCTCCATGTCCACGTACCCAGAGGCCGCCAACACGGGTGCGCCGCCTCCCAGCTACCTCCTCGACAGTCCTGGCGCCAGCATGGACACCAGCGGGCCCGTGTCGTCGCTGCCCGCCAGCGCCAGCGCCTGCGCCAGTCCCACCGCAGAGCCCAGCTGTCCTCCCGCCAACACCACCACCAACAACATCACCAGCACCAACAACATCACCAGCATCACCAGCATCAATAACAACAACACCACCACCAACAACACGGCCCGCCCCTTCTGTCCCGACCCGTCCGTCATCGCCTCCACCAACCTCAACTTGAGCCGCCGTGAACTTCGCGCCCACATGATCCACCAGCAAGACTCGTTCCAGTCGCTCCAGTCGCTCTGCAAACTCAGGCGCGAGCCGCTCTCGCGCCAGGTCAGCCACCAGGCGTCCAAGTTGGATCTCATCGACGATACCACGTTGACGTCGCTTCCGTTGCCGCCGCCCCTCAAGCCCAAGACCCGTGGCTCGGGCTCCACCCTGGCCGACCGCGACGGCTCTGTTCCCTCGATGGATCCGCACCAGCGGTCGCTTTTTTCTGCCATTCCAACGTGCAGAATGGATTCTTCCGCCGCCATGGACGATACCCTCGACCTGGAGCCGTTGGAGGACGACGAGGACGACGAGGACGACGATGACCACCAAGACCCCATCGTGTTGATCGAGGATTACATGGTCAGACAGAAGGCCGCACCATCCGCGACACGCGACAGCATCTGCAACGGCCACCAGCGCTCGCCTGGCGCCGCTGCCTCCTGTGCTGCGCCAGCCGCCACTTCAGCCACCACCACCACCGCCGCCACGTCCACTACCACCTCCCCCTATGACGACCCCACTAACGACGAACTCGCCATGATCAACCGAAAGCGATCGTTGGCCACCTTCAAACAACGCATTCTCAACCACTCCCTATACATGTCCAGGTCCATCCAGCACCTCGGAACGGAGGACGTCGAGACCATTTCCGACATCTCCACCTTCACCTCCTTCAACGGCGACACCTTGACCAACACGCTCGCCAGCAACCACTTGGGCTCGGTATCGTGCACGTCGCTTGCTGGCGCGGCTGCCTCCACCAAGCCCAGCAACAAGCGCACCATATCCAACGACTTCTCGCCTCGACCTACCCTCAACTATTCCAAGTCGGAGAACTTGGAAGAGATCTTTGGCAAGATCCCGGGGTCCGATCTCTTGAAACACTGCGAGCTCTGCGAGAAGCCGTTATATGAGATCAGCTCCATCATCAACAACAACAAGAAGCACAAGAGCTCGCGCAATCCCAATTCTCGTGGTGATGACAGCGCCAGGGTAACTCTGGTGTACAACGAGTTCATCTGTGGCGAGTGCGTCGAGACCTACGAGGAGTTCTTCAACGAGTTGTACCAGGACCAGCTTTGTGCATCTTCCAGCCACCACCACGCCGAACTGCATGACCCAATCCATAACCCGGTACCTGTGCCCAGCGAGGCTACCAACCCGGTATCCCTCCAACTTGGCGACTCATCCAAGAACGACAAGTTGTTGGCGATCTTCCAGAACATCCAAGAAAAGTACGACCGCAAGCAACAGCTTGCCAATGTCAACTCCAAGCGTTCGTTCTACCACAAGCCTTCCAGCTACAAACGCACCACAGCCCCTACGCCCTTTTCGGAAAACTTGATGGACCGCTTGAACTACTTCAACAACATTCCCGAGGGCTACACCTATAATAATGACAATAACGACAAGTCCAAATTTGGCTTTAATTTCGGGTTTGGCTTCAAGAACAACAAGAGCCAAACCCCAGTCCACACCAGCACCTCCAAAAAGGCGGTGGACCTCGAGTGGATCAAAAACTTGCAATCTAAGTTGAGATGGACCTGGGGATTCAATGGTTTAGCTACCAACAACTCATTGGAATCCGACAGGTAATTCCTCGCCTCCTAATCCGCTTCATCAAGGTGATCGAAGCACTTGATACCTACTAATTTGATGTACTATATAGCAATATAAACTTGCCTGGGCCATTCTGTGCGGATTGGCTTACACTGATACTGGATGTAAGACTTTTTAGTCTACTAGTTCTACTATATACTGTTCACTCCACTGAAATCTCTGATTTTCACCTGTAGAGAATTCTGTTCGGTTGCTATAAATGAAGATGCAAAAGTAGTATATTTGAATACGACCCTAACTGAGCGCCTCTACGGAGAAACTACTATTTTTATAATTCTGGTCTTGTCATTCTAACTGGAAATGTCAAATGTAGAACTTGTTGTATCTTCATTCATATATACATTATTTCAAGTAGTACAATCTAGTCTACTAGCTCAAATTGAAAATGCCGAGTGCAGCATTTCTAGTCGTATTCACGGTCAAGTAATCCAAGCAACTTACCAAGCACTGCTTCCGAGTGAGCCCCGACTCCGTCGTGGAAGTATTCACTGGACACGAACTGCTTCATGTTATTCAGTTTGAAATTCTGTTTCTTGACTTGCCTGGTGAGGTCGAAGTCAACGAACTGGTCATGTAAGTACGAGGAAGCAACGATGGGCAATTGTTCCCAGGTAATCTCCCTCAATACACTGGGGTCATAGAGCTTGGTCCACTTGGTATTTTGATGCAATGCATAGGCAACATTTTTGAATGGTCTTAATTCAATAAAGTCATCGAAACAAGACTTTAAAACGATTTCTCCTGCAAAGTACACTGGTTCCGTGGTGTCTTTAGAATACACGAATCTCTTGTTTTCGGGTAAGAATCTCAATCTGTCAGCAGACCAATTGGTATGCAAAGTTCTGTCGTCGTTACCATCGCAATAAATGGCCTCCAAGAACAAGGCGTAGATGACGTTGGTGTCGAAATTCGAAGCTCTCTGTACACCAGTCAATGTGACGTAGGAAGGCTCCCCGAGCACCTGCAATTCGTGGTAGAACTTGGTCACTAACTCGTGGATAGAGTCTGTACCGCCTGTTTCTCCAAATCCAATGCCCATGAGTTGGAATCTTTCCACGGACAATTTACCTCCGTTGGGCAAGGTAATGTCGTTGGCATCAATGTAGTCCAAGATGGCCTTGACTTTGGCAACGTCTTCAGGGAACTTCTCGTAGAAATGCTCATTTCTCTCTCTTGTTCTATCATATGTAGCTTGGTACACTTCATCAGACGTGAATCCAATAGGGGGAGTGCCTCCAGTAAGCATGACTTCCTTGAGTGCTTCTTGGTGCTTAGATGCGTATGTGATGCTAGTGAAGCCACCGTAAGACTGGCCAAGAAGAGACCACTTCTTTGATCCAATGAGCTCCTTTCTCAAGATCTCGTAATCTTCCACAATTGAGTCGGCTCTGAACTTCAACAAGAACTCGAGCTGTCTAGCAGTCCACTTTTCTTCCGATTCGCCTTCTACTCGAGGAGCTTGCTTGTGGAAGCTGTGCACGTCCAAGGGGGTACTGTATCCTGTGCCTCTTTGGTCAAGGAAAACCACAGTGTATCCCTTTTCAAGCAACACGGCCACATATGCTGGAGGATTGTATGGAGAAGAACAGGGATATCCTGGTCCACCTTGGATGTAACAAATGAGCTTGGTCTTTTCAGTGAAAGTGATGGCGTTTCTGTTTTTTGAAACGTCTGCATGGACTGCTGCATCGTATTTCTGGATCACACTGGCGGCAATGGTGATTTTTTTGCCATCTGGAGAAGAATGGTCCAAAGGAGCATCAAAGGTCAATCTGTGAATTGCGTTGTCCTTAACTTTTGTGAACTCGAAGATTTTGTAGTTGGGCATTGCGTTGGAAAGTACGAAGAATATATGATTTGCTACTCAATGGAACAGTTCTCTATAATTTTGTCACTTGATCTGTTCTTCCATCAAGTCGGATTGTATGATCGTACTAACCTGCAAATGGATCATTAACCTGCACATACACTCTGTGGGGTTGGGCCGTGCAATACCGACAAGATGGCCATGCTGGGTAAAGACGGCAATGATTGTATAGTGAAATAGTAGGCCGAATTGCAGTTTGTGGACGTGTTTGTTTCTATATTTTTATCTTTAGTTTCAGTTTAGGTTGTGCTGACAATTAGTGAAAAGTGAGAGTGGTGAATTGAAAGTAGTGAAATATGGAGAGGATTCAAATATAGGTAGGATTGATATATGGAGAAAATTGAAATATGTAAGAGTAGTGACATATTTGAAAGCAAGAAGCAATTCATCATTGGTGCAAATGTTGCTTGACTACTATATTGTCAGTGCTTGGGCGTAGAGCATGGGCTTAGATGGATTTATTGTGTCTTGGAATTTTCAGTTGCATCCAGGTGCTGGTGCCTCGAAAAGTGAAGGAGGCAAAACAATTAAACTCGGAGTAGCAAAGACGAATAACTCAATTTGAAACCGTGTCACAACTTGACTTTTTAATGGGTTATCAAGCTTTAATTATATTCTTCATAATCCAACACATCCGCTTTGTAGGTTACAGTACAAATTATGATAATTACGGAATATTGTCCTTGTGGATGTATTTGCTTTTGGCCACTGTAAAGTTGGCAAAATAAATCAATCTAAGGATTTCTTTGGTACATTTTCAACATATCTGCTAGGTTAAAATAAATTACTCTCAATTCGTTAATATATGCCTTTCATGTCCAGACTTTCAGAATCTTCAATAAATCACTGTTACTATACAACGACCTGGGCCTGCCTCAAATCAGTGGACCTGTCTTACATGAGCACCAACCTGAAAAGAAACAATTGGAATAGGAGGAACAAGGAATAGTTATACTATTAAAATTGCGACTCGCAAGAATATTCCTTTATTCACCACCTGAGGTCCAGATGGTTTAAGTGTCCATAATTTGTCACTTGTATTTCCTCAACATCAACAACCAATTGAATGTTATTTTCTTCTTCCATATCTTATTAGCTAGTTTATCCAGTTCCAGGCGTTTGAAAGTAGTTGTCGCTTCTTCCAAACTTATCCAAATCACTTCAAACCACTCAGGATCCAAGGTCTCGTGCTTATCAACAAATCCCGCATGCAGACCGACCTCGGAGTACCCTCTACCCCAGATTTCACTTCCGTATGTGTCTTGCTGGATCTTGCTTTAAACTCTGGTCACGTGACTTCGGTTCCATATCGGGTCCGGGCTGTATGTCACGTGCTTTGCCGACCTCGGGTGCGGTCATCTTCATCGAATCTGACCAATCACAGCACTACAGTATCTGCTTATGCAGAAAGCACCTCACCTGGGGATGTTTGGTCGTGCACAAACTGCACACTAAGATAATTTATAATACTACCCTTCTACATAGTTTTTATCTACTACCACTTCCTTCCATCTACTTCATATCTTTCGCTTCTAGTTCTTCTAAACTGATAGAAATAGATCGCCGAGTGTTCCTAATACCAAGAAAGACTCGACTCATACAATGATTGCCAGGAAACAGTTGTTGCGTACCATAGCAAACGTGAACAAGAGATACATATCCAATGACGCCACCAAAGAAGGGTCCAAGCGTTTCATGCAGACCATACCGACAGTTGCATCTAGCAAGAGCGGATTCTACTCCGGCTTGAACTACTCCGCACATGGCTCTGAAGATCAAGCTTCCGGAAGCGCAGGGTCCAAGTGGTCCAAGCACTCGCTAAGCTTTCCTCGTGAGGCTGAGGCACCCCCTTCCCCTACACAAACGGCTTCCACATCCAGGAGATCGCGTACCTCGAGGTTCAGCACCCGTACCTTGAAATCTTCGCCCCTTGTGCCCCCTACATCAGAGTACTCCTCCGTCGGACCTTCGGAAGCCGTCAAGGTTGAGCAGGAGCCCACTCCAGAAGTCCAAATTGCATCAGAACCTAAGTCCACATCCAGCGAGCCAGCCGCAAAGCCAAAGAAGAGAAGAGCCTTGCGTCCAAGAAAGGCCTTGATCACATTGAGTTCCAATGCCGTGGATCACTTGCGTGATTTGATGAACCAGCCCGAACCCAAGTTGATCAGAATCGGTGTGCAGAATAGAGGATGTTCCGGCTTGACTTACAATTTGGAATACGTGGACAAGCCAGGAAAGTTCGATGAACTCATTGAACAGGATGATGTCAAGGTGTTGATTGACTCCAAGGCATTATTTTCCATTGTGGGATCTGAAATGGACTGGTTAGACGACAAATTGTCTTCTAGATTTATCTTCAAAAACCCTAATTCCAAGGGTACTTGTGGATGTGGTGAATCGTTCATGGTTTAACCCATCCAGATCTACGCTTATCTCCAGCATACCATCTCCAGCATTTCCTAACGAAGTATTTATTGCATAATACATTAATGATTTTATATTTACGTAGATCGTCCACATTGTTTGAGTTCCTTCACTTGGTTGGAGACTTCGGATCATGCTACTTGATCTTTCTGCATTCGAAGTAGGTGGCGTCGATCTCATCTGGCAAAGAGCAGAAGTACTCAAATTTCTGCATTGTCTTGAAAAGCTCAATCGAGTTCACACCTAACTTCAAACATGTCTTGCCTCCTGTTTCGGTGCTAGTACAAATGATGCTCTGTTTGGTGTCCTTCTCACCGTCAATGATGTACAAGTTGTCGGGTTTGGCATTGACAAAATTTCCTACTGTATCATGCAAGGACACTTTGGACATGTCCACTCTGTTGATTTCCAATGCTTTTTCGTGATCGTGGGTAATTTGTTCAAGAGTAGTATCGATATCAGATGGTGCTGAACGTGACCCAGTGCCCAAATTAATCGAGTCATGGGATCTTTGCTCGGTTTGGGTAGGACCTAATGCTGGTGCAGATGCATTGGAAGACTTCGAGAAAGGAAACCAGCCCATGTTGTGAAGGTGTGGAGAAGAGGGAAAAGAAAAGTTGCCTTGGATAGTTGAAGATATTCTGAACGATATGCAGTACGAAGCAAGCTTGGGGATGTTTTGGTCAGGACATGATCATAGGCATAGTTTGTGGACCTCGTTGAGTCTCATCACGGCTACTTCGTGTTGTTTAAAGCCAATGTAGTGAGATGGGACTGAGAGCTTGGGCCCTTTGCCGGATTTTGATTTCTGGGTGAATTCGTCATACTTTTGAAGCTGGGAATCCAAATCGTCCACCCATTTGTAGGCAAAGTCGTACTTGATGCTGTCGGGTTTCTGGTACTCCATTTCAAGTATTGTTTGGAGGATCTTCTTCTCTAATGTGTCGGTGTTTGCCTTTGCGATGTCTTCGTAGAACAAGACTTCGACATCATCAAGATCGTCCGAACTTCTGACTGTTGAGTTGAATATGAATGCAAGGGTGTTGTGGAGACGTTGGACCAACTCTTCTTCAGTAAGTGGCGTATTTACCTCTCCTTTTAGAAGCACGTCTCGCCTTTGATTGAAACTTATATGCTTGAAGGATCTCCGGAGAATATTGTGGTACTTGGTCCTGCTGACGTGATTGCCCCCATCGATCAAATTGCGGAGCTTGTAGAAGTTCTTGTAGAAGATCAAGAGTTTCTGTTTAAAGTTGGCTTGATTCACCTGTTGTAGTATTTGGGAAGACGGCAGTATAACAGGACGGTTGAGCACCACACGTCCATTTCGAAGGACCAACTTGGGAATATGGGGTATATGGGCCATCTAAGGTCAACTAGAGTGTAATGAACGTGTCTTTGCTTTATTCTATTCAAATAGACGGCATTAGATTATGGCAATTCGCTTTTGAAAACAGTGGTGTTTTCTCCAGTTTTACAGCCATAGTGCGAAGTTTCCATGTCCACCCTTAGTATAAGAAAGGGCTACAACTATGCCACTTTGGACTACAGTGCTGACCTAGAGACGGATCCAGGACCGTCCCAGTTGATAGTGCCGGATTCTGGCTTCAAAGTAAGTAAATTTCCAGCCAAAAAGGCCGATTCTAACCCCAGATCGAAATACACGTCCATGTCAACAGTTGCACGGTGACAGGCGATGCCTACGACTCTTATCTCGAGACACTTGGCAAAGAGTTGTACGATTCCGACATATGGACCCTGCTAGACTACAACAAGGGTCTTGCCATCGACGAAAAGGTCACCATCGCCCTCCAGTGCAAGGTGTTCCCTCGGTTAATGGGCGATTTGAGCCCCAACAAAGAAGCGTACGATTCTAGAAAGCAAGAAACCAAGCCATCGCCGGAAATTCCACCTCGGATTAACTTGCTCCGCAAGATCTCCATCAGCCTAAAGTTCTTGACCCCCAGCTCCGAAGTCCAGGAAAGGGAAATGCTCCTATGCTTCCAGTACTTGCTCCAGTCGTGGCTCTTCAACGCAGAATTGCGGTTTCCCCTCGTGTTCTCCTTTTATGGCCGCAAATTCTTCGCCCTCAACTACAGTGGGATATGTAAGCTTCTCGACGAAGTGTTCGACCCCGTCATGCTTGGTTACATCGGCCGTGACGTGGGTTCCAAGGAGGATGCGCTCATGACAAACGTGCACAAGCTCCAGGGCTGTGTGATGACGGAATATCACACCGTGGGGGTTCTTCAGGAGTTGGACCACTTGCCGTCCCGAAGAAGCTCCATCCGCAACGTGACAAATTATGCGTCTTCCCTCAATCTTAAGAGTTACGCATTCGCAATGCTATTTTTCAAGAAACTCCATCCCGCCCCTCATCTGAGTGTTGGGCTGCAGGAAGGAACTCGAAAACGGACTAATTCGTTCTGCGGAAATAATAGGCACAATAGCAAAAAAAAGGAGGAAGGTCGATCCTTTTCCTGCACAACGGAATATTCCCCAGGTCCTCCTGCTGGAAATATATAGCCCCGGTCATCGCCTACTTTTCACTTCACTCCACCATCAATCATGTCTTCTAAAAATCTTAACGTCGCTATCGTCGGTACTGGTATCTTCGCTACCGATGAGCACTTGCCAAACATCCAGGCCATCCCCAACTTGACCCCGGTTGCTACCTACAACAGAACTAAGAGCAAGGCTGAGGAGTTCGCCAAGAAGGCCAACATTGACCAAGCCAATGTCTACGACTCTCTTGAGGAGGTGTTCCAAAACGACAAGGTCGACTTCGTCGATGCTTTGTTGCCAGTTCAATTCAACTTGGATGTTGTGAAGTTGGCCATCAAGCACAACAAGCCTTTGGCCTTTGAGAAGCCAATTGCTGCCAACTTGTCGCAAGCCAAGGAGATCGTTCAATTGTCCAGATCTACCGACCTTCCTATCACCGTCTTGGAGAACTGGTCTTTCCTCAAGTCCATTCCCCTCATCAAGAACGAGATCTTGCCAAAGATCGGTGAGGTCGTTTCTTTCACTTACAGAGGTACTGGTGCCTTCAAGTCCAACAACAAGTACCTTAACACCAGCTGGAGAATGAAGCCCGAGCACGTCGGTGGATACTTGAGTGACGGTGGTGTTCACCAATTGGCCTTGTTGACCGATGTCTTGGGTGAAGTCGAATCCATCAGCGCCTTGACCAAGCAAATCAGACCTGAGAGTGGTGATGTCGACATCTTGTTCTCCACCATGAAGATGAAGTCCAACGTCATTGGTACTTTCACCTACGGCTCTGCCTTCGGTGCCACCGAGAAGAGCTCCACCTTCATCATCTACGGTACCAACGGTTCTCTTACCTACGACTTCTCCCCACACTTGCCAAAGCACACCATCACCTACTACACCGGTGACAGTGTCGAGAACATGTCCGAGAAGACCGTCATTGAGGTTGAGGGAACTAACACCGTCAGAGACGAGTTCACCAGCTTCGCTGCTGCTGTTGAGGCCAAGGACAAGTCCAAGGTCGTTGTCTCCCCAGCCCAAGCATTCCACCACTTGGCTATTGTTGCCGCTGCCATCGACTCTTCCAACAAGAACGGTGACTCCGTCAAGGTCGAGATTCCATGAATTACGTTACGTCTATTTAGTTATCAATGCTATAATTCATAAATATCTTGTAGATCACTGGCTCGGATTTTAATTACATGCATTACGTCAAGTCTTTTATGGAGGTTAATTTACATGACTTTAGGTCCAATTCAAAGGTTGGAATTCATGATATATGTTACGTCTATTTAGTTAATGCTATAATTCATCCATCAATAATTGTGTGGTGGTTTGGATGATCAGACTCTCCAAGTCCAAGGCGAATTCTTTCTCGAAATTGATGGACGAAACCATTTCTATGGACGTCGTTAATGATGAAACGATTTCTTTCATTGTAGAAGTGGCGCCTGGAGTGATCTCTGCCACCCGAGTGGACCCAAATAGCCAATTGAATATTCCAAATATCTTGAAGAAAGACCACAACAAGAGCCGGACTGGGGTTCTCAACAACCTTCTCCATATCACCCATACACAACACAACATAAAGAAGCCCAAACTGAGGTAAATCCGGTGTCTATCGGACTTGTCCTGCTTTTCGATGAATTTAACTATTTGCTTTGACTTGTTGAGCAAGTCGGAGAACTGGACATACTTCTCATTCAAATCCTGGAGATCTTTGGTTTGCTGGTCTAGCGAGTCTATGTTGAGCTCACTCTGGAGCACCGTGCTGGAAAGAATCTCCTTGGTGGCCTGCAACGTGGATGTGATCTTCTTGTTGTGTGTGAGGATCTGCTGGTTGGTATTTCCGCTCAATTCTTCCTTCTTCTTCTCTTGTCTGTTCTTGAAGAGCTCCTCACGGGCCTCCTCCAATGTGTGCTCCGATTTTTGTGGCGTGGTCTTCCATTTTTCGAGAACTGTCTTGTTATCTACCTCAATTGTAAGCTGATTAGCGTACACCTGTATGGACCTTACTTTAACTCTCAAATGGGCTAATTTGGCCTCGTATAGTTCAAATTGGCCCCTCTGTTCCGAACTGGCCCGTCTGAGTCGGTTTCGGGCGATTGCAAGCTCTTCTTTGTACTGGATCAACACTTCGTTGATACGTCTGGTGAGCTTGTTTCTTTCCTGTTTGAGCTCGCCCGACGTTTGTTGATGACTAACCTTAACAAGCTCGTCGAGAAGATCGAAGACCTTGGATTGAAGAAGGTCCAATTTCTCGTATGTCATGGTCCTGGGGTGGTTCTTTGTGTCGTGTCAATTAAGAGTAGTAGTTGTCAATGGATAATAGTTAGTGCGAAAAAGTCAATCTGGAGTATTTGAGATTCTAGATAGTTGCAAGACATGACGGAAGAATCACACAATCACGAGGAGAAAGGTGTTGAAACGAGCGGGAAACTGGTGGCTCCATTGCCGCCAGTAGATTCGGACTCCAAAAAGACCAAAAAGGGCAAGAAAACTAAGAAATCCATGGACCCTTCGCTACTCACTCCAGAATACATCGAAGAGCAGAGAAGACTTCGAAACCTCAAGAAACAGGCCAAAGAGCAGGAATTGCGAGAGCAGGGTATTGAGCCTGCCACTCCAGAGCACGAGAAGCTCTTTATAGAACGGCCCATGCTCTCTGTCCATGAACACATCACAGAAATGGGCGAAGGCTTCAGGTTGAAAATTATGACATATAATGTGCTAGCCCAGGCGTTGATCCGGAGGAAGTTGTTTCCTACCAACGGTGCAGCGCTCAAATGGGGCTATCGTTCCAAGGCATTGTTGGCGGAACTCAAGTTCTACGACGCCGATGTCATGTGTCTTCAGGAATTAGACTATGTCCAGTATAACTCATTCTGGAAGAAGGCCTTCGAAAAGTTGGGCTACAGCTCCAAGTACTACCGTTCGAACATCAAGAACCATGGCCTTGCCATCGTATTCCGCGAGAAGTACTTCATTTGCAAACATCAAAGCTTTATCAATTACGACTCAGAACGATCAGTGGAAAATGAACCCGTTCCGTTACCTATTCCTCGAACTATCACCCAGAACGT
This sequence comes from Suhomyces coccinellae, assembly GCA_030565345.1. Taxonomy (NCBI): domain Eukaryota; kingdom Fungi; phylum Ascomycota; class Pichiomycetes; order Serinales; family Debaryomycetaceae; genus Suhomyces; species Suhomyces coccinellae. The sequence goes on along the minus strand of JAJMBP010000007.1, from coordinate 281,757 downwards.
GGGTTTCATGTGCTACCTTGAGTTTCATCCGTCTTTGCTTCAGAAATATCCCCATTTGGCACAAAAGCACGGACTCATAGTGGGAACAACCCATTTATTCTGGCACCCTTTTGGTACTTTCGAAAGAACCAGACAAACATACATCATATTGTACAAATTCAAGCAATTCCAGGAGACTTTGAGCACGCTTTTGGGCCTGTCCAAAGGCTTCTACAATTTCTTTGCGGGCGACATGAACAGTCAGCCATTCGACAGTCCTTACTTGGCAGTCACTGCCAAACCTGTTTCCTTCACTGGCAGAGCCAGCACCGTCATAGCATGTTCTTTGTCGTATCAATATTCCAAGAATCGTGGGGTAGTGGAAGGAGCCGAGGACGACGACGACGAACAAGCAGAAGTCGAAGAAGAAGGTGGAAATATTGAAAAATTCGGAAAAGACCAGCCACGAGACCCATGTCCTGAAGACTATACTCCCACGGAAGAGCAACTTATTTTGGTGAAACAAATGCAAGATGCACACAATTCGCTTGACCAACGGGCCATTTCGTTGTACTCTGTGGGATATGGCAAGGCACACCCGGAAAATTTTGGTATTGATAATGACAGAAACGAGCCATTTTTCTCGAATTGGGCCCACGCCTGGAGAGGACTCTTGGATTACATCTTTGTGGTGGTGCCGTGGAGCCAGGATCAGGACTATTCCAAAAAGGTCGACTCTTTGGAAGAGCTTCAACTGCAATCGGTGAAATTGTGCAAATTGTTGAGGCTTCCACTTCCCCAGGAAATGGGTCCAGAACCGTCAGGACAACCACGTGTGGGCCAGTATCCGTCGGACCACCTCTGCATGATGGCCGAGGTCGAGCTCTTGTAAGCTTGTATTCTAACTAGACCTAATTACTCAAAAACCACCGATATCCGAACCCTATTTCTTGAGCATTGTTTCCACCAAGTCCTCCAAAGGCCCGTAGTCCTTCTGGCTGATCAACAGGAACTCATTGGCAAACAACACGTAGTGCTTGAGCGAGGTGTTCAAGTGGCTCTGCAAGCCCAACTCGCTGATTTCGTGGAAGTGGTGGCAGTAGATGTGGGCATATATTCTGAACAAGCGCTTGAAGATGGTCTTGACCAACGTGGGAAACTGCTGGGGGAAAGGGGCGCCGATCTTGGAGGGGAAGATGTTGTCGTTGTCGAAGAAGCCCTGGACCCAGTTCATCAAGTTCTCGATGTACTCACACGCGGGTAACGACACTGGCCGCTTGGGCAGCGGCACGGTGCCGTTGGCGGCGGTGGCTGACGACTCCTGCCACAAGTACTCGTACTCCTCGGTGGCGATCATGCGGGGGCACGTCGCAGGCGAGCAGAATTCGGTGATGGCGCCGTACAACATGTTGATCTGGTTGTAGAAGTCCACCACATGGATGGCGAGCCACTCGTTGACGTCCTCGTCCTGGGGGAGCTTGACGGCCTGGATCAACGCGCTGTCACTGCCCAATGTCTGCTCGGCATAGTTACGGATGTCTTTGTGGGTCGAAACCGCCTGGCCGCCAGAGCCGTTGTTGAGGTGTATGGTCTGGTAGGGCTGGCCCAAGTCTTGTTGGGGGTATGAAGTGGTGGGAAAGGAGGAGCTGGAGATGGGTTGGGGGCTCGAAATGGGCAGGTTCTGCTTGAGCTTGAACCCTCGAGTGGATTTTAGCGTGTGGGTGTTGAAGTTCTGGAAAAGAGCCATGATATGGATATGTTTGAATTGTTGATAACAAGGATCGATTTTATGATAGGCAGCGTGTGTTGGTATTGCCTGATTTGGATGAGGTGTGAGAGTGAGAAGTCTAGAATTGTACTAACGAAGCAAAAGAAGGAAAAGAAGGTAAGGAAGAAAAGGAAGGGAAGGAGGAAAAGAGGGAGAAGGAAAGGGAGAAGCAAAAGATGGAGGTAAATGAGAGGAAGGGGGTGGCTAAGTTGGGTGTTTTGGTGGTGTGCTGATTTGGCAATGAACTTGGTGATGGGGCGTAGTTGGAATGGAACTGCCAGTAAGAGAGTCTAGAGTCTAGCGCGTCTCCCTAAATAGGGAGAAAGTGGCGGTGTCTAGTGCGACGTTTCCCACTAGAGTAGTGCGAGTTTGGGCCAGTGGACCTGGCGTAGTGAGACTTTCTTTGTATGACTAGTGCGAGTTTAGTGAGAGATAGACTACAGTGGCCCGGTGGGTCTCGACGGTGGATCAAGGAAACATTCCCTCTAGTCTTGAGTGTCTCAAAAGACTCTCTAAAGGTTGCCCAGAGGAAACAATCCCTTGACTCTTGATATCATGATTTGCCTGAGTCTTGGGCACCTTTTCCCAAAGTCCTGGGTGTCTACCTGTTCCCATAACTGTTCCCAGAACAAATTTATGATTTAGGTGATTCCTTAGCTCTGCTAGATATACAGTCGAATAGATCACAATGCTCCATTTGAAGACAATTCTTACAACGTCTCGAATTATTGTCTCGAATTATTGTCTCTCATATTCTTGTAGCATCACCTTTCTGTGCTTTGGCCGTTCCTGTCTCTTCTCGCTAAATTCCCACCATTCACTACAGTTTCGCTGACTTTGGCCATGACGCCCGGCTAGCTATTTGACCCCAATTCGTCTCGTCTAGACATTTCGGCGGACTAATACCCGGATACCAGCACAGCAACCTTCTCTTCCCTCATAACCGGAAGATGGCATTAAAAGAAGTGGCGATGCATTTATAGATTATAACTCTGCAGCGTATCATGAGAATAGAGTAGAAGCTTAAAGCTCGTAGCAATAAGTCTGGCCTCCTTTATACACGTTAAAGACTCTATATTATTTCCCAAATCTCCAAGCTTTCCAAAAGACTGCCTCAATATTGTCAATGCTGGAGCTGGAGGTGTATTTCCGTACCGAGTGATCTCTTAGACTCTTCCATCCACCACGTATTCCCTATTTCTGGCTATCCGCTAATTCTGGCCAAACGGGCCCTCTTCCCGCCATCGCACGGGTGCTTTCCAGATCTTTCTAAAAGCAGCCCTAATCGGGACCTCGCCCTGCCCCTTGCCTTGGCCAAGGTCTTTCTGTTCCGGGCCAAGTTGCCCAAAAGCTCATCTCAATGCTCTTGCCTGATTTCCTCGTCCCCACGTTCCTCATACACGTTGCCCCTTCCTTCATTTGATACTGTCCAAGTGCCGCTCTGCGTAATTCCGTCTCTATCAGACGTGGCCATGGCGATAATCCACTGGAAGTGGATGGAAGTGGAGGGCACCTTTCTTTGGAGGTGTCAATCTAGACATTTTCACTTTTTCGCAGCCATTACTCCATAGCACAGCAAGTAGCCACTACGTCTGGGTCCCACACCATCCTTTAGGCGCCAATCAGACCTTTATCTCACACCTTTGACCCTCCAAAATCATCTGAACCACTCACTATTCACGTTTTCCACTATCATATCGGCCCTCCCCGTCCCAAAACGGAATGGTTCCATAAAATGGCTCCATTCTACGCTCCGGCTGGACTCTGCCCCAAACACCCTCCCCCAATGGGCCAAAAGCGTTATTATGACAAGCACTCCCACATGCAGCCACCGGAGACGCTGCCGTGCCCCTCATTGCCCCATTCTGCCGCCTTTACCCCGTCTGGAGCCCTCCATATATCAACATCGCCATCGCCATTCCCATCACCAAAGTGCGCACTAAGTTACCTTCCCAACCCGTTACCCGGAGGTTTTCTCTACAACTAATCACAGCACCTGGCAGCTACTGACATCCCACTATGGTGCAGACGCCAGTGACCATAGCCCGTGACCGGCCCGACCCCCTAGACCCCGGGCGTGCCCGGGGAGACCCCGACACGCCGGGCATTTCCCATGATGAACACGCTCTAGAAACGGCGTCACGAAGTAGCTCTTCTCCAATAGAGACAGGAGATGCCCACATTGCACCCGAGGAAGAGAAGCAAGAGGATGATGGTCGGGTGGAGGAGAGTCAGGTTGAAGAGAGTGAAGCCAGAGTGCACGCAGACCGCCCTGAATATCAACACCTAGCGCCCAATGAGCACACTAAGTATCAATTACCACAGCATCCACAACCACAAATGGCGAATGCAGAGCATCAACCCGATTCTGGCCCAGATCGCCACCATTCCAATCCAGATCAAACAAACTCTCATGAGCCAGATACACTAAATTCACTTCATCCACATGCACCTAATTTAGATCCACCAGTTTCTAATCCAGTCCAACCAGATGCATCTCATACAGATGGCCAAAAAGATCCGTCTCCAGTATCCCGCGTCTCTCCCTCTCAAGGAACCTACTCGCCTTCCTACTCGCCTCCCAGTGACTTCGAACCACAAGCCTATGGGGATACAAAGGAAGAGGACGACTATGACCCCGAAGAAGAGCTCCAGAAAAGTACTGCCGAGTCAATTCTGGCATCTAAGAACACGCTTTCCCCGGTTCTGGTACCAAATGAAGCCCCTGTCCCTACTCTAGCACCTAAAGACACCGGTTCCATTTCTTCCTCATCTTCTTCTCCTTCCTCATCCTCCTCGTCTTCCTCGTCCCCTTCCATATCCCCCAAACCGCCAAGTATTGTTCTTAAACCCAAGCCTGCTGGCTTGCCCCCAAAACCGCCCGTTAGTGTCAGTCTTTCGCCTTCTGCATCAGATATTGGAGTTCTTACGCCGGTTCTGCCTGAAACTCTCGAGCCCCAGAACAGCTTGAAAGAAGCCTACGAAGCCATAATGCAAAGCGAGCTCGTCAAAGACCCCAACTTCATCAATTTGCCCCAGCTGCAGCAGATGGAGTTGATGTTGGAACAACTCAAGAAGAAGAATGTGTCCTTGAGCACCCCTGCTGCCCCAGTTCCTGACCCCACAATCAACTACGACCAGGTCTATTCGTACAATAAGCCGTTCAAAACGTTAAAGGACCCCATTCCTTTGATTCCTGTCAATAAGTACTGCCGGCGGCCCAATATCACGCAGCCCATGTCATCGCAAGAAGACAAGGACTATGACGAGTTCATCAAAAAGGAAGCCCACTACATGAACCTTTCGAGCTGGGACGAGTTTCCCGACAATTCCCGTTTGTTCATTGGTAATCTCCCGGCAAACACCATCTCCAAACAGGACTTGTTCCGGATTTTCAGCCAGTACGGTGAAGTTATCCAGATCGCCATCAAGGCGGGCTACGGCTTTGTCCAATTCAGAACGGCTGACGCCTGTCTCGAGTGTATCAAGGGCGAATCCAACGTCCCTTTGCACAATAAAGTGATGAGATTGGACGCTTCTCGGCCTCAAAAGTCCAAGAAGAACCCGAGAATTGAATCTAATCCCAACGTTACCAGAGCTCGTGAAAGATCACCCGAGGAATCTTCCAGCAAGAGGAGAAGAGCGACTCCCGATTGTCAAGTTTATACCACGGGTAAATCCTCGGTATTCTTTATTCGTCGAGTGAAGAAGGCGTTTTCCAACTTGAGACTCAATGTCGACACCGAAGACATTACCCATAAAGATTTGACTGAAGTGATCAGTGAGGCTGCTTATTCCGGGGTTATTGGCGTCTGCATAGTCAAGGAAATGAAAGTAGACGTCCAGACATTTGAAAGCACGCCAGATGGAGAAGTCAAATTCGACGAGTATGCCGATGTGGAGCCAGAAGTAGCTGCAGAAATCATTCTGAAGGCAAAATCCACCAAGTATGGCAATGAACCTGCTTATTTTCAAGCTCAGGAAGATTCCGAAACTAGCTACATCGGCAGGAGACGTGGTGGAAGAGATAGAGATAGAGACAGAGACAGAAGAAATCGAATTCGTGGCCCCCAATCACAATACGGATCCGGCAATCAGCAATGGAATCAGCATTCCCCCACATATGGCCAGCAGCCATACGGTATCAACAACATCCAGCATAAATTTCCACAAGATACAAACTACGGCCATAATCCACAGAATACAAACTTTGGCCCCAGTTCCCAGAGCTTCGGGTATAGTCCTCCTTCCAACTATAATCAGTATCCCTACCAATACCAGCAACAGTTTCCGCCTCCACCTCCTCCCAAGAGTGCTCAGGATTTAATGCATTCCATACAAGGTTTGGATGCTGATTCAGTTCAGAAGGTAATCAACGCGTTGAGCAATCAACTGCCAGTTATTGCCCAAACAGCAAACTATGCTCCACTGCAGCCGTATCAACACCAATCCCAAAATCAAAACCAGCATCAGCATCAACTTCCATATCAACAAGAGCCTCAACAGTATTATGGAAATTACAATCAGGGCCAAACTAATCTCAATCATGCATCTAATAACGCTACAGGGTCACCTGTGAACAGTTTGTTGGCACAGTTGCAGTCGGGATCTTCAAACTCGTATCAAACACAACAAGCACCTGGAAGCACACAAGCATTGATGGAAAAGTTGGCTCGCTTGAGCAAAAAGTAACTCAAATAATTCTTTAATCTTTTAATATACAATTACATACTTCGGCATTAATCAACCTCGTCAACAGTGTTGAATTCCAATTCTTGGTGGGTTGGAAGTGAAGGAGAACCTTGCAGCTCATTGAGCTCCATATTCTCGTGGTATTTCTTTTGTAACTCATTAAATTCTGATTCGTCTTCGAAGTATCCATTTATACCAATGGCTCCACATTGATTGAAAACCTCCAAAACTTGCTCAGCTTCTTCCACCAGCATGGCCGCTAAAACCTTATTCACCTCATCGATTGAATTGGTAGCGACGGCATCTTGCATTTCTTGAGGCAATGATGTCTTGAATATTTCATATTCTGGAGTTCCTTCTTGTGGAATGTTGACAATCAATTCGGTATCATCATCAAGGGATTTCAACTGAATGACAGCTTCTTCCTCATTGGTTGCTTGCTGTTCGCTACTAAGGATCTCACATCTATTCTTGATGTGGTTGAATGTATTTTCAACATCCTGGAGGAACCCGACGCTTGCAGGTGTTCCTGCGACACTGACCTTAGAACAGAATAATTTGATAGCATTGATGACTTGGTCCCTTTTAGCAGATGGGCCTGTCAATTGAGCAATGTATTGCAATAATAATGATTGGTGGATAATAGCCTTCGCACGTGTAGAGTCGTTGGACAACTGGGCGTCAAAAGCAGTCATAATTAAGGCATCCTTTTGTTGCTCTGTACAAATACTGGTATGCTTAAGCAAGAATTCAGCACTGGCTTGAAGGTCCTTGGTTGAAATGTTAGAAAATTCTGCAGTGGAAGGCATCAATTCCAATTCGTCCAATTCCTCTGCCTCTGTCTTAGCAGCCTTTTGCACAGCTGGTGAGTTGATGGTTTCGATAACTGTTTCGGTTTTTGTTTCTGCTTTTTTGACTGGCTTTGGCTCTTCCTCGTCTTTATCCTTATTCAAGAATGATCTGTCAAACCCGGTGTGGATATCTTCACTGCTGATTAATTGGGCCTTTTGGTTCAACAAATCGTCCAACTTGATTGTGTTCTTGGACATTATGTCGTCAATTTTATTTCTGTGGTTCTTGATGAGAGTGACCAAGAAGTTAGCATCAGTCTGTGCTTTCTCGTTGTCCTCCTTGATTTGGATGAATAAGTCCTCTACCATCTCGTTGTAAGGAGGGGTGTTTTGGATCTCCTCTTCGTCGAAGGTCAAGTCCTTCAATCCCTTCCGCAAGTTGTCGCCCTTTTCTTCGATTAACTTGTTGTAGTCGAACTTCTCCTCGGAGTCGAACTTGCTCTTGAGCTTGGAAAACACAGTTTCGTTCACTATGAGCTGTTCAGGCTTCAATTCTGCCAAAAGGAAATCCACCCGTGCATTCAATTTAGCATACATGGTCAATTGGACCAAGAGTGATTTGATCTCGATATTTCTCTGCTGGCGCTTCTCATGGATGTCTCTTTGCTTCCACTTGATGAAGGAATTTTTGTCGACATTTGGGTGAACCTCGATGTCGGAATCATCAGAAAGCTCGATCTTATCCCACTTGGAGTAATCAATTGGCATTTTCGGTAATGAAATCAAAGGTGCTCAGTTAAGTAGTGGTAAGATCTGAGGTTCGAGAAGAATCTATCACGTGATGTGTCACGTGATATGTGTCGTTACTTGACTACACGAGTTGAAGGGTCCCCAATTTCTAGAATCAGGGTAATTACATAGCATTCAGAACATGGAATGCTTAGTTAGAACCAACTTGTTTATTTTCTGTCAAAAATCCTGGTCTCTAGTACAAGTCTCAGGCAGTGCCATTGGGTCTCAATCCAGTGAAAAATGCAAGGCCATATCCGGTAGTCTCAAAAGTAATGGTGGTGCCCTTTTTAAAGTAGAAAACGTCTCCAGGGGCAACAGACACCTTGTAGCCAGTTTCATCAGAAATAAAATATTCACCCTCGACCTCCAAGATAATTTTCATCTCGTCATAGGTGTAAGTATAGACCAAAGGCTCACCCTTTTCTTGCTTGAAAAAACCACAGGAGATCTGCTCTTCCTTTGGAGCATCGGAGGTGAAAGTATCACCCAAGAAGGAATTGTTTCCTGGGGAGCTGATTTGGGGGGGCTTGACCTCCTTTCCTTCTGCTGCGGGTTTGTAAAGCATAGGCATTGTGGTGAAAACTGTTGATTGCGAATATAGGAATAGAGAATTGGCAGAATGTATTCAGAATGCCAGTGTATTGAGTTGAAGAGGAATTCTATATCCAATATATACTGTGGACTCTACAGTTTGAGCATATATTGACTACTCTTGGTATGCTTTAGCACATACTTCAATTGTATCTTTTCGTGTACTGTATCCGTTTTAGGAAAAGGGTTCCAGAATGTTTTGCACGGAAAAGATTGTACTAATTTAGAGTCAACCACAGGAGATAATACACTTTGGGTTCAAAAAATGATCTTGCTGGAAGTCTGCTTAAAGCAGTTAATCTTTCCTCTTACTTCGAATGTGGATGCTAATGATATATATGATCAATTACTATTGATTCAAGAAGAGTACACAAATTGTGCGAGTTATCAAAAATCTAGAAAACACGCAATTTACCAGAACCACAAAAGTAGCACTAACTCTAAGGCAACGGAAACCAAAAAAGTATGCGCAAACCCGGAATCGAACCGGGGGCCCAACGATGGCAACGTTGGATTTTACCACTAAACCATTTGCGCTCGCTTGGAATGGTAAGTGTAATTTTGGCTCCACCCTCATTTGGGTGCTTAATTTCCATTAAATAGTATATTATCGTAAGGAGAACCCCAAATCGTGAAAGAAACGCGGGTTTGTTTCTTTAAACGAACTATTTAAGTAAATGTTTCATTTAGAATTATCTAAAATAACTGTTCGCTGCATCCAATACTTAAGGAATCTTGCATACGCACCCATACATGGATTAATTATTTCAAATATTCTATTTTCTGATCTAATTTTCATACATCAATGATTACTTAAAGTATTTTAATAATTCATATTTAAGTATTTTTTCTCGACTAACCACTGTTTGGAATACTTTCGTATGTAATTGCCAGTGAATTCAAGGCAGTTTGGAGAATAACAAAACTCATTTCTTCTTTTGTCTAGACCTTCCATTCTTACCCTTTGGAACTCTTGCCAACCAGTAAAAGAATACCGTACCACACATGTTGAACACAATAAACACAATAAAAATTCCAATATTTCTTCCAATGAGATCGTAGGTCGAGTTGATGGAGATGAGGAATTGATTCGTGTTTTCAATGGTGCAGAAATGACACACATCGGTAGCATTTGGATTAATCAAGGAACCTGGGACAGCAGAGAGATAGGGTGCCATGTATTCTCCACAAGTTTGTCCTGCAATAGGAACAAACTTCAACAATTCTTTAGGAGAACAATGTGCTGAAGCATTGGCTAGACCGACAGCTAGAATTGATGAAACCAAATACGTTAGCGGATTACACCTGTACATGAAAATCCAGAAACGAGGCATTGTGGCCGGGGTGGCCAAGACTCCGCAAAATGTAAGACACATAGTAAACATCAACGAGATGATATTTGCTGCTGTGTCAGCACTTTGGTTGAAAGAGATGGCCAATTGCCCAAGAGTGGAACTGAAAATGAAAGTAAGACAAATAATGAGCCACATAAGTGCCCCACGTTGATGTACTCTATCAGTTTCCACGGCATTCTCGTACATTCCCACGGGATAGTACCAGCAGAAGAACGACAATGTTGCAGAAAAGACTTGGAACGGAATTTCTACCGTGATTTGAGCCGAGATAAACGATTTCCATGAGAAGGTTCTTGAGGGAGCTTCTCTGGCTTCATATAAATCTCTCTGTTCAACGAACAAGTTGAGATACTGATTAATCAAAGTGGTCAAAATGATGAACATCATGAAGACCGAAAGCATTTGGTTTTGAAGTCCTTGAAGGGTGTTGCCAGACTTGAAAAATGTAAATCCATTGAACAAGGAAGCGAAAATGGCCATGGCGAATTTTGAATAAATGTAACTTGGAGTACGCCAGTATTGTTCGAACAACCGCTTGCAAACTAAAAGATATTGAACCCACAAGGGAGCTGCAAATTCTTTCAAATCTTCCTTTGTGGTTTTCATGGGAGAATCTTTCATATCCACCTCAATTCTATCCAATTCATCAAGGACGTCTTGGTATTCCTGCGAATTTGTCCATACTTGGTTATAATCTTGTAAAGCATGAGAACCAGGAGCAGCACCGATCACGCTCAACATCCACTCAGCAGGGTTTGCATTTGGAGGACATTTGGGTGCACCATGCTTTTCAAAATATGAAATCAAAGTGGAGCATCCTTCACCAAATTCTCCGAAATATACTGTTTCTCCACCTTTTTGCAAGAACAACAATCTATCGAATTCCTCCAATAAAATGGCCGAGGGCTGATGAATGGTGCAAAGAATGGCCTGGCCGTGGTCGGCCAATTTACGAATCAACCTACAAATGGACCACGCAGTCTGAGAATCCAAACCAGAAGTAGGTTCATCGAGGAATAGCAACAACTTTGGTTTTGCTGCCAACTCCACACCAATGGTCAATCTCTTTCTTTGCTCCACGTTTAAGCCTTCACCGGGAACTCCCACCACGGCATTGGCATAGGCCTGCATGTCCAACAAGTCAATGACGTTCTCCACATATTCGTCCTTCTCTTTTTTGGTGACGGAAGCCGGTTGTCTGAGATAGGCCGAAAAACGCAACGCTTCACGTACCGTCGAAGTTTGCAAGTGCAAATCCTGCTGCTGGACATATCCAATGGATCTCTGGAAAGCCGCATCAACAGGATGGCCGTTGACCATTTTCAGGCCGGAAGTTACTACACCCACGGTCAATCTGTCGCTGAGGGCGTTCAACAAGGTGGTTTTGCCGGCACCCGAGGCGCCCATCAACGCAGTGACCTGGCCAGGCTTGACCCAGCCATCGACACTCTTAAGAAGGACACGGTCTTCGGACTTGACCTTTACCTGGAAAGTCAAGTCGCGCCAGTGGAAAATGTCCTTACTGGAGAGCAAGTTCTTTTCGATAAAATCGACCTTGTCTTGGGCACGGTGTTCCATGGCGAGGTCTACTTTCTCGAGCTTGCCGGCCTCGTGGTCCTTCTGCTGCTTCCGCAACTTGCGCAACGTCTTCTTCTGGAAAATCAAGATCTCACCCTTTTGCATGGCCGACTTGTTGGTTTCCACGAGCAAGAGATACACGAAAAGGAAGAACACGGCGTAGGCCACCACAATGCCCCAGTTTCTCCAGCGGTGCTTGAAGTAATAGCGGTACGACAAGGCGATGTAGTCGTCGCCGTTGACGACATTAGAACCCGGCCGTGAGCCCACCACGGAGCAGATGACCGAGTCGCCCGACGTAGGGTAGCCGGGGCCCGCTGGCACGAACTGCGAACAGGCGAAATCGCGGCCGTGGAACTCGTTGGAGATCAACGCGTCGAACGCATAGGCAATGGGATCGATGTAGTTGATCCAGCGGCACCAGCCGTGCATGGACGGCGTGGGGATGGCGAAGCCGGTGAACATGGTGAGGCCCGTCAATAAGAGCGAGGCCGGCGTCATGGCCTGGGTCAAGGACTTGAACGCAGCACCGATGGTGCGGAACAAGTGCGACATGGCCATGGTGGCAGAAAAGCTCACGAGGAGGTAGAAGAAGAAGTGTCCCGGCAGCCGGCGGAAGTTGACCATGAAGTACAACACCAAGTTGAACACCACGCACACCACGATCTTGACGGGGAGGTCGGTGACCACGGACGCTAGCGCGTCGGCCGCCGGACGGTAGAGGCCGTACTGCTTGTGCTTCTCCACAATGGGGCGCGCCTCGTAGAGGGTGAAGATCTCGAGCACCGAGGAGAACGCATTGAAAAGCACCGCGAAAAACATCACCGCGGTGCGGTAGTAGAAGTCCTTGGTGGTGGCCTGGAGGTTGTAGAACATGGACAGGATGATGAACAGCGTGGCGATGTTGCCGAACACCATGAAGAAGTAGATGGTGGGGTCACCACGGATACGCTGGGTGTTACGCCGCATGATGTAGCGCACTTGCATGGGGAACGACACCGTGAACATGGACTTCTTGCGCATGTGGTTGGCCTGGGCCGCGTGGTGCGCTGCGTACAACGGGTGGTTGTGGGGCGATTTTGCAGCCACGTAGTGGGCGATGTCGGCCACCAACTGCGCGTGCTCGGGCGACGCCATCCAGCGGGCGTAGAACTCGGCCGGGGTGCGCGGCACCTCGAGCTCGCGGCCTGGCGCCGGCGTGCGCTCCTCGGGGTTGGTGAGAGAGGTGAGGAAGTCGGCGGTGGTCTGGCGCTGGGGACAGTCCCACCCCATGCGCACGAAGTAGTCTTTGGCGCCGTCGGCGCGCCCGAAGAAGATCTGGTACCCTTCGTAGAGCACGAGCACCTTGTCGAAGAGGTCGTAGGTGTCCTGGGAGCACTGGTAGATGGCGATCAACGGGGTGTCGCGAAGCACGTCGGCCGCGGTGCGGAGGGTGGAGATGAACTCGTGCGCGGTGGCCGAGTCCAAGCCCCGGGTGGAGTTGTCCCAGCACTGGAGACGGGCGGCCACGAGCGACACTTCGGCGATGGACACACGCTTGCGCTCACCGCCAGACACTCCACGCACCAAGTCATTGCCCACCTTGGTGTTGCGGGTGTGGGACAAGCCGTACATGGCCATCATCACCGCGGCCATGTGCTGGGCGTAGGCGTCGCGCGACACGCCGGGGGGACGGTTCTGGGGCGTCTTCATCGCCGCCGCGAACTCCAATGTCTGGCCCACCGTGAGGTTGGGGAAGTGGGTCTCGTTCTCGGCACAGTACACCACATGGCTTCGCAAAGTGGTGTGGATGTCGCGGGGCGTCAAGCCGTCGTAGGAAATGGACAGCGACGGGTCGACGTGGAAGCCGTGGGTGTGGCCTGCCACCGTCTTGAGGAACGTGGAGCAGCCAGCGCCGGGCCGGCCCAACACCACCGTCAATTCCCCGGGAAGAATGAGCCCGTCCATGGGCTTCAAGATGTCGAACTGGTGGGCCGGGTCGGCCTTGCGCAAGCGGCGGGCCTGCAGCACCACCGCCTTGGCCAAGCCGTTCCACACCGTGGTCTGGTAGTCGGTTTCTGCGAGCTCGCCGTAGCACCGGAGGTTGGAAAACGCGAGTCCTAGCGACGACGGGCAGTAGTAGTCGGTATCTGCATCCACGAGCTTGCGAAGATTGCGGATCCAGTGCTTGGTGCTGAAGTCGGGCGAGTCGGGGTCGAGCTGGGGCGCCGAGGACTTGAATTCAGCGGCGCTGCCGGGGTCGGTAGTGGTGGTGGTGGTAGACAGCGACGCTCCCTTGTCGTGGGAGTCGCGGTGCGAGAGCGACCGTGCTAGCAGGTGGATCTCCTGCTGGACCTCGGGGGTGAAGCCTTGGTAGGTAGACATGTGATTGGGGAAAGATTGGATATGGGATGAATGTGGGATAATGGATGAAGGTGTGATAAAGGGATGTAGGATTAGGGAAAGATTGGGGTTTGCCTTTTGATCTAGGGTAAAGGTGTAGAAATCGGCGGCCGTTTTCCAACTGACTGCACTAGTGACAAGAATGCGATAGTGTCAGAAATGCAATGGCTTCAATAATGCAATAGTATCAACGGGGTCAATAAACAATGGTATCAACAGGGTCAATAGTGCAATGGAATCAACAGGGTCAATGGCAAAGGCAGCACTGGAGATGGTACCGCTGCGTTCGGACAACTGCTGATGCTTGTCAATTAATGGCGCAAGCCTAGCAACTGCGATGTCAATGACCGGGATCGTTCAATGCTCCTGCCTGTGTTTTAAGGGCCGAAGTAAGCTGTCTCGATGACTCAGTGATGCGGCTTTCAATGACCTAATACTATTGTTCTCACTAGTCTGACTACTCTGACTTCTCTGGCCTCTCTGACTTCTCTCGGTGACTGAATGCGGTGTCTCTCTCACTGACACACTATATAATTATAATACCTACTTCTCTCTATATAGCGAGACGCCGGGTATTTATACGCTGGCCATTCCACCTCATGACTAGCACAAGCTGTCGGTGAACAATGCTGGAGACCAAAAGCTTGGAATGCCGCCGCCGTGGCAAAAAAATACGAGAGGGGCTTTGCCCGGGCGGTAGGCAACAGCCTGCTGGATGCGGGCATATGGGGCTGACCCCTTCTGGCACGGAAGGCCGTACACGGAGCTAAGGTCCTGGATCTATTGTGGAGAAGTGTGAAGAGTTGGCAGGGAGGAAGTATGTCTCGGGGAATGGCCCGGGGAGTTCCCTGTTGTAGCAGCCGTTCCGGACCGACGGTGTGGGTTCAGCATGACGGCACCTCATGCACCATGCACTTGGCGCACTCTCTGCTGCACCCCCTGTGGTGGTGTTGGGTGATGTGGGGGTTGCATCTGGGGGAGGGGCTGGGCACCTGACGGAGATTGTGGAGGTGAGAGGTGGGGGGAGGGGCGAGCGCAAAAAAAGAATGCGCAAACCCGGAATCGAACCGGGGGCCCAACGATGGCAACGTTGGATTTTACCACTAAACCATTTGCGCCCGATTGGGATATAGAAGAATAGAAAGGATCAAGAGGTGTAAGATTAATGGTGTTGATAATAACACATTTCAGAAGTGGGATTTAGTGAGTAGTTTTTCTATGGCACTTGAGCGTCGAACCTGTGGCGATGTGGCTGTGTTTCATTTGGTTATTTGTATAATTAATCGGGCTATTTCTGTGTTCATTCTTGCCATGTGCGTCAATCCATTTCTTCTGTGTCAAAGCCTGCCAGTTTCTTCAATGGGC
The DNA here is from genome assembly GCA_030565345.1 of Suhomyces coccinellae. Taxonomy (NCBI): domain Eukaryota; kingdom Fungi; phylum Ascomycota; class Pichiomycetes; order Serinales; family Debaryomycetaceae; genus Suhomyces; species Suhomyces coccinellae. Next base: position 266,464 of record JAJMBP010000007.1, on the reverse strand, counting down.
CATTTATTGGCAGTATGACTCAGAATTCCGGTCCCTGGCACTTTTCTGGGTTAGTATGCTGTTTTCAAGCGGTAGCCACAGCCTCGTCCACGCAATATTAACCGAGTTCTTCCTGAATCTCGGTTTCGAATATTGAGTCATAGTTCCTGGACTTGGAGAAATCCACAACTCTCCACAACAGGAGTTACACAAGTGGAGCTTCAGTTCAACTAATGCACAGTCTGTTTGAAGGTTCCGAAATAGTTCTCTCTTCGCAATACCCTTTTCGGAGCATTTGGGAAGTTTGAAGCTGGCTCGGCTGGAAATTGTCACATCTGGAACCTTGCAAGTTGAACTGATGAGCACTGGATCAAAAGCAGTGCTTTTGGTAACTTGGCTGTATCTATGGAGTAAATTTGGGGTGTAGATTGTCCGTGCTTGAGATATTTCGCAGCCATTAAATTAAGTACTACAGGTGAAACAAAGGTAGAACATTTATTTGAACGGATTGAGCAGGATTGCCATGGTATTTTTTGAATGAGCGTAGATTGAAAAGGTCAACCAAGTCTTTCTCATACGACTTTTAATATATATTGCTCGTACTGGCCCGAAATTTATTTAATTTGCACAACGTCTTCGCAAGTAATATTCTACGACGACAAGAAGTACAGGCCATTACGATAATTTCAAATTACTATAGTATTCTATTCTCACTTTAATTCTTCATTCTTGCTTTAATTAACTTGTTTTACCTGGTATTAACACTTTAACTTCACCTGTCCACAATTGCGAAATTTGCAATTAGCCATGCTGTCCATGGATGGTGAGGTCTTCTATAATATCACCCATAAAAAGCTAAATCTAATCGGATTCAATTCCCTGAAAATTGAAGCACTCCTCAATACTTCTCAAGCTGGCTCTGCCCAATTAGCTTATGGGCTTGATGCTCACCTCTTCCTAAAGGCCATATGTAGTGCACTTTTCATTTGCACACTTCAACTAACCATCTTTTGCATTCTTCGTCCTATAGTCAAACAATTGTATCAGCCTCGATGTTGCTGTGTTCCAGTCGACGAAAGGATGGAACCTCTTCCTGATGGATATTTTTCCTGGGTGTTTCCCACCCTAAAATATAGTATTAATTACTATATCTGCATGGGGCTCGATGCCTACTTTTTTGTGAGGTTTGTTAGTATTCTTCTACTATTTTTTATGGTGGTTGGAACTACAAATCTCTTGGTACTTGTGCCAATCAACATGACGGGAGATAGCCATGTTTACTCTGCTATGGGTTTGGACAAATTGAGTATTTCGAATATTTCCAGTCTAAAAGTTTACCGATTGAACTTTCACTTTATTATGAGTCTATTCACAATTGCGATGTTTCACTGTTTAATAAAATATGAACTCGATAGCTTTGTCAAAATAAGACAATCTTATGTCATGTCAGAGAGCCATAAGTCATCATTGGTTTCAAAAACATTACTTATTTCTAATGTACCTGCCCATATGAGGGATGTGGATCTATTAATGCATTTATTTGGTATTTTCAATGGAGAGATTAATTCGGTTTGGTTAACATATGATTTTGCATACATGAAATCGTTGATGTTGCAGACGGAAGAAGTGATGGACATTCTAGAAAGGGCCCTGGTAGAGCTTGTCGTACACAAGATGCATGAGCAATCACTTTTTTCACGCCAATCCTTGGGAATGGGTAAGAATATCAAAAATCTATATCACCAAATATTTCAAAAAAATTCAAAAAGTAAAGAAACTGAGAAAAATGATTCCCCAAGATTTCATCCACCAATAATTTTCCAATGGTCAAGAATTCCATTGATAAGAATAAACATCGAATTTAAGCTTCCTGGGTTTTTACGAAGTCTTGCCGGAGAAGAGAAAGTTTCCACAATAGAGTGGTGTCTCAATAGACTTACTTTTCTCGATCAGGAATTGCAATTAGAGAAGAAAAAATTGGTCCATGGACAATTGAGAACGCAAGATAAAATCTTCGTCGGATTCAAGTCCCAGTTGGGTGCATCCATTGCCCAGCAATGTCTTCTTTCTCAAAATCAAGGGACTTTTGTTGATCCTTTAATAGAAGTACATCCACGAGATATACTTTGGGATAATCTTTCAAGAACAAACTCCCAGATTTCTAGACTCGTGGCTAATTTTGTCACCATACTATCAATAGCTATTGCAGTATTGTGCATTATCCCGGTCTCGATAATTGGTGTTCTTTCTCAAATTCCTGTGTTGACATCAATTTTACCATTTTCTAAATTGATTATCAATTTCCCTGAAGATATCAGGAAGATTATTACAAATTTTCTTCCTTCCTTTCTTCTATCAATTCTAACCAATTTCGTCTTGGCTACATATAGACATCTATCCAACTACAAGGGAATAAAAACTGGTGCCACCAGAGAATTAAATCTTCAAAAGTGGTATTTTATTTTCTTATATATTCATCAGTTTTTAGTAATATCCATTCTGACCAGTCTTACATTTGTGGTCAGGCAAGTGATTGATCAACCTTCCTCCATACCAATATTACTTGCCCTAAACTTACCCAAATCTGCTTCTTTTTTTTGCCAATTGCTTGCCGTCAAAGCGTTGACCTCTTGTGGAAGTAATTTTTTACAAATTGATCATCTTATTCGATCTTTTGTAAAAAATAGAATTGTTGACAGTACACCCAGAAGAAAGTTCAGAAGACTCACTACATTATTAACGGTTGAGTGGGGAACTCTTTACCCTGCTTACTCAGTTTATACAAGTATTGCATTGGTATACACTATTTTATCCCCAGTGATCTCGATTTTTATGATTTTGCTTTTGATGCTTGAGTTACTTTACTACAAGTATTCTCTCAAGTTCATTTACAGCCATGTCAATGTCTCCGAAACAAATGGACAAATGTATCCTATTGCCCTATTCCATCTATATGCTGGTATTTATTGCTTGGAGTGTTGTATGATTGGAATATTTTTTATACTGAAATCGGAGAATGGAAAGATTGTACTTCGATTTCAAGGTTATTTTATGAGTTTAGTTTTGTTGACAACGATGTTTGGACACTATTCTATGTACAAAGAATACTCGAAGTATTTTTCACAAACGCCTGTGCTATCAGATAAAAGGTTCGAATCATTGGACGAAGTTGAAAAATTCAAGCTTGGTAACAATATTTCACCAACTAATTCGGATGAATCTTATCCTGACCCTTCAAATGATGTTTTCTATCTGAACAAAAAACTACTATACTTACATAGGTCCTTTACCTATGAGATACCTCCTTTGTGGCTACCTTCAGACCAATTTGGAATCAGCGAAGGAATAATTAAGAAGGCTGAAGCAAGAGTCCCGTCATTAAAGAATGGAAAGACTAAGGGAGCTATGGTGAAATTTAGAAATTCATTCAGAAGCGTTGAAATCCAAATTTTGGAGGCTCCTCCAGGGTATAAATAGTTATACAGACTCACCATATCTCATATCCAACTTGTTCTTAATTCGAATTAATTGAATGAGCTCTAACCAACTTGATAGAGCTTGATCTCTCTTTAAGTTTGCTTCTTGAAGCTTTCCATACATCCACACTTTTTTCACCAAGTCCAATTGAGAATCGAGTACCACAACGCCTTTCTTTACTGGAATAATTGCTTTAGGAGCAGACCCAAATTGAAATCCAACAACCACCGGTGAAAATTCGATGTCTTCAGAAAACGGCGTAGAGAGTTTTTTAGATTTGTAGCTGGAAAGAATCTGCTCTATATTTGATAATTTTAACCAGCTACAATGTGTGGGTATCATTGATTTTCGGTAAATCTCAATATTTCCATACTTGTTCTTCGGAAGATAATCTTTCCCATCAATTATTTCCACAGATGCTGTAACATATGGGCAGGTCTGACTGAAAGAGTATAGTTTCGTCTGATTCAATTCGGGTTGACCGTTAAGAACATTAAGGTTATAAGCTCTTTGATTAAATAAGGATCTCCCCAAAAAGGCAGTAGTAGATTTTATGGGAAATTCAAGTTGATCTTCTTTCACAGAACGGCCCAAAAATTTCCATTGTGTTTCTGATTTTCCAACAACAATGTTGTTCCTAAAATATATTGGAACTTTCTTATTTCCAAGAGCTATTTTGCCTATTTCATTTTCTGTTCTTGGAATCATCTCATTATACCTCAAATTTAGCTCCGTGACAAGGTTTGGATTTCGTCTTAGAGCAGATAGAGAGCTGGGAATTTCATAATTGGCCAAAGCCAACTCTCTTAAACGGTCCATTTCAGTATTAAGTTCCTCTGAATAGTTATGCCTTCTATTAAAGTACCGCAATAGTGATTGGAAAAGTAAAGTGGCCCGTCCTGATTCAGTTCTTAAATCTAATTTGTTAAAGCATCGATACGATACATTTTTCATATATCTGGAACTAACATCAATCATGTGCTTGGGATCAATTGAGATAACATATTGCATATGCATTTGATTAAGTTCACTGGCCACTGGATAGAAAGCTGGTGTATAACTTCTTTCAATAGATCTGAGCTTGCCAAGTCTATTCAATCGAGAAATCCACTTTTGCTGGTCATGGAAGCAAACAGCTTCCAATACAATGATTTCATTTGGGTTGAGAGGATTAATTAATTCTGTCCAATAGTAGGGATATAGCATGTCAAAGTCCTTATTAGTTTCTAATTTTTTGAAGTCCATTTTTGGTTGTGGTTTTAATTTTAGAGAAATGGGAAGGAGAGGTAGAGAAAACACCATTCGTGCTTCAAAACCCATTGATATGAGGAGAGAAGTGAATAATTGAGCTGCAGTGTCTCGATTATGCTTGAACTTGTGGGCCACGTTGAGAATGTCCTGTTTCGAGCCTATTGAAGAGGCTTTTTTGGGGTAGTACTCCTCAAGACTTTCAGAACTATTTTCAGGTACATACCCCAAGACCCTGATTCCGTTGGAATCGAATTTGAAATTGAGCCTGAACCATTTTATTAAGTATTTTAGTACATATATGAGCAACACATCTGCCTTGCTTTGGTCTGTGGCTGATTCTTTCAAAGCTTTGAACTCCTTGAAGGGTCCAGTCAAAAAGGATTTAGGCAATTGTTTCTTCAAGCTCTTCAAAACCTTTTTTTCTGTAATCAATTGGAACCTCTTATGGGCATGCAACATGTATGTGGCCATACTTAAGTAATGGACCGTAGTTCTTCTTCGTTTTTCTTGTAATCTGTTCTGTTTTTTCGTTCTAATATGTTCATTCTGTGTATTTATTGTGATATTGAACGATTCTTCTGGCGTATTGTCTCTTGGATCTTCAATTATTTCGGGATGACTAGTCAAAGGAACCTCATCCCATTCTTCTAGTTCTGAGTCCGATTGGTCTTCCAAGCCGTTGTTCAACTTGCGCAATTTGAAGGGACCCGAATCCAGTTCAGAGTCCGATTCATTATAGACGAAAAGCCCCGCCTCTGAGCCGTCCATGGATGATATAGTTCTATCTTGCTTCTACTTGATCTTGATGTCTGGGCACGTGACCTATTCGTATATTCTACACTATGATACAGTGGACAGGGCAGATCCTAATCCTGGTGGACGACGTGGGCAATGTCACACCACTCGTTCAACATTCCCCAAGCATTGTCCAGTTCCGGCAAGGTGTCGTGGCCAAAAATGTTGATGTGGTCGAATTGCGCTACTGCGGTAAGGGTCTTGACAGTCTTGACCTCTCCGTCTTCATCCTGGGCCAAAGTCTCGTTCAGATTGACGATGTACCCACGCTTGTCCTGCAAGTCCAATTTCTGGCTGATCAAGCGGTTTCCTCTGAAGTAGGCGACGTCGACGTCCATTTCGCCAAACTTTTCAACGCATCTAGAACGAGTGAAATATTCGTTTGTTTTGGCCTCTCCAGTGTATTGGATGTGGATGGGGATCAAGTTAGGCACCACCTTGGGCACCTCGTCGTTTGTCTGTATCGAATCCGACATAATTATGGAGATGTGCAGAAGAGAGTAGATTTGTAGAGTCCTAGACGTGTTTTTAGTGAGACGCGCATTTGGATCCAGAGCGGAAAATACTGAAGAGTAGAAGAGAAAGAGAAAGAAAGAGAGAAAGAAAGAGACAACAAGCGTGAAGGAAGCAATTGAGAAATGTGGATGGATCAATGGAGTTCTAAGTAATGTGAATTGGGTTTGAATTTGAAACACGAAGTGGAAACCAGCTTTTCAGGCCACATTGCTACCAGTTGGTGTCTACTTTTTGGGAACTGATTTAGCAGAACAGACAGTCAATTAACAGCTACATGGGGTGCGAGGGGCAGAAGTTGCCTTGGGCACCAGATCACTTCCAATTCATACTCGAGACTGTCACAAAGTTGCCCAAAGATTTCCACAAATATAGTTTCATTATTTTCACTAACGGTATGGAGGAGAAAATATCTAAATTCCACGCCCACAAAATAGCTGGCTAGTGGTCCAACGTCCTCAATTGGGCCTCGTTAGACCCATTTCGAGCCAAACCCGGTACTTCTCCTGGCGTTATGAGAGATTGGCGGGGCCTTTGTGTCATGTACTGCACTCCTCCTAATTGTAAATGCCGGTATTACCCCAGTTTTGTATCCACCAGATTGCCATACAAGCACGGTGTTTTCGGGGTCAATGGCGGCAGAATCCAATAGAAACCACCCAGTCGAACTTATCCCGAGATTCTCAGCGAAATCCCGGCTTTTCTCGCCCCAAAACCGCCATCTCCTTCTATTTCCACTGTGGCTCTAAGATTACTACTATCTCTATATAATTAATGCGACTCCAGATAATTCGAGATAGTGAATTCTATCAGACTTTCTTTCATGACAGGAGAAAGAACACACTCGGAGCTGCATCTCCATCCCAGCTTGATAGTTGATGCCAGTGCCGACCTGGCCGGCCTCATTGCTGGCGAATTGATGGCCGAAGAGGCCAGTTTGTTGCAGCATGAACAGGAAGATCAAGAAGCCAATTACGGCTCTGCCCAACAGGAAAACGCTGTTGAAAGCGCCGTTCTGGCCGACGAACACGGCGGCTTTGCCCTCCCTAAACACAAGCTCCACATCGTGCTTGTCTCCGTGTACATGGCGGTGTTTATGTCGGCGCTCGACGGCACAGTGGTGGCCTCTCTTTTGACGGTGATAGCGTCCGACTTGAACCAGGTAGGAAACATCTCGTGGATTGCCACGTCGTACTTGGTGTCTTCAGCGGCGTTCCAGCCGCTCTTTGGCAAGTTATCCGATATCTTTGGCAGAAGAGCCATGCTTCTTTTATGCGGAGCCTTCTTCTCAGTTGGATGCTTGATCTGTGCCACCAATTCCTTCACGCTCTTGGTGCTAGGACGGTTCATTGCCGGCTGTGGCGGCTCAGGATTTACGTCCTTGGCCACCATCGTCATGTCGGACCTCATTCCATTGCGGGACCGTGGTGTTTTCCAGGGTGTGGGTAATATCTGTTTCGGCTTGGGCTACGCTTCAGGCGGTTTTATTGGCGGATTGGTGGCCGACCACTTCGGCTGGAAGTACGTGTTTATTTTCCAGGTGCCACTCATTTTGGTAGTGGTGTTCTTCGTGTACCAGTTCTTGCACTTGCCCGAAGGCTCGCCTGGTTTGGGAGTCCAAGGCGAGGATGTCTACCAGAAATTGAGAAGAATCGACTTTTTGGGCGCTTTCTTGTTGGTTTCAGCATTGATGGTATTCATGATTGCAGCCAGTCTTGGAGGCAGAAATATACCCTTCTTGTCGTACACCTTCGCCAGTTTGATTTTGGTTGCCTTGCTCTTACTTGTGTTGTACACCTACGTGGAGCTCTATGTGTCAGAAGACCCCATTCTTCCTCTTCGTGTGCTCACTATCAGGACCGTGTGGGCATCTTCTTTCGCCAATTGGTTTTACACCATGGGAGTCATGTCCACTACCTTCTACATTCCCATTTTCTTCTCCACGGTCATTGGCCTTACTCCTACACAAACAGGTCTTAGATTTGTACCCAATTTCTTTGCTGTTTCTGGTGGATCGCTTGCTGCCGGTTTTTACATGAAGAAAACGGGACGCTATTGGCCCATCACTGCATTTATGGGCTTCCTTGGAGTATTAGGATCCTTGAGACCATTGTTGTTAACACAACATAGCTCACTCTTTGACCAATTTACCATAACAATCTTGCCAGGAATGGGTTATTCATGCATGTTAACCACCAGTTTGCTTGCATTGATATCTGCAGTGCCTGCGAAGTACCAAGCCAGTACCACATCTATTCAGTACACTTTCCGGTCTACAGGTTCTACCATCGGAGTGACCGTCTCCTCCGCCTTGTTCCAGAATATTCTTCAGTACCAGTTATTTACCAGAGTCCACCAGGCAATTACTGATGAAAAGCTTGCATCTAAGATCATCAACAAGGCATTGCAAGATGCTGAGTATCTCAAACATGCCCCAGAATTGGCCAGACCAGCCATTTTGGCTTCATATGACGATGCCTCCAAGGGTACATTTGTGTTAAGTGCAATTACGGTCGTATTAGGTGTGATTTGTACCTTGTTCATGAGAGAGCACAAGTTACATACTAGCCTCAAGCGGACATGATCCGGATCATGATAAGGATTGCAGGTTAAGAACTTTGCAGATTTAAATACTATGTGATAAGGAGCCTACAGATTTATATGCAAGAATCGACACCATATAAGGCCACCTTCAGATTCATACATAGCAGATTTATATGATACAAAATAGATACCAAGCTTCTTTGCAGATTTATCAATAAAAAAACACATTTCTATATCAAGTAACTTGATTTATAAACTTACATAGTTTCATCTTTAGTGTGTATTATGTTTTATTGAGTCATGACAGTTCATTTGTCGACCGTTGATCGTCAGATTCGTAGATATTGATGTGGTACAGATGGTGGGCTCCGGAAACAATCACCAACCGGCTTTGTGGCCCGCCATCCTCTGAAAGGCTCTCATCTATAGTGTACATCTGGTCGGTATGGTTAGAGTTTAATAGAGGCGCATTCTGGTTGTCTTGGTTGTTGTTCAAATTGAGATTAGTGACGTCTTGGTTCGACCTGATATTAAATTTGGACATGATCCCAGGAGAGAACCTGGAGAGAATTTCGCTTCCACTTCTTCCAACATGGAATGAGTCCAATTGGGGGGACACGAAACCGCCAGAATTGGGCCCGTATAAAGGCGAAAGCACTGGAGATAAAACCTCGTCACTTCTAATGGCCTCACCTAACGTTTCTTCTATCACTTCTTCGATGAGTTCATTTTCACTCGTGATGTTGATGTTGATCAACACCACCGAAAGGAGAATGCCCATAATTCCCAAATAATAAAGATAGTTTTTGGAGGTGTTGGGGTTGTCCACGCCTTCAAAACGCAAGATGAGGAAATCCACGAAAATGGTGATGGGAATGGCTGAAGTCAAGGACAAACTGGCGACCAAAGGGCTTGTCAAAAGCATAGACAAGACAATGCAATAATCCGATACAACAGAAAAGACTCCGTTCAAAAGAACCAGGAATAATGCACCTTTGGATGGAGGAGGAAACTCCCATTTCTCAATGCCGAACTTGTCAGCGAGAAACAACACGGGAATGGCCAAGGCAATGGCAAAGAGACCAGCAATTCCAAATACCTGTCTTTCATTGGTAGTTTTCTTGCCCATTCCACACTTCAATTTCATGCTCAACATGTATAAGGAGTATAACAGAGCGCCCAAAGTGGCCAAACTATTGCCCAAAAGCGGGTTTTTAGGGAGGAACTTCAGTCCACCATTGGGCTCGTTGGCAGACTCGCTCATGTTGACCAAAAGCACACCCAAGGTGCTTGCAGAGACGCACAAGAGCTTCTTCATAGAGAACTTGTCTGTTCTCAAAAGAATGCCGAAAACAAGGTTGAAAATGGACGTGGTACTGCCTAATACCGTCAGATTGGATGCTGAAGTGTACTTTAAACTCAGCAAAATGGCAATGGTGTAGAGAACGTGAGTGCAAGTCAATTGGAAGGCTAAGACCAATATTTCAGACACGGTCAACGGTTCCGGACCGTTTTCGATCATTTTCACGTACTTCTTGCCGGAATTGTGAAGTAATAGATCGGTAGAAGCGTCCAAAGGCGCTGCGTTCTCCCTATCGCTTGCCAATCCCCTAAATATCCTCTTCACCAAATCTCTGGCCCACCAGTACACATCAGGAATAAGGTACAACGTGAAGCACAGCGTGGTGTAAAAGCCCACTAGGATGGTCTTGTTGTAGTCATCGCCCTTCATCACGCCATTGACCATTTCTAGGCCTCCAATCCACGTCAGAATGGCAATGACAATGAGGAGCATACCATATCGATAGTTGCGAAGTTCATGGGAATTGATGATTTCAAGCACTTCGACCGGGTCTTCGGCGACGGCGACGTCGGGCACGTCACCGGACTTGCCTGGAAATGCACGCTTCTTGACCAGACCGTGGTTCATGCCGTTGAAAAGAGTGGAGAGGGAGAAAGAGGTGAGCGCAAGTCCGTCTTATAGATTAGAGTGAAATCGGATCTGGGGAAGGCGCTAATTTTGCCGCGTTGGGCATGCGTTTGCGCACAGAAATACACAGTCAATTGAGGCATGGGGGTGCTGGGTGTGGATTAGGGTCTATGGAAAGGGGTCTAGGCCCCGTTTCTGAGCATACGAACGAGGCTGATATGCGAATGGTACAAAAGGCGTGAAAATTGGTGGAAGTCCAAACAATAGTGGAGCACATACTAGGCTGGTAGTGCTTTTGCGCGATTTGAAAATGCACATAGAGGGCATAGATGGCCTTCGGTCCGATTAGGCAGTGATTGCGCACTGGAGTTGGCCCATGAACTAGCACACTTATCACACGTAGGATGCAGCCAACCGCCTGTCCAAGTGCTCCTTGGCCGTAATAGGCTCGGATTGCGAGCCTGCTCCTCTTCCAGTGAGATCTCGCGTCATAGGACTGGGAAATGGCTCCAAAAGTGCATCGTCATTGGGATGACTGAAAAATACGATGGAGAGTCTGTCCTGGCCAGATTCCTGGACACTTCTAGGGAATTTGACCCTGTGAATTGTGGATTTCAACAAGCCCGAGGACCAGTAGCTCAACTGGTCGCCAATATTCACCACAATTGGCGGGGCCTGCCCGGGATACTTGCTAGAAGCATCCACATATGGCACTGCTTCCCAAGACTTTGAGACCGGAGAATAGATTTCTAATCCCTCCTGGAACTGTTTCTGGAACAAAAGGGTCATGGAACCATAGTCGGTGTGTGCTCCAGCTCGAATCACTTCCTGTGGATCCAAGCTCTTCTGCCCTGGATAATGGAGAAGCCGAAATGTGGAACCAGACTCTTTGGCCGCGTCATACCGAGAACTGAACCACTCGGGCCCTGCAACGTCTGAGTCTTCTATTTGGAGGCCGATGGCCAAGATACGCAAGATCTTGATAGACAAGGCATAGAGCTTCTTGATAGACCCACTTACCAACTGCAATCGGGCCGGGTCCTGGGAAAACCAGTCTGGTATCTCGTGTTCTGAGAGTCCGGTGAGGAAATTGAGACTTGAAAAGTTGAGTGCTTCCTTGGGATCTCCCGGTTTTTTGGAGCTGGGGTCCAACTTCTCGGCCCCGTAGTTCACATAGCCATGGTTGGAGTCCGCACGGGCGTATTTCTGTTTGTATTCGCCGGGGAGAGCAAAAAATTGGCGTGATAACTCGAACAATTGGTCCACTTCTCTCTGGTCAAAGCCGTGGCCTTCTACAAAGAGAAAGCCCTGGCTGGTGGCGGCTCCAAGGAGCTCTTTGGCCGTGGAAGTATCCACCGTGCTGATATCGACAATCTGGAGAGGGTTGCTCATGAAAAGGGAGATAATGTGGAGAAATCAAATAGTAAGAGCGATTCCGAGTCTTTTTATATGATGATCTTGATAAGGTGCGGAAAAGAGCGGAATCGTTGATAACGACTAGGAAAGATAGACTAAAATACTAATGCGACGTTGCAGTGGCGCTGTCAGAGTATATCAGTAGGAAAAGAGCTACTTCGGGTAGTTCGGAAGAGATATCGACTATCAGGATGTGCCTTAGAAGATGTGAATAATTTATTGAGATGTCCATATAACTTTCATGAATTTCGCAGCTTTGACTCCGATGGCAGATGAAGATATATTGAGAGTGGACATGTTTGGCATAATAATAGGACGAGAAGTTATAAAGAATAGGGTTTATGAAATCTACTGCAGTGTTAATTTAACCGTCTACAAAGAAATTACACGGATATTATTAATATTATTATCTAATGGAGGGAAATTAATTCGATGCAATGATCGTAAATTGAAGAAGTTTAAACTTACAGGAATACCAGCATCAGAACTTACCTATTATCTGAGTATTCTTCAGGTATGTAGGTTCGTTCACTCTTGGTCCGTTCACTCTCTCTGATAGTAGAGAATTAGAAATCCTTGCATGGTAAACCCATAAAGGGTGAACAATAAGTTTACGTTCATTCTGTTACATTGCTTAGATCGTGGCCACTAAATATTATTATATCAACACATGCTCCATATTGAAAGGCTAATTTTATTACCTTTTCTTCTTTCTCTATATTACTTTGTCTCCACCTTTCTGAATGCCACTTCCTCCGGCAACTGGAAAGAAACACAGAACATGGGCTTGGTGGGAGCCACGCTTCTGACCAAATGGAACTTGCAATCCTCTACCTTCATCTCGTATCCAATCAATTTGTTAATTTTGGAAAGAACTCTCTCATGAAGGACTTCAAGCAGAGGTTCTGGCAGTTCCTGTGGCAGGAACTTCTCGAAACAATGCACATGAACTGTTGGTAGCACGAAATCGGCCGACTTCTTCACTACTTTCTCGACCTCGGGGTCTCTGGAATAAAGGCCCACAAATTCGTCCAAGAAAGTCAAGGCAGAGTCGGGCAAATTCATCACGTAATGGGATACGAAGTTGGGAATAGGAACAGTCGTTTTCTTCTCGTCCCGAACCACAACCTTTTGATTAGTTGCAGGATCGAGCTTGCGGCGTTTGGTCACCTTGGTCTGTTCTATGGTTCCCGAAGCAGCCCAGTCCAACAAAAGACGAGGTGATTGGCGGATGAACTCACGACCGTCCAAGTTGTGGGCCCGTACGAAGTCACCTACCCTGTTATCGGTGATGTTTTGCTTCAAGTAGCGGAAGGACTCGGGATTGAGATCGTTAGCTAACACGATAGCGTTCTTCTTTCCAGCAGGTACAGCAAAAGGACCAACTCCAGCAAACACGTCGGCCAAGACCTCGGTAGGACGCACTACACCAATCAAACGGTCATGTTCAGTGCTCAAACGAGAGTTCCAGTAAACCTTGCTGAAGTCGAAGGTGAACTTGCACCCACTTTCGCTCTGGGTGACCACGAAATCGTCACGTCCTGCCAACACCTTCATTCTGAAGGTACGGAACTTGGTGTCAATGGAGTCGAGCTTGTCCACAACCGTCTCCACCTTGTTGTTCTTGTCCAAGATCACCTGGCCGATCAACGAGCCGTAGGCCTTGAACTCATCACGTAAGTTCAAGTGGGCAATATGGCCAGCTTGGGCGAAACCACCGGGGATTTCGTCCAAAAGCAGTTCTGGCAACACGGCCCGCAAGATATCATCGGTTTTCCAGAACCCGTAGTCGAGTTTCATGGTGTATGGAGTCACGTTGATGCTGTAGTCCTTGATGCATTGCACAGCCTCTGGCGAGAGCTTTTGCGTGTAGTTTTCGATGTCGTCGATATCTTCCCGAAGAAGCACACCCCGGACGCCATCAACTGACACAATGTGCTTGATAGTGGGCTTGTATAGGATGTCGTTCTTGCACTGCTTGACAAACAGCCCGAGATGACGAGGCTCGGGAAAACAGGCCACCAAAAGCGGAACGTCTTTTTTGAAAAAGTCCCGGTCTAGAACCGTCATGGACCGGTTGATTGGAGCACCGAACTTGTTGATCATGACGTCTCTTCGGAAGGTACGGCTGGTTCTGTAGAAACGTAGCCAGTACATGATGCGATGAGTTAAGGTGAGATGTTTCCTGCAGAGAGGGCGTGAGACTGGAGAGAAGAGGTGTGTAAAATGGGTTTTAGGGGTGGAAATTGGATCAAAAGAACACGAGGATGGAGCGTGTGCATTTATGTATCCATTGCAGGTGGAATTGTGAAATTAGGACCATTCTGGGTGGAGTTATACTGCCCTTGTTCTTGCTGGAGTGAAAAGTTTGGACTGCATATAGCCAAGGGAAAGTGAGAACTTCACAATTCTTATTCTTAAGAATTTAGACATCTTGATCCTCTTTAAGCAGCTTCCGCTTGCACCAGCATCACCTACTTGCATATTTCGAGTGTTCCAGTATCACTTAAGGACACTATTACAAACATAATTGTCTTTTTTCGCCAAAAATGGACGTTTCTGAGATCATTTCTATCACTAGACCCTCCATCGCTTCTGAACAAGACTACTCCGATGACGACGAGCCACTCCAGTCAATCGTGACGCCCGGAGAAATGGTCACCGATGATCCAGTCTGGATGAAGGGACACGGCACTTACTTTCTCGACAACAAAACTTATTCATCGGTGGCAGGAAGCATCTCCAGAGTCAACCGTTTATTGAGTGTATTGCCACTCAAGGGCCGCTACCAGCCCGAAACAGGAGACCACATCGTGGGCAGAATCACCGAGGTTGGAAATAAGCGCTGGAAGGTGGATATTGGCGCCAAGCAAGATGCTGTGTTGATGTTGGGGTCCGTTAACTTGCCTGGAGGTGTGTTACGGAGAAAATCCGAAAGCGATGAGCTCCAGATGAGAAACTTCTTGAAGGAGGGCGATTTGCTCAACGCCGAGGTGCAGACAGTATTCAGCAACGGTATGGCTTCGCTACACACGCGTTCCTTGAAGTACGGAAAGCTCCGTAATGGTATGTTTCTTCGTGTGCCTTCCAACTTGATTGTAAAGTCCAAAAACCATTCTTATGACTTGCCTGGAAATGTCAGTGTTATCTTGGGAGTCAATGGTTTTATCTGGCTTTATAAGACTTCTGCGACGACATCAGGCCGCAACTTGACTGTCAATTCCAACGCCAATAAGATACAGGCCCTGACAGACTCTTCATATGTTCCTGGAGCCGGATCAGTGGCCATTACTCGACTCGAAGAAGAGAGTTCATGGGAAATTTACTCTGACAAGAATGATGCTAATTTCTCTAGTGCCGTGAGGACGAATATCTCCAGATATCACAACGTTATCAAGGCATTGGCACAAGGAGACATGGGCCTTACAGAACAGCGTATTGTGATGGGCTACGAAGCTTCGATGGCTTATTCCAATGTCGGAAGCATGATAGATAAAGAGGCTATGGAAAGTATATGCCAGGACGTGCTAAACAACGAGAAGATGAGAGGCAATTGAACAAGATAAAGATTGCAAGCATCATTAGACTGCTAATTGCGGTGCCATCACAATTGCTAATTAAGCTTCGGGTTTTACAAGACGTTTCCATTAAGCCAGAGTGCTAAACAATTAAAGGCCATTAAAGCCAAAATGCTAAGCAATTAGAAACCATTGAAGTATTATCGTGCTAGACAATACGACGTTGGGGCATGACCGTGCAGAAAAATGTCATAGGTTACATAGGTTTTAGGACAATAATATTAGAGGAACTGAAGATCAGACTCTCGGAGGAGTCGAACCACATACATGGTAGATGCCTATTTATTCATGGGAAAGGGGTGGATTCGGGCGAGGTGAGCACGAAGTAAGAACAAGAATTGGCCTGACAGTCACACTGGGGTAATAATTCTTGACAATGAAGTTGGAAAGTATTGAGAAGTTCAGAATGTAACGCTCAGAAATTGCCAAGTGTATACATTAGAATATACTCTGGAAAAACACCATCAGTGGTAGAATATATTCTGTACTAAAGAATGACTTTAGACCATTAGAATATACTGTAAAGAATTCCTAGGGATCATTTGAATAATTCAGTAGTTAAACTTTCATTTGGATTACTAGAATATACTCTGTAGTAAACTTTCAGTGCATACCTCTAGCAATTATATTTTGATGTCATCCAATGATTTCTACCTCTGGTAATATTACTCTGCGGATATGCATTGCAGAGACCTTTCCTTGAGTACTTCAATATCAAGTATTTCTTGGTGCCAGTCTGTGAATGTCATGCCAAGTCGGGGAATTGAAGCAAGTGCACGTCGGGTGCACTCATGTGCTATCATCAGTCAATGGTACCGAAGCAGATGCCGATGAAGGTGGCTGAATGTTGAAATGGCCACAAAGTGAGTTTTTGATAACACCGTGCCCACTATCCTGGCCCCTTATTGACTATAAGATTTTTCTCTTTTTCAAGTAGAACCGGAAATAGATGAGCTGCACGACACCAATGGCGGCGATGCACAGAAGGAGAATGATGGAGTGGCGGGTGTATTGCTCGAAAATGGCCTCGTTGGCGTCACGGAGCTTGAACTCGTGCTCCATCAACGTGTTGAGAATGAGCTCGGAGTTGTGGAGGTTGTCGACGATGTTGTTCAACTCAGCCTTCAAGAGGTCGATGTTGGCCTCGAAATCTTCTTGGGTGAACTCACGCTGGTCGTCGGGTGTGGGGTTGTCAGCCTCAGCGTCCGCCTTGTCGTTGACCTGCTTGAGCCGGCTGAAGTACTGCGCGTAGTTGTTGTAGTTGGTGTCTTTCAACGTGGACATGGTCTTGATGTCGACCCGAAGCTCCACATCACGCCAGCTTGGGGTGAACGACCATGACTTGTCGGTGTAGATGTTGTCGAAGCATATGTGCACCAAGGACCGGCCGTTATGGGCGTTGAGGAGGTCAGACACGCGGTCCCGCTCATGTTCTGGGACCAGCGGGTGCTTTGGCTGGCGGTGGAAGATGCCAGAGCGCTTCTCGTTGGATGACTGCTCATTGGACCTCTCATTGGATCCTTCATTGGACCGCTTGTCGGCGTCCGTGTGGTGTCCCAGGATGGGCTGTGGACTGTCGAGGTTGGTGAACATGAAGGAGATCTCGTTGGAGATGTCGTTCTGGTGGCGGTGCATGTTGTTTTCGTCGTCGAACACCTGGAGGTTCAACACGTGCGACGACACCTTGTTGCCGGCGTTGATGCGGACCATGATTACGTCCTCGGCCACCGTGGCGTAGCTGATGCAGTTGTGGAGGTTGGACCGCGACGAGTACTTGCGCCGGTCGCCCTGCTTGACCGGCGGGATGC
Source organism: Suhomyces coccinellae (assembly GCA_030565345.1). Taxonomy (NCBI): domain Eukaryota; kingdom Fungi; phylum Ascomycota; class Pichiomycetes; order Serinales; family Debaryomycetaceae; genus Suhomyces; species Suhomyces coccinellae. The sequence continues at coordinate 249,173 of JAJMBP010000007.1, read as the reverse complement.
GGAGGCCGAGCGCCGACACCCAGGGGAGCACCAAGGCGAGGGTGCCCAAGTGGACGAGCGACACCATGACGAGAACGGAGAAGGTGAAGGTGGAGGAAAAGGCGGTAAACGGCGGTGAAAGGCAGTGGAAAACGGCGGTTTTTTCGGGATATGCAAGGAGGAAGAGGAAGCGAGTGGCGGGAGCCCGTGAGAAGAGGGAGAAGGCAGCGGAGAGGCGTGCCACAGCGAGGAGGGCAGTGAGAAGAGAGTGGTGGAGAAAACAGTGAACTGTTGAAATTTACGCGCGTGAAGAAAAGGGAGAATGGAGAGAAAGGTAGAGGAGCCAAGGCGAGAAAAGAGAGGTCTTTGGGGCAGAAAAGGGCGGATTTCTGGACTGGGTGGAAGTATGCGGAAGTAGGGAGGAGGGAGACGGCGCCATTGCGCCAATTGTCGACACTCTGGGTGTGTAATCACGGCTAGCAGTGGAGAGAGGGGTGTCCGCCTGCCTCTGAAAATATACGGGCGCTTTAGCGAGAGCATGGGGATCTAGAGAAAGGGCCGGGTGTTCTCGCTCCACAGACACGATAACGCCATGAGAACAGCACCGTTGGATAGCCACGGCGCTCTACATTCGAATGGTGGTGTCAGATTCCCCGAAACATGCTTCCTCGAGCCGGAATCACCGCCTCTCTCCAGATCAACCCGCGGGTCTTCTACTCATCGGTGCGTCACCACACAAAACACCGGCCTGTCCATCGCACCAGCTCCAGAGCCCTCCATGTCCTCCAGGGTCACCAGGACACGCCCGTGTCCTCCACATACAATGACACCTGGCACCTCGGGTCCAATTCCATAACATTCCACAATATTACTGGTTCTGAGCCGGTGGAGCTTTTGCTGTTTCCAAATGTTCACCTGACACGTTACGCTGTGCATGTCGCACCGAGTTAGGTTGCCCTGGAAGAGAGAGCAAGAAGAAGGATTGCATTGGGATCTTCAGGGGAGCCGGAATGGGGGCTGGAAGGACCGGAATGGGGGACGGGAGCAATAGGAGGGCCGGAAAGGCACGGCCGGAACTGGGGTCGGCGAGGTGGAAAACCAGGAGGGTGGAAAGGGTAGGGGTGGAGATGGAAAGGGGGCGAGGACAGGAGGGGGCCGGAGCGGTGTTCGGAGGGAATGCGCTCTCGGTAGCGGGCCGTGTAGGCCTGTAAGCCTCTATTGTCCACGTTGTTGGTGGAAGTGGAGTAGTGGGAGTGAAAAGTCACGTGTTGCGAGTCACGTGACAGTCCGGACCACTGCCAGTTCTTTTGCTGGTGCTGCCTTTGGCATAGTACAGATACTTACTTCGTAGGACTATACTACAGTCCACACTTCCCCTGGCTCCATTCTGATATACTCCTATTGCTTCTCTGCGTTCCACCACCTGCCCTACCTTCCATGGTTCCAGTTTTCCGCTTCGCGTCTTCCGGGCTCGGCCCCCAGAAGTCACCATGGTTCTATTTTTTCCCCAATATAGAAGCCTTTTCTGGTGAAATTGGCCCCAGTTGTGATGGTGCCCCTACCGAACATTATCAGATGCGTTCTAGTTGGCCGGTCCGGAACATACGCTGATCGTAGCTCCGAAAGCATGGACAAGTTCATGGTAAAGTGTCCCAATTAGGCAAGTTGAGAATATCCTCATTGGAGAATATTTTCCGCTTCCGTTATAGAGCCCACAATTAGTCAACTACAATCTCGGTTATTACGCTTCCTTGCCTAGTTGGACCACAAAAGGCAATAGTACACCATTGAAGGTGAAGAGAATAAGCTGAAGTATTTGTCATGTGATTGGGAATATACGGTTCGGACCATTGGAGCCTTAGAACAGTCGACGTAACTGAAAAGGCCGTACTATGTTTGGATAAGAACTGATCGGGAAATCCTACTTCAGGGTTTTCACCATACTAAAAGTATTATTACACTAAAAGGAATATTTTTGCCCCAAAGAGTCGCTTTGGGAAGGCCAAAATTGCAGTTTGGTGAAGAGCAGCGAAGAGTCGATGTAAATGCCGAGATAGACGTATGATACTTATCTTGTATGAGTGAAATGGAAAATATTCTGGAATCACGATCAACTTGGTCTGGATTTCCTTCTAATTTTGAACGACCACCACGTTCAATTCGTAAATTTGACAGCAGCTATTGTGTGATTTCCGAAACTACGTGCATTGTACTATGGAATAGTCTATGGAAGAGGAGTTAATATGTATGTACAAGAGTTAACAGGTTCGGATAAGACCCGCCTGTTTAGAGTCATTATGGGGAATTTGCTCTGCGGTTTTGGGGAATTGAGAACCTGCCAAAGTATAGGTCCATTGCACCAAGTACCGTATTATATATATGAAGCAAATACTTGAAATTACTTCGAGTTGGGAATTGTTTTCGAGTAAAAGCCGTTGTTGATTGAGGATCTTGTCTGAGATGTGTGGAAAATCCATATAAGAGACATAAAATGCATCTTTGACAAGGTTGAAATTGTTGAGAATCAGTGATACGAATATGAGTGTTTGTGCTGATCAAGAAGTCCGTAAGACTGGTTCCAATAGACATGTAGCATTTAATGCCCCAAGACTTCCAGCTTCACCTGCATTTAATTGTATTACTTTATAAGCACTTCAGAGAACATAACTGCAATACCACATAAATGGGCCCTATATTGAACTTCATTGCAAGATTCATGCTCTTAATATTAGACTTGAATTCATTCAAATTCTATAATTAATGCCCCAAAGTTCAATTCATATCTGGTTTTTCTGGCTCTATCCACTCTTGTCGCCAGCAATCAACTCTTCCAATCTTTGCTCAAACTCGTGCTCGTCCAATTTCTCTATAATATCGTCCAATCTAGACCCAGCCATGCATCCTGTAAGATCATGAAGTGAAAATCCACACCTGTGGTCAGTGACTCTATTTTGGGGGTAGTTATAGGTCCGGATCTTGTCCGATCTGTCAGTGGTAGTCACCTGGTCCGTCCTCATCTTTCTCTGTTCAGTAAGCTCTTTTTCACGCTCCAAAGCAGCCAATCTAGCACGCAAGATAGAGAACGCTTTGGCCTTATTTTTGGGCTGAGATCTTTCATCCTGTTGCATCACCATAATTCCAGTGGGAATATGCACCAATCTCACGGCCGAATCTGTGGTGTTGACGTGTTGTCCTCCTTTCCCACCTGCTCTCATAGTATCGATTCTAACCTCTCCTGGGGCAAACAGCCTTTCGTCTTCTTTTAAAGAGCTCTCATTACCCTCAGACATTTTAGGAAGAACCACCACAGCAGCAGTAGAAGTGTGGATTCTTCCCTTGCTTTCTGTCAGCGGGATTCTCTGCACACGGTGAACTCCACTTTCGTGTCTTAAGCTCAGGAAAGCACCTGGATCATCGATACTGAGGATGATTTCGTTGACAAAGCCGTTGTTTCCTTCACTTTTGCTCACTATCTGGTGTTTCCACCGCTTATGGTTGGCGTAGTTGACGTACATTTCCATCAAGTCCTCGGTAAAGAGCGCTGCTTCCGATCCTCCAACTCCAGGTCTCATTTCAAGAATACATGGCTTGTCCGAATACTTTTGTGGAGGAAGCAACCTGTTCTGGAGCACTTGTATGGTGCGGTGAAGCTGGGGCAATGTGCTGTCAATTTCAGCTATGGCTTCGTCTATTAATTCCTGGTCCTGGTCCTCTTCTTTGATGAGTTCTTGCAATTCCTGAAAAGTGGCAAGATCGGTCTCGTATTTGGCATAATTGTCCAAGATGACACTGAGGTTGGAGAACTTGATGTTGAGATCCTGGTCAAAGTTTCCCTCGGCAACTCGGGCCTCCACTGTCTTGAATTCATGCTTCATGCCTTCTGCTCTTTGGAGAAGAAGAGGATGGATTTTAGGGATTTGAGCGATCTTTTCCAAGGCAAGGTCAATTTCTGGGGTGGAATAATGGCGGACCATAGACACCGCTCTATATCCACACCGTTTCCACCATCCACACTGTCGTATTTGTGGAATCATTGTGGTGAAAAGTTGCAGTTGAAATTTTCTGCTCACTCCAAAGTATCTCAACTTTTCATCTCATAATCAACTAGTTGCGATCTGGAACCACGGTTAATCAAGGACCTGAAAAGAAATCCAAGTATCATCAACAGCTGGAATACCAACACTACAATGTCGCATCCAATTGACTTGAACCAATTCACCATTGCTCTTGAAGATTTGTCTCAGGAAAACATCACCCAGGTCAAGAACGAGCTCTTTTTAGCCATCACCAAGCTCGTACAGACCAATTCTGAGCTAGAAAAGGAGATACAGGCACTTCTGCCCACTGAAACTACTGATCGCAAGTTGTACCAGGAAATCATCGAAGAAAATGGCGACGTTATCTACAGCAAGACAGCTAGGTACAAGGCCGCTTTGGATGCCTTGAAAGAGAAGCTGTTGGATCAAATTGCATATTCCAAGGAGTTGGACCGTCTTTATGATGTTATTGGAACGTTGAAAGGTGGAAAAGAAGAAGAAGCTCGGGAGTCTTCTGATTCACGCCCACAGGAAGATGGAGGTATCTACTTGTGAACAATTAGATTTACTACTGCATTAAATTATAAAGAATATCCATGAAAAGCTGAAGATGATTAATGCTTGCCTAATTGTGAACATTTATCGAACCATAAAGAAATACCTTCATAAAATTTGGTGAACATGAATTAGCAGTTGTTTCCTTCGCAAGATATTCCAATTGTTAATGAGAATGACGAGAATATCATCCAGTATACTTCATAATCCATTACTCATACGGACTAGAGAACTTCATTACGATCTGTGGATTCTATCCATTGCTATTTACATTATATACAATTATTCCCGTCTGATCGGCTTAGGGTCTCTTCCAAACAACTTGTCCAAGAAGGACTTTTCACTAAGATTAATTGGATCCTCGGGTCTCTTGCAAACCAACATCCAAGTGGTTCCCAAATGCACTCTCTTTTCATAGGTGATGTCCAAGCCAGCCTCGTCAATTAATTCGCCAATCTCAAGATTCCATCTACAGGCCCAGGTCTTCATTCTCTTTTCACTCCTGAAATCCAAATGGTTGTTGACAAAGTCCCAGGTTCCTCTTCCATGCTCAAGTAAAACAATTCTGCCTCCTGGTTTCAACAACGTGGCCATGTTTTTCAATGCCTTGACAGGGTCTTCGTGAGCACAAAGCCCAAAGGCCTCTACCACGGTGTCGTACTTGATTTCTTTGCCCTCACCGGCTAATTGGACCAAATCTTCTGCTTTTCCAACAGTAAAAGCTGCTTTAGCAAAATCTGGGTACGACTTTCTGAACTTCTTCTGGGCAATTTCCACCATGTTCTTGGAGGAGTCAAGGAAAGTGATGGAATTAACCAACTCTGGGTAGAAAAACGGAATGTTTCTTCCAGTTCCACAGGCCACTTCGAGCACATCTCCAGTCAATTGCTTCATCAACCACTTTCTGCGTCTGCCCATGAGCACTCCTCTTTCCTCCCACTTGATCTCGTCGTCATAGGCCGCAGCCTTGGCGTCGTAGAATTCAGTGGTGTCTTCTGGAGGGACGATACTGGGGTTGTCTGAGTTGGTCAACTTGTCACTTTCGTTAATTTCCTGGGTCTTTTCCTCGCCGATATTTTGTCCAATGGGTTTGTCCAAAACTGGAGCCTTCTTGATGGTTCTCTTGGGCTGTTTGCTGTACCATTCCTCCAACTCCTCGGGAGATGGGTTGAACATCACCGTCTTGTCCAAGAGGTGTTTTCTTCTGAATTCCTTGCGCATCATCTGGTAGATTCGGTACTTCTTTTCTTCCAAGGGCCGCAATGTCTCCTGGCTCAACTTTCTAAGCATCAAGAACTCGTATTCACTTAAAGATTTGGGGTCTTCCTTGTACTTCTTACGTACATGTTGGATCTGCTTGTCCTCGTGGTAACGGTCTCTCATGTAGTAAAAGAATGCCACACAAGTTGCACCAAACGCACACACGTAGTAGATGGTCATGGACTTCTTGAACTTTTCACTTTGGAAGTAGATGGCCCACTGTTTCCACTTGGGCATCTTTTCAAGCTCTCTCTGCTTTTGGATGTCCTTGTGGTTGATGGGGAAGGGCGATTCTGCATATCCACGAAGGGAAATAATTTGGACGGGTCTGAAAGCAACCCGCAAGGTCCTTGAAGGGACCAGAAGCGGCACTCTGGTCAAGCCTAGCCTTATCATTGTGAAGTCAAGGTGTCATAGTGAAAATTTCCAAGTATATGATCCGAGAGAGGCACGTGACTGTCCATCCGGAAAATACCATATATACAAATAGAATAGCTTCTGGGCTTGATAAAATTTCGCTTTAAGAAGGTGTAAGTGTTCTCTACATCCGCTTCTTCAACTCCATCTTACTAGATACCCTGTTACAGCCTCTCTAGGAACACCAGCTGTCTATTCTTCTACCATCCGGTGTACATCACGTGACCGCGCCCACCCTTCTCAATAACTTTCTGAAGGCAAACCCAACCACCCCATTCTTCATGTCCCAGCCCTCCCCTCTCTTGGAAGAGGCCAGAAACGCCGCCACTGCAAAGAAATACGACGTGGCCGAGTCCAAGTACAAGCAAATCATCCAATCGTCCGATGCAAACGCCAAATCCTTGCAGGAACAGGAAACCTCCATCTTGGAATTGGGCAAGATCTACCAACAACAGAACCAAGCAGAGAGATTGAAAGAGTTGATCTCGGAATCGAGGACTGTGTTGGGCAAGTTCGCCAAGTCCAAGACTGCCAAGATTGTCAAGACGTTGATCGAAGACTTTGACACCATTCCCGATGCATTGGAAGTACAAGTTTCCGCCACCAAAGAGAGTATCGAGTGGGCAGTCGAAAGCAAGTTGTCCTTCTTGAGGCAATCGTTACAATTGAAGTTGTCGGACTTGTTGTACCAGCAGAACTTGTACAAGGAGGCATTGAAGATCATAAACGACTTGTTGACGGAATACAAGAAGTTGGACGACAAGTCGTCGTTGGTGGAGGTGCAGCTCTTGGAGTCCAAGATCTACCACGCGTTGAGAAATATCCCCAAGTCGAGAGCCGCCTTGACTAGTGCCAGAACGTCGGCCAATTCCATCTACTGCCCCACCATTCTCCAGGCCGACTTGGACTGCCAGAGTGGAATCTTGAACGCGGAGGAGAAGGACTACAAGACTGCGTTCTCCTACTTCTTCGAGTCGTTCGAGGGCTTCAACTCCCAGGACGATGAAAAGGCCATCGTGGTGTTGAAGTACATGTTGTTGACCAAAATCATGTTGAACTTGATTGACGACGTCAACAACATCTTGAACCACAAGAACGTGGTCAAGTACCAGTCCAACGATATCGATGCCATGAAGTCTATTGCTACCGCTTACTCCAACCGCTCATTGAAGGAATTCGAGACCTCGTTGGTGAGATACTCCACCGAGTTGAAATCCGACCCCATCATCAAAAACCACTTCAACTCCTTGTACGACAACTTGTTGGAACAGAACTTGTTGAAAATCATCGAGTCATACAGCTGCGTCGAGTTGTCCCACATCTCCAAAACCATAGGCTTGAATTCCCAGCAGGTCGAGGGCAAGTTGTCACAAATGATTTTGGACAAGGTCTTCTACGGAGTGTTGGACCAAGGAAATGGATGGTTGATTATATACGATGAGCCCAGAAAGGATGCCGCATATGAAGCTTCCTTGGACTTAGTCAAGAACTTGTCCAACGTTGTTGACTTGTTATTTGAGAAGGCCTCTGCCTTAAACTAGTCACTACTGAATAAAGATACAAATACAGATACAAATGACTTCCTGTAGACCAGATTCGATTCTAATCAGTTAATATACATATTAATTACGCTTGCAATATACCAGCAACTCCCTTTTCACTAGCAATCACAAATATTTCTCCCGAAATAACCAAGAATTCATTCAATCTTCCACATGCCAAGAAGCACTTCAAGAAATCGTTAGATTCTTCATTAGCTATCTCATTGACCATATCAAAGGCTCCTCTGAGGAACTTCCAGTCCCGAAATCTTGCTATCTTGTAGATTTGCAAGAGTTCAATGATCAAGTATGGAACATAAGCCGTCCTCAATTCTTTGAAAATTTGCTTGTCTTCTTCTTTTTGGGAATTCTTAATCAAGTCATTGAACCACTTGAAAATCAAGCTATTCAACGTGGTGATAATGTTTTGAATGGTGTTTTCGACCTCATTCGATTCCCACAATGCCGACTTCTTTCCCAAAGGTTGAATACTAAGCACTTTCTTCCAGTCGGAGATGAGATTCAATCCACTGACCAAATCCTCGTATTGAAGCAATTCTTCTTTGTCCTGATCTTTGATATTTGATTGAAATGTGGTGTTGGTCAACTTCTTGGTATGCACCTCTATGTCGTAGTCTCTAATCAATTTTTTGAAGCTTTTAGTTGAAGCAAACTTTTGCACGGTGGCCAATCTTCCACTCAACAAGAACTTACGGATAATTGTCAACGAGGCAATGATAGCATCTTCGTGCATGCCATTCTCGTAGAACCATTCCACAGAGTGATATAATTCCTCGTCAACCGCATCGACCTTTTCTATGTCATCCTGGATGGAAATCTGGGCTTGTGGTTCGTAGTAATGTTCTGTTTTCTTCATAACTCTCTCAACAGTTCTCCGTAAAATATTGCTCATTTTTGCATCTAGGGAGTCGTCAACAACAACAAGATCATTCTCGTCCACAACTAATGGATTTGCAAGCTTTTTCGAGATTTCAAGCTGCTTGGCTCTCTCTTTGGAGTCAGTGATGGAAGACAAGAACAATGAGTATGTTTCTCTGGAGTCCTTCTCGTCGGGAATCATCGTGAGGTAGAGGGGTGTGAGTTCTGTTAATTGGTACTCCGACAACTCAGAAATGTAGAGAGTTATGATGGTGGTAATATCCTTGGAGTTTATGCTATGAGAGTTGTTTGGTATGAGTTCTGTTTGGCCCATCAATAATTGGAAAATGGCCAAGTGGGTAACCACTCTGACGAGAAATGGCTTGATCTGAAGATCTCCTCCAGATGTGATGATGCTATGCAACAATGACGACACTTTATTGATGATAACACCACCCTGGATAATGCGCAAGGGATGATTACTATCCTTGGCCACCTTTCCCTCAGACTTCAGCAACACGTTCAACACCTCGCTAATTGACGTCGTCTGGGGCTTGGGAATGGTGTATGGAAGGGATTTTTCAGAGCTGTTGGCTAAGAACTGCTCGAATTTATCTTGATACAACTGAGAGACGTACAACAACAAGCATTCTTCCCAGCTATCGCTTGATTCCTTCAAGTTTTCGGCCACGTCGCCACCGCAGAGGAAGTTGTAGATCATGCGCTCGTATTTGTCGATATTAGTTTTCTGCGAGAGCTTGTAGACGGCCTTCTTCCACATGGCCTTGTGCTTGAGGCCAGCTGCCTTGGTCTGCTCCAGCAACACCTCGTCACGTTCTGCGGCCTGACGGTCGATGATAGGGTCGAAGTACTCCTGGGTGTAGCCCACGATGATCAAGCCCAACGTATAGTTGTTCGACAGGTTGGCAAACTCGATGGCCTCCTCGATCTTGTTAGCGAGCAAGAGCTTGTAGATGATGTGGAACGCATGGGCGTCAGTTTGGGCATCTTGTGGGTGAATTGGCTTGTTGGACCTCAAAGGAGCATCAGCGTCCAACTGATCCACGTACTGGCCGCTGGTGGTGCCAGACTTGGCGAGTACACTCAAGTCTCTGGTGCCGAGTTCTTGACGAGTGGAAGCCCATTTGCCAGGCATTTCGGCATCCAACAACGCCAGATCCAACGACAGGAGGTTGTGCTGGAGCCAGTACAACACCAAGGTCAATTCCCGGGCCTCGGGGTTGCCAATCAACCAGTTCTCTCTGGTTACTGCCAAAGACGAAAAGGCATTGACTTCCAACGGTTCAGGGGCCGGAGACGCCCGGAAATTGTACAAAAGCTCGACCAAGTGCCACAACTTAGTTTCCAAGTCCCAGTTTTCGAATTCTTCTTGTAGTTGGGCGTTGAGCTCGTCGTTGGCTAATTCTTCACCTATTGCGATGGCTTTGGATGCTGCAATGGCCTTGAAGCGAGCAACCAATTCGAGCGGGTTTTGGCGCTGAGGCGCTGCCTGGAAGTCACGGAGGACAGCAGCGAACTGCTCCTCGATGTTAGGGGCCGGCAAAGCGGCAGGTAGAGAAGACATGGTGTTGTTTTGAAGTGAAAAGAAAAAGAATAAGTACATGTATCACGTGATCTTACGCGTGACATATGGATTCCAACTATTTTAATCAAAGGGCGAACTGAACTAGTAATCCATTCTTACCTTCTCCTGATAGTGACACTACATAGTCAAACAGTACAAGCACTAACGAGAATAGTATTTAAGCCCGTGATCCAGATAACTATACGTAAGGATATCCGACCTCTTTACTCACGTGACATTAATCACATGGCTATCAGTCACATGATGATACATATAACGACACACACATTACCCCTTCTATCTCCATGTCTTCTCCTCCCAATGGCACCAATGCCGCTGTTCCTGCGTTTGCAGATGAAGATAACAGCCCTTTCGGCCAACTGGGCATCGCCAGCTTGATGACTCAGCATTCCCTTGCCCCTACCACGTCGCCTCCCCACAATCTGGGGTCTCTGCCACAAGATGATGACTCCGTTCTTCTCTACAAGACGAGCTCCCGAAGTGACAATGCCACCCCCAATGTGGCCCCCCAAGCCAGCCAAATTACCTACGAGAGCAGAGTCAGCAAAATGCTCAAGGCCAACGCCGCTGTGGCCGTCCAAATCACTGAAGCAGGCAACTCCAACGAAGGCATGAACAACTCCCTGAAGAAGTACGTAGTCTACACGATCAAACTCGTTGATGAGGCGGATGCGGCTGCGGAGATTCTCATACGCCGTCGTTACAGCGATTTCGAGAGTTTGCGGGACGTGCTTACCCGTATCTTTCCCTTGGTAATCATTCCACCTATTCCCCCCAAGAACTACATGAACTTTAACGTTTTGAACGGATTCGGGCACTCGACAGGCCCCTCGGGCAGCAGCGGGTCTGCTGGAGGTGGCGGTGCTCCTAGCGGCCCCGCCACCGCCACCGCAGGCCATACCATCAACTCAGTCAACTACCCGTACATTAACCTGACCCACCTCAATAAGAACCGGCTTATCGAACACCGCAAGCGGTTGTTGGCCAACTTCTTAAACAACTGCTTGGAAATCAGGCAGATCCGCCATCTTGAGTTCTTTGCCCGGTTCTTGGACCCCAATTCCAACTGGTCGGACGAGATCAACTTGATCTCCAGCCAGCTCCCCAAGTCCATCTACCAGCTGAACCCTGAGAACGGCTTGCGAACCGATCCCATCTATGCCAACTTACCACTTCCCACCAATGGCCACATGGGCTTCCTCAAGGACAACAAGAAACGGTTGAAGAACAAATTGTTGAGCACCAACAGCGCCAACACGGAGCCCGAGCTGGCAGCAGCACCAGTGGCTGACAGTCCGCCGGAATGTGACACTGTCATCAACACTTCAGCATTGGATTCGATCAATAAGAAGATCATGGAGAATTACCTCGGGTTGTCCAACGACTATACCGAATTGGGTACCATCTTCAACTCGTTCTCCTTGCTCTTAAGCGAGTCTTCCAGAGACACCAAGGGAAAAACGGTCGAGGATGAACCCAAATTGGATATCATCTTCGACAAAATCGGCCAGGTCTTTGATCGCTCATACATCACCATCAACGCATTGATCGCCGATTTGGAGACCAAGTTTTCCGAGCCCTTGGGCGAGGCCGTCCAGTTCAGCACCATCCTCCAGTTTATCCAGAAGTTCCAAGCCAAGAAACTCAAACAACAGGGTCTTCTAAACAGCGAGATCAAGAGTAAGAAAAAGGACTTGGAAGAGCTTCTCCGTTTGGAAAGCGAGGCTACACGTATGGGAGCAGGCCAGAACCCCGTCTCGAAAAACACCAATTATGACTTGAACGCTCAGGGTCAAACTTCGGCACCTTCCAAATCTAAATTCAAGATGTTTCCCAGCATCAAGAAAATCACGCAGTACGTGTCGGACATAATTGACCAGAACCCCGAGGAGACTCGGAAACAACGCATATCCTCCCTCCAACTCAAGATCACCACTTTTGAAAAGTGCCAGACCATCATGTTGGAAGACATTTCGTACATTGCCGATGAGTTGAACAAGAACTTCAAGTTATTCCACGCAAAGCAATTGAAGATCATATATGGCATCTTGCGCTCCTACAACGGCTTTCTTATTGGCTGGGCCAAAAAGAATATTGACATTTGGGAAGAAGTACGGGAAGAGGTCTTGAAACTCTAGTCCTTCAAATTATAGATCTAACTTCTCAAATACTCCACCAACGGAGGGCCCCACTCCCCTGCCCTTTTATATACAGAAATATCTGGTGGAAAGCCTTCAATTGCTCCTGCCAACCGCTCACACACCTCCGGTCCCTCCTTTTTAATGGTGCACATGGGATGTAAATAGGTTCTGATGGTGAAAACCACGGCCCCAGATTTAGGTAATTTAGTTAAGACCTGTCTCTCACTTCTGTAGTGCACTTGGCTGTCGAAGTCCAATGTCTTTATGTCGATTGGAATCTGCTCATGGTCCTGTGGCAGATTGTGACCCTTGTTGGAGTCGTCGACGTAGTACTTGCTGTGGGTCTGGACAGAAAAGTTGCTCCTGGTGACGAATTGACCTGGAGAAATGCGGTTGAAAAATCGGTTCATGGAAAGTTTCAACTTCTCTTCGTAGCCCGGAATTGGATGGTGGACAAACGACAATGGCTTGTTGAACCTGTCTCTGGGGTCAAAGCCCGCTGCGAAGGCGAAAATTCCTGCCTTGAAGAAGTACTCGGTGCCGTCCTTCTCATCTTCTCTCGAAGGGTCCTTGAGGAGAATGATGAAGTCCTCCTCAATGGTTTGGGCCAAATACTCCAAATACTGGGGAAGTTTCTCGGGATCAGAAGTGCAGCGGCTGGGAATAGACGTGCCTGTAATGTGGTTGTCGATTTTGTCGCCATTACGGCTGAAGCACATGGGATACTTTTCGCACATGTAGGAGGTGGCGATGGCATAGAACTCGGCCACGGCGGGGGTGGCTTCCGGTGTGTGGAGGAGGACAGAGTCCCGGATGTTCTTTTCCGGGGGGTAGTCGGGGTGGGAGTTGTTGATGAGGCGGCTCTTTTCTTGCACCACCTTCTGGTACGACTGTTCCACCAAGAGCCAGTCCTGGAACTCCAATGATCTGATGCCCATGGTCAACTTGTAGGCAGCGTTCTTGAACGGGTACGACTTGAGGGGCGCCTGCGACCTCCAGTCGAAGTCTGCCAGCACCGGAGTGACCTGGGGAGTGGTGAACTTCTTATCGTAGAACGATGTGGGGGTGGGTGATTTAGGGGAACTTTTGGTGAGGTAGACAGCGGCAATAACGGCCGCGCCTATCACCACCCACCACCAGGAGTCCCAAGTAGGTACCATTGATCCAATATGAATGACGCAGTAATGAAAGGAGCCGGAACTGTGAGTAGCTAGAAACAGCGGGAAATGAATACAAGAAAAAGAAGTAATACAGAAAGTAAAGTAACTAGGGCGAGTATTCTGGATTTAAGTTGCAGATAGACTCCGCATTAGGTTGGCTGTAAATGAGTCAAATGCTCGGCATGCAAGCGGAATTGCCCTTTTTGAGAAGAGCGCGGAAAGGGTTCCCGAAGATAGTAGGACAGGAGAAAGGGCCAATAAGGGACGATTAAGCGAGAAGGGGGTCGTGTGGGTTGGACTCTGGTGTATATTGCTGGGTTAAGGAACTTGTGCGGGCGTTTTCGCTGACCTTTTGCGTGAAATCTGGGGTATGCTCTGAAATTTGGGGCAATAGTAAGCGAGATAACGATTGCGAAAAGTGGGGGAACTAGGGACGATTTTGGCATGGAAGGAATTGGAAAATGATATCTTTGAGTAGATAAGTGGAAAGTGGAGAAGTACTATAGTGGGAGCGGTGAGTTTGGGATAATTTCGGCTTGGTTTGAGCGATTTGGCTGGTGAAAGAGTCTGGCTATAATCAATGAGGCGGACCCTTGACTCGGATACGAGGCGACATCTGAAAGTGTGCCGTTGAGGACAATGAAGAAGTGGTAGTTCTAATTTCGGGCTTGGAAACTGGTAGTCTGGATTTTTCAAGCCCACTCATGTTTTGGGATTCATTATTTTACATTTTAGTGTGGATTCTATGGGTGCAAATTGATAATGAGAACAGTGATATTTGTGGAAATTGTGGAAACTAAGCAATTTTGGCAATTCTCTGGTGAGACGTATGATCAATATACGATACTGGTTCTGTTAAAGATGGAATCGCAAGTGGAAGTGGTGCTTGTGTGGCTTATTGCAATATTCCTTCATTTGGTATATGATTTTGTTGGTGCAATATCAATTCGTTCAAAATCTTGAAGAAGCGAAACTGAAACTATTTGCAGACTTTGAAAGTTATAAAATAACAGTGCTGATTGAATTCTCTTCTAATAAATACATTAAAGCTCAGGATTCATCCTTAAAAGAGGATTAAATATATTCCAAAATCATGGGTTTCTGGAAACTTTACTTTTGTGAAATTTTTGCAAAATAGCTCCAGGTTTGTAAACTAACCATCCATTCCAATAACTTCATCACAACGTCTCAAATCGTCACATTTCACCTAACTTGGGACTCCCCCTAGTCTGTAGACCTGTTTCTATACTCCAACTCTTCCATCTTATCGGTCACGTGACATATACTATTGAAAAATTTAGCCCATCTCTCCATCTCCACCATGTCTGTCTCCATTTCTTACCTTACCAAATACCTTGGGACTCAGGTCCAAGAGGAATTGGCGTTGAATTTGGCCAAGAAAATCGACGAGGACCCTCAAAATGCAAAGGCCTTGTACGATTTGTTGGACGGTCTCAACTTGGACCAAAACCATCTCATCTACCAACAAGTATCCAAGTACATTTCTCGGATAATATTCGAATCCCACTCGGAACAATACGAGGATGCCGTCAAATATATCCAAAAAGTACCTATGTTGCGCCAGGAAGTGCTAGAGAAAATTCAACACACCTTCCATAATTTCATTAATGTCCAGATCAACTGGTTCATTCCTGAGTTCAAGACAATTTTAAATGTGTTTGATCCTGCTGCAACCACTACAGAGTCCACCCAGGAGAACATAGCATTGTTGATCGAATTTTTAGAGTACATGTTCACCCAATGTGAAGAAAACTTGGACTCTTTGGACACAATCATATTGATGCTTCTTGGTATCAATGACGAAAGTCTCACCACCGCCGCCTCACGTTTGTTGAGATGGAGAATTGACCAAATGGCCAAGACCATAGAGTCTTCTACAATGTGGGAAATCATCTTCCAATTGCAAGACACGGGTGTGAAGGCCCACATGAATGACGGCTACATCTTGTGGTTGAGATACTTGAATAATGTCAACTTTGTCAACGACCTGACCTTCAAGACGATAATCAAGGACAGCAAATACTGGAGAATTTTGCAGAATGGTCTTTCGAGCGTTTCTCACGAACACCGTAAGTTCTCCTTGTCAATTTTGCAATTGTCTGTTCAAAAAATTGATATTGACTTTTCTAACGACTACATCACTTGGGAAACCTCAAAGTCTTCTTTATATTTAAAGGAGTGGTCTAGATTCACCACCCTCTTCGAGGTATTGGGAATTGACACGTCCTTGCACCAGGCAGAAGCAGGATCAAGTGATATCGTCACCTTGATCTCTTCTACCTCTCTTATTCATCCATCTTGGGGCTTCTGTTTGTTATCCACCGGATTCAAGGCCACCATGGAGTCTGTCAAGAGATTTTCCTTGAACTTGTTGTTATCAATTCCTGCTTCTAATCTCCACTTGCTCAAATTCGGTCTTCCTTTCTTGGAGCAAATCTACATGCCATATGCTATGTCCGCTCCTCTTTATATTGTCAGAAACAATGACGGGTTCAACCAATGTGATTTTGGTACCAGAATGACAAAGTTCATTGCTGACTTGGTGTCCAGCTTGAAAACTCCAGAGGAATGCGAACTTGTGGTTGGTTCTCTTTTGAAGGTTTTGGAGAACTTGAAGGAATCCTTTGACCCTGCCAGAATCTATGTTACTCGTGGTATTGTCAAGGGTTTAGGTGACAAACAGGTCTTGAAATTTGGAGTCCACGATGCTCCCCTTTTGAAATTATTTGAAAATTGTTCCGAAGGTGAAGTGTTCGAAACTTCTTGCCAAACTCTCAATCTCCAAGTGTTATTACGCTTTGAGCTTTCAGAAGATAAATTCCTCGAAACTCTTAATAAATTCGTGAAGTTCAATGGTTTCAAATTGATCATTGACAATTTAGACAGAATAAAGAAGTACTTCGACTCCTCTAAATACCTCTTTGAGATTTTCAAAAATCAGGAGTCTGACGATTTGAAGGTTTTCTTATTGCCTTTTATTGAAAATGAGAAGCTTATTCCTTACATCTTGACACAATCCAAACTTCTCCTCGTGAAGATTTTGGAGTCTGGATTAGACTTGACTCTTTTGAAGGACCAAAGAATAGTGGGAGCTTATTCTGAAATTTTCAATGATAAAATGTTGTTGACTGACTCTGAAATTATTGAAACCTTGTCCAATGTGAATATCAAGTCTCCATCTCCTATAACTACTGAAAATTTGCAGAGTTTATGGTCGAGCCTTGTCACCGACTTGCAATCAAATGAGTTTCACGTCATTACCATTGCTGCTAAAAAGTTCAAGTTATTCAACAACTTGGTCAGATTTGGTCGCTTCTTTGAATCTTACCAAACTGTTCTTGATTTGCATAAAACCATGCTTGCAAACGATTCCGAATTAATCAAGACAGTCAAAGACTTCTACAAGACAAAGGACGATATAAATGGGCAGTACTTTACCTTATTGGAAATTTGCTCCAGATATGAGCTCTTTGAAGAGGTTTCTTTGGATCAAATCTTGAGTTTGATGAACTCTAACTCCTCTCACTATGAATCCAATTTGGCCATGGTTAAGACCATGCAAAATTACATTCTCAAATACTTTAAGGAAGATAAGAATGCTGATTCAATTTCTGAATTTTTGGCTGACATGTGGTACAATTTGGATTCCTCAAGATTGCAATTAAACCAAAAAGAATTGCACATTCTCGTCATTCAGACCTTGTATAATATCAATATCTTGGAACATTCAATTGACAACCCTAAACTTAGTGAACGTTTGCTCGAAGTTGGATTATCAATTATTTACAACTCACAAGGCAGAAGAAGTTTATTACCCTCTTTAACCAAAACTTTGTCCTCATTCCAAGTTTATAATCCAGAGAAGTTCGAGTCCACTTCTTGGACACCTGAAATTTTGGTGAAGGCTTCTGTTATGTTCCAATTGAGAAGCAATGTTTTCAAGTTGGAGAAGGTGATTGGACAATTGTTTGACGAGGTAATAAGTTCAACAAAGACCGATTTATATCGTGCTGTCTACGGACCGGATGAAGTCAGCTCAAAAATTAACTTCAATTGTATTTTGAGCTCTATCAAATCGAAGACCTATGCCAATGTCTTGCTTAAATATATCATTGACAATGAAAGAGAATTCTGGTTATTGAAGGTGAATAAGTCGACCGATGGGTTGGAAGAATGGACCAGAATCCAATTGTTTGCCTTGATCATTTGCATTATGGACAGAACCGACTTTGAGGAGTACATGGCGACTTTCATCAAATTATTGGAAACCGATCCTAGTCCTTTGGCAAGAATCTATGTTGAATGGATTGTGACTTACAACTTGATCGACAACGAGAAGTATACTAAGTTCATCTTCAATGCGTTGTCGAATGATCAAGCCACTTTGAAACCAACAGTGATCACCTGTTACGAAAGAGTCTTGTTCTTGATGATCCAGCAATTGGAAATTTCGAAAGAAACGAAATTGATGGAGGAGTTTTTGACAATTATTATTCCAGGAGCAACCTCTAACAAGGCTTCAACCAGACACTTCTCGTTGTCTTTGCTCATGTCGGTATATGATGAAATCAAGACCAAAAACATCCAATTGAGCACTCACTTGGCGGAAATGTTGGAACATATGTACAATACTGCCGTAAACTCGGAGTCCTTTGGCCAATACAGAAGCGGTGATGCTTTGTTGTGGGATATCAAGAAGGACTTGACCTTGGTTGGTGTCAGTGGTGGAGTTCTTTTGAGATTGAGCGACAGAGAGGAAATCGAATTTATTCCTAGACAGCTTTACTTGGAGCATTTGAATGCCAGTCAAATCAAGTTGTTGAACTGTCCCGTCGGCGAGGACTTGAAGAATTTATGGGTCAAGGAACGTAAGGTGCAAAAGAAGACTGTTGAAGTGGTTGAACCAAGCACACAATCTCCATTGCAGACCAAGAGTGGAGCGTGGAATACCATCATGGACGTGGATGTCACAGCCAGAGGAAGTGACATTGTGAGAAGTGATCTTATTGTGGTGTCTTCTTTGGTTGACAAGCCTCCTAATTTGGGTGGTATTTGCAGACTTTCTGATGTTCTTGGTGCCGGTACTTTGACATTAAATGACCTCAAGGCCAAGAACCATCCTCAATTCAAGAATGTGGCCGTGACTGCCGACCAATGGATGCCCATGATCGAGGTTAAGGTCGAAGAAATCAAGAACTACTTGAAGGAAAAGAAAAGAGAAGGCTACACGTTAATTGGTTTGGAACAAACGGATAAATCTGTGGAGTTGAATAGCGATTTGAAATTTCCCAAGAAGTCGTTGATCTTGTTAGGAAGAGAGAAGGAGGGTGTTCCTGGCGATTTGCTTGCAGAGCTCGACTTCTGTGTCGAAATCAAACAAGTTGGTGTGATTAGATCCATGAACATCCAAACAGCCACTGCGATTATCGTGCATGCCTACTCCAGTCAGCACTGTTGAATGAATTGCAGACTAGTTTTCAATAGATTGTACAGTAGTAATAAAATTAATATCAATATAACGAAGTAGAATTGCACAGTGCTTTGATTACCATAGAACTAAAATTGAATACCTATTGTTGAAGAAGTTGCTTGCTCCTAAAATTATTGAATTGTTGTAGTAAAGTTAATATCATTTGTATAATGAAAGAGACTTCTTCAGAATAAAATTACAGGAATATTAATGTATCTTTCGTAGATATCTTCAACCAATTTCTACATTAATAGTCTTATCTATAGTACATTTATTAGAAAATAGCGTCAGACTCGTCGTCTTGTTCGATCAACGCATCCAATGCCTTGATGATGGCTCCACCGCACTTGTTGGTCATTTCAATACTCTTGAAAATGCTCTTTTGGTCCAAGCCCTTAAAATTAGAATTGTTGGTGTTCACTGCTAAGTTCATGTTGCTGATGGGCGTGATGACTCTGTTGTTGTAGAATGTGACAATTAATCCATTTTCCAACACTTGTTCCTCTTCAACAGAAGGGTCTAGTATCAAGTTAGAACCCACGGCTCCGAGTGTTATGTAGATAGGAGGATGGAATTCCTTGCCCTGCTCCTTGAGAAAATCGCCCACAAGTCTGGCTTCGTCCCAGTCGTCCGAGAAAGTGGGCAATTCGGCCACCTCATCGTCGTTGGTGTCACTGATCAATAAGGGCAACTTGGTGGTCTTGAGGGCAAGATACGTGCTCAAAGACAACAAGGTAAGGGGATATGATGAGTGGCTGATGACGATGCAATCTATGAAGAGTTTGAATGAATATTTGGACGTCAACTTCAAGCAGTCCATGGGGAAGTTCTGGTGAAGCATGTTGGTCAAGTTGAATTTGAGGTTGGATATGAAGTTGGAATTTTCACGGAAGCCGGGGATTTCGACATCACATTCCACAAGCGACACTTCCTTGGCCGTAGTGACGACCTTGGCCTTGACACTGACAATACATTCACTTCCATCCATGAGTCTGATTCTTGCAGAGCCATTAGAGCCGGGAAGAAACGAAGTTTTGGCCTCCAAAGGCCGCATCTGGTATTCTGACCGTGAGTCGGGTCTGACTATGGGTTTTTGGACGAGCGAATCATAGAGATAGGACCTTTCCGCTGGGGATAAGATCATGTTGGAGAAGTTAGTGAAAGATCTGAAAATGAATTTTTGAGATGCGAAAGAGATGAGGAAAGAAGGAAGAGTAAAATTGAGATATATGGACAAAATAGAAGGATGTGAGAGTGTTGATCGGATCAAAATGGGATTAGTTATGGGGTGTATAGATTAGATTGGCATCCAGGGTCTTGTGGTGGTAGAAATGAAAGAGTTTATATTTGTCACGTGATTATCCACGTGACACATTCACCTCTATTTACATTCTATCGATGTTTTTTCTATTATCAACAACACCAATGTCCTCTTTGTTCACCCAATCGGTCATAGGGCCGGCCAGTTCGAACGACCAGGTCCCGGGCCAGGCCGTGCAGCTGCCAGAATGGTTTCAGAACCAAAGAAAACGCACCATTCCCAACCATTTGGTGCCCAAGAAGAAGGCTGGATTTCATATAAGTTCCTCTGCCTCCAGCAAGTCCAATAAGGCCATAAGTGGCACAGGACGTAGAGTCGCCTCGGGGTCGCTTTCGTCCAAGGATTCGGGCCAGATAGTTGTTGCATCCAAAGACCCTTTCAACATCTTGTCCTTCGGAAGTCAACAGCGCAAAGCCCTCAGTCTGGGCTCTCTTATGGACAGAAACAGCAGCGTGGGCACGCTATACGACACAACTGGACCCAACGACACGGCCATATTTGATGAAACAATTAACGAAACCTACGAAGACTTCGGAACTGCCGCCGATGACTTGCCTCCGTCCAGATCCATCTATGACCTTAACGATGAGGTGCTCGTGTCGTTGAAGAAACCAACACAGCAAACGGACTCGTTCATCAACAAGGACCCCAAGAACTTCGCCAATGTATTCAACAGAGACACGGAAGACGACAATAGCAAGGCCCCCAGCGCCAAGGAGGAGCGCAAATCTTCCAACCCATTATCCAACAACGAGTCAGCAGTGTTGGTGTTTGGATATCCCGAGTCGTTGGCTATCCATGTAATCCAGCATTTCAAGGAATATGGCGATGTCTTGGAGGATTTCGAATCATCTCAAAAGAAGTACACCTTGGTGTCTACCAAAAACCCACAGAGGTGCACGGTGGTACCCATTTTCAGCGGCAAGAACTGGATAAAGATCACCTTCGATAACCCCAGCTCGGCGTTGCAGGCTTTACAAGAGAATGGCTCGGTATTCAATGGCGTGCTCTTGGGCGTGATTCCATACAGCAAGCAAGCAATCGAGAAGTTACAGAAGAGAAGAATGGTAGACAGTGACGACATTGGAGGAGAAAACAGTTTAAATGACTTGCAAGCCACAAGAAATGAGGCAGATAAGTCTGATTCTATCACCAATGGAATTGCCAACAACGCTAGCACGTCAGGAAATAACCAATCCTCCTACACCAACAGAGTCGATATAAAGGACGGTTCGCAGTTCTTCTTGAAAACAGAAGGCGAGCAATTAAAGACTAACGAAAACAACAACGATAAGTCGTTGGGAATCCTTGGATCCATTACCAAATACGTGTTTGGATTCCACGAATTGTGATATAATATTAGAATGTCTTATGTACAAAACTAACGCCAGGTTCGTTTTGGAGAAGGGGATTGATGCTTCACGGGCGATGGCGACCTGAAGGGCGATTGCTGTGATTGTGAGGGGTACTTGGAAGGTGAAGGTGACCTTAATGCATTAGGAACTCCGTTAAATAAATTGGTTTGAAACCCCAATCCGCCAGGATTTGTAGATCTGAGTGGTTCGAGTTTTGCTGCTCGCGTCATGGTAGGCGAATGAATAACTCGTATCGGACTGGGTGATCTTCCTTGACTATTGTACGAATTTGATCTTTCTCGGTACCCATTGAAACTAGTGTGCGAGTTCGACCTTTCTCTAAAACCATCGAAACTAGTATGCATTGGCGATCTGTTTCTGCTGAAACTGGTCTGATGGAAGCTAGAAGACTGAGGCATTAATTTCACTGGACTTGGAGATCTGTTTGATAAAGAATTCCTTCTTGAAAATCCGTCTGCATGTGCTGGGGTATCGTGTCGAGACAAATTGGCTTCATAATATCCACTAAGGTCTCTTGCTGGAGTACTGGCTTTGGCCCTGTAGGGTGTAGAGGAAGTGTACCACTTTTTGTCAGGATCGCTATCTTCATCTTCTTCTTGTTTGAAATTATCCCTGGTATCAAATTCTGGAAAGTAATCATCATTACGCGTCAATCTGGCAATTTGTTTGCACAATTCCTGGTTCTTGACACGGAGTTCTTCATAATCTACCCTCATTCTGTTGAGTAATTGGTTGGAGTCATTTACCAAGTTGAAATCCACATATTGCGCTGGCTGAGGCTCACCAAACTCATCGTATGTTTCACCGTAGTCCACGACTTGATTGCCTTTCAAATCATGGGTGACCCAAAGCTTCAGCTTGTTGAAGGAGTAGGGTCTTACATCGGTCAAGATAGATGAGTCGAAGGGACCACGAGTTGAATCAATCACTACGTCCTTCTTAAGTATGGACGTTTTGGGCTTGACAAACTTATTGTTGTACTCGTTGAACATTTCTTGGTAGAGAATCTGCTTGTCGTTGATCAAATCGAAGAAGCTTTCGATGAAAAAGTAGACAGTCATGGACACAGATACTGCCAAAATGATGGAGAAGAGAAGTGACGATTTGGTGGGCACAAAGTTGTGAATTATCAACGAATTGATGGGATTCAACCCGATAAACACGTATAGAGCAAACTTGGAAGGATCCCACACATTTAATTGCCAAATTTCGTTCTCGCCCTTGTTTTCGTTGTCGATTTCCACCGTAATATCGGCTGCTTCGTCCTTTGCCACCACAAAACTCACGAGAAACTTGACTACCTGAGTTAGGTACGAAATGGACTGTATTGACGACTTGATGACTGATGTCGATCGTGGCTTGGTCTCACAGTACAAGAGCCCGTAGTTCTTCTTCTTGGTGATGATGTTGTAGGTGTTCATGAGCATGATGACTTGGATCAAGGACCCACCAATATTGAGAAGCCACAAGATGGAGGTAGTAAGAGGAACCAGGTCATTTTCTTCCTGGATATGTTTGGAAATGAATGTAGTTTTGATCTTCTGGTACTCGAGATAGTCGGAGTTGAACAATACATTGCGTGATTTGGAGTTGATCAGATCGTAATAGAACAAGATGCTCTTGATCACCAAAGACGCTATGGAAAGAGCTGCCCCAATTGGAAAGGCCAAGGACCCGGTGTAATCATCCCAATCGATACTGAGCCGGATCTCATTGAGATAAAGAAGAAAGTCAAGTGGTAGTGACTTGATCTTCAGAAGCAACGACTGCCTTCTTACGATCCTTCGGGAAGACATTGGTTGTTGTGATCTGGTGTTTTGATTTGTTTTGAAGCGCGTCTTTTGAGGAACAAAACGACCAGACACTGTTGCGTTGGAAGCGATATTTGGTCCCTTTCGAGCTCAAATCGCACCAAAATAGCGATCCACCGTCTCCCCTGCCCCAAGAGTCTCTTCTGGGCCTTTTTCCCGTTCCTTTAAAGCATCTGAAGCATATATTTGAGAAGTTCGATTTGCTGTTTTCACCGCAATATCAGACCCCATTCCTCGTCTCTGGACTTCACTATCCCTACAATTGCACTCGGAGACATTTCACACGGACTGTCTGTTCATATCTGTTAAGTTTCACCCCGTTACTTATCATATTCATCAAGTTAGCACCCACCTCATCTCATCAACATGGACGACACAATTGCCCACATACGACGCAAGAACAAGGTGCTAAGAGAACGACTTAGTCGGTTAATCAACGAAGACGAAACCAGCTGGCGAGAAGTGGGTCAAAAGAAGGAACCTGGCCCTACTCTGCCGTCTCCAGTAGGCCTTCGTCGGGTTTCTGACGATAAAGAAAACCACCAGCGTTTAATAAAAAGCTTCAAGAATGATGTCACCCAGATCAAGAACAGAGACTACGAATTACCAGGCGCCACCTCACCGGTCCATGTCAAGGCCTATGTGCCCGAAGAACCTTCGATGCTAGACTCTTTCGATACCGATCCATTGCAATTAACAGAACCAAGTGAAATTGACGAGGTGCTGAGGCTCCGGGAACGCATCAGCAGACACGAGGCCGAGCGTCGAGAGCTTATCGAGGAGTTCCAGCAGAAAGAGGCCAATATGTTCAAGGAGTTCCGCCAAAAGGAACAAATGCTACGCAAAGAGCTTCAAACATTACAAAGTAACCATCGGGTTCAACAGCAGAAAATGGAAGCCAAGCAGGAGAAGTTGGAGGAGCAAATCCAACAGGAAAAATATAAACATGAACAATACGAACTAGATGCCAAAAAACTAAATGCAAACCTCAACACCGCAATGAAAAGGCTCTCGGTAAAACTCTTGGTATACAAGAAGCAAATTCAGGAAGTGGAGGCAAAGAATCTGGCGTTGCAGTCGGTCAACCGGTACCTCACAAGGGTGGACGGTCTGGACCGCCCCGCCAGTATAATTACGTCGAACAAGGGACCCGGACCAACTACGTCACCGAAGCAGTTGCAGGTACCAGAATGGGATAGAAACCCGGCTCCATTGTTAAATGCAAACTCCACGTCAGAGGGAGAAGGGGCCAGCAAAAATTACTCTGAGGACGAGGACACTCATAATCTAATGCATATGGACAGTACCACGCAGTTATTGATTAGAGGTTATGAGCAACAAGAAGAGGGCGACACCCAGCGTCTTCTACGGGATCCTCTGGGTCTCCGGAAGTATGCGCTAGCCGTGATATTTATTGTCCGGGCACGAAGAGAGGCTAGGATCAGACGAGAGGTCGGAGAACGTCTCTGGCAGATGGCACAAGAGAGCGAGATGATGGAAGAGATCTAGACTTTCTGAAGAAATAAGCGTGCAGTGTTTGGGTCAAAGGAGAAGTAAATACAAAACACCGCGGAAGTGTTTGAATAAGGCCGAGGAAGGTGAGGCATACACACAAAGATAAAGATAGGCGAATGATGTGTTATGGACCCCAAACACCCGCGACTGTGGCAAGTGAGGACACCAATTGGTCTAATGAAATGGGCATCACACACCCAGCTCGAAAGTCTACCCATGGAGCATGGTATCCGCGATACAGATTGGTAGAATCTGAGACATTGGTGAAGAGCTAGGCAATGGAACCATGGGGCAGAAGGATACAGAGGATTAATACGCGAGAAAGTGGTTGGACATATGCAAGATGCAAGTAAAGGCGGCCACCCCAGAAACACGGGGGCCAGCAAGAATATTATTGAACCAAGACGCGGAAGGAACCAAAACGCAAAACAGAGCAGAAAGCGGAAAATGCCACTTTCGACATCCATCCTGAAGCTAATCCCGGACTCAAGAGTTTCTAATTTTCCCATGTGCCAAGTACTAGAGGCATCGAAAATATACTCCACAAGCCCAATGGGTCAATTCCCAATAACCACTACTTGCATCTGATGAGTGAACTCCAACCAATCCACTACGAGCACACGCTTCCACTACGAGCACGCGCTTCCACTACAAGCACGCGCTTCGACGAGCCAATTCCCGAATACACTCGACCTGTCCCCGTGAGCTGATACCCTTTCCCCATATCAGTTCAAATGGCTCTTGCGCTCGCTTCAAAAGGGCCAATTCCGCATCCTTCACCTGAGCCTTCACCATGCTCTCACCACGCCAACCCGCACTCTGGCTCCTGCTACTCTTCGTCTGCTCATGGCACCTCCATCTCCTCCTGACTTCTCCAGGCCCCCCGATGCCATCGAAGCATTCCCCCTATAAGTCCACGCCACGTTTACCCACATCATCCCACTTATATTCAGTCCACTCCGTGCCCCAGTGCCCCGGTCCCCAGCTCCTACCACGTCCATCGGAACCTCACATGGGGTCTCACATTTTCCCACCCACACCCGTTTGCGCCCGCACCCAGATTCGGTCCCTTCGCTCGCCTCCGACCGCCCCCACGCCTCGTCCCAGGCCTCCCGTTCCAGATGTTTCTTTCTGCCAGAAACCTCCCCAGCCTGGTAGCAGCCCCAGTCTAGGCTCTTCGGGGCTCGCAACAATCGGCTTGACACATGTCCACAACCAGCAGAACACAAACAGGGCCACTCGGTTACGGCAGCATGACCAGCTGGCGTTCCAGGCACGTGACGGGCGCCTATTTCACCCGCTGCAGCCATCATCCGAGCGGTTCCTGCTCCGTCCTCCTCCATCCCATTGGCAGTGCCTCCTGCTATGACCAGAACACCTCCAGGCCCTGTCAAAGCCCCCTTTGCTCATGTCCCGATTGGTTATTCGCCTAAAAGAATTGCAATAATTTTGCGTCGATTCTGCAGATCCTGCAGCGCGCTGCAGGACCGCTGCACCATGACATCATGGGCCGGTCTCCCATGTTCTAGAAGGCTGAGGTCCATGGTCCACCTGAGATGTATATATAAATATATACACCTCCTAAAATACACCGATTATAATTACTCCCATTTCTCCCAGTTCCTCTTCCTTCACCCCTTCCCCTTTATCCAACTCCCCTATCCACTCCTGATTCCGTAATGCCCCTCCATTGCGGGCTGTTGGACCTTTCCGGCATCTCCCACCACGACGCCATTCCCCATGCCCCCGTTTCACCCCGGCTGATCCTGCTGTTGCCGCCTTCAGTGGCAAAGGTCACCCACGTCGCCAACATCGCCCAGTTCGACCTCATCATCGACATCAGACCCTTCAACTACTACTCGCAGGCGCACATCAAGAACTCCATCAACATCTGTATTCCCAGCACGCTCTTGAAGCGGTCGTCGCTCGACCTTTCCAGCATCTTGAAGCTCGTCAACATTCCCGACCACTACAAGCAGCTCCTCATGGCCAAGATCGCGGAACCGGCCCCAGAGAGCAAGCTCCTGGTGTTGTTCTACGACTCCAACTCCGCCACAGGCGCCATCTCCACCAACCTCAACCAGACGGTCATGAAATTCGACCAGTATCCCCAGGTTTTCGCGCTCCATTACCTTGAAGGCGGCTTCCAGGCCCATCTGCACCAGCCGCCATCGCCCCAGAAGGCAGAGGCCTCGGTGTCGTCCGCCTCCGACTGCGAGTCGACTTCTCCCGTCACTTGCAGCTCCAACTCGTCCACCTTGGTAGACTCCAACGAGGACTTGATCGAATACACAGTATCGCCACCTACCGGCGCGTCCGGCGCCAAGGGCGACTGCCACTTTCTCTCTGGATTCAAGCTCCCATCGTCCACCAACTTCCGGGCCAAGTTCATCAACTCCATCAAGAAGAACTCGCTCTTCGACGAGAAAACTCGCCCTGCCGACGTCTCCTCGTACCACTACAACTTCAAGTACCCCGAAGGCTACGACCACTCCAACATCAAGGACTTCCCCTACCTTCCACACTGGATGCAATTCTTGGCCAACCCCAAAGACCGCGTTCTCTCCGACCTTATCAACAAGTTCAACAAAATCGAGGCCCTGGAGAAAATGCGGTTGAACTCGCTAGTTTCCAACTACACGAACCAGGGCGAGGTTGACTCCAAAACAAACGCGCATTCCCACGGTGCTGGCGGTGTTTTGGGTGCAAATCTGGAGGTGTGCACACCCAACAGCTTGTGTCCTGATTGTGACGAGATCAGCTACAAAATGCCCAAAGGAATCGAGTACGGCTTCAAGAACAGATACAACAACATCTGGCCCTACGAGCACTCGCGTGTCAAGCTCGACACGCCCTCTGAAGACGACTACTTCAATGCCAACTACATCTACTCTCTGTCGGTTGTGCCCACTCGCTTCGATTACATTGCTACCCAGAACCCGTTGAAGGACACCATCAAGGACTTCTGGAAAATCGTCCACTCAGAAAAGATCAAGATCATCATCAGCTTGGACAACTCGCCCTTGCTCTACCTTAAGTGCCCCAAACGTGTCCAGTCAGTGCAGAATATCTACGCAGACTCGGCCACCACGGTCCGCCTCATTAATGACGACATCTACCACTTCGAATTCAAGAAGTGGCCAGATTTCGGCGTGCCCCAAAACTTCGAGTCCATCCTCACCCTAATCCAGATCAAGAACGAACTTTACCAGTCGAAGATCGATCCCGAAAACAACAAAATCATCGTCCACTGTTCGGCTGGCTGCGGAAGAACCGGCGTGTTCATCACCATCGACAGTCTCATCGACCACTTCAAGGTGGACTCCTCCAAGCTCATGCAATCGGATGAGGACATTATCTACAAGTTGGTCCAGCACCAACGTAAACAGAGATTGTCCATGGTCCAAAACTTGGACCAGTACATCGTGAGTTACGAAATTCTCCTTCACTATTTGTCCCACTTGGACAAATATAATGGTAATACCAACCTCCAGTTGTGGGCTGCCACCCTCAATGCGGTGCCCCAGGAAGGGCAGAAACCCCAGAGAGAGAAGATCAGAACAGCTGACATCAGCAAGGATTACATTAATGATGACTACTTTCTGGGGATCTCCAAACCGACCTACAACAATACGGTGAGGTCAAACTAGCATTAATATATTTAGCATATGATTCAATTCTTCAGCATGGAAATTGTAAGAACATCCTGTAGGGAAGTTGCATAGTGACAGATAGTTCGAGTGAAGAAGGTGTCAAGTATTACATGGCAACTTCTGTCATGTATATTGCGTGGCAACACTCATAATATTTCATGAATATTTCGTGGCAATTTGTTCGAAATATTTAATTGCTATAGAAAAGGTTATGTCCACTTCTGCACTCAGTCAATTCACTTGAATCCACTCTACATCCTTGAACCACTATGGGGATCTATTCTATTGCTCTTGGGTTTCATAAACTCATTCCAATTGTGTAGGGATTATTATGGGAAGTCTACATTTCCTGGAATTCGATCATTCTACTTCGCTCTATGGAGAAAAGTCCATTCTACTTCGATAATATGATGCATGTAGTCTCATTTGATCCAATAAATTATTAATTGCCTAGTTTCAGCAAGTTGACAAGATTCACACTGGCTTCATCTACTACCTCGATCGGCAATCCAAAGATTGGATTGATTGGTTTGGTGTGACCCTTGGTCTGCTCCTTGCTTTGGAACCGGTATGCTAATGTCATTTCGTTGCCTGGAATTATCTTCAACGGATGTTCACAAATACTTAATCCACACAAGGTATAGTTAGTATGATAAAAATCAACCAGCTTTCCAGGTTTATCTCTGAAACCCCCCTTGTCGGACTGAGAGCAGCGCAATATGTAATTTCTGAGACCGTCTCTATGGAAAAGACCGTCGCATCCAGTGATGGCTTCTCCCATTGGATAAATAGCACCAATCCAGAAACTGTAACATGCATCAATCAACTTGTTGGTCCTCCCACTGACTCCTCCTTCCAATTGATATTGACGGTTCACAGACCAGTGAATAAGTGAATCCACGTTAAACATCGTTGCATTATTAAATTCTGAAATGTCTTTGAAGAGCAAGAAGTAACTCGCTAAGGCACAGAACGTGTAGCCACCATGTGCTTCCGTGTCTGGAACTCCAGCAAATCCTCCCTCGTAAGTTTGACACCTGTTGAGCCATTCAACTACTCCTCTCGTGATTTCTGGTGTTAGCATATCCAATAATGAACACACCACGAGAACACAATAAGTAGATCTAGTGTCGCTTTCGCCATTGGCATGCATGACAAACGAGCCATCGTCCTTTTTCAACGACAAGAACCACTTATAAAGATGTGGTCTTAATGCAATTAAAGAATCGTAGTTTTTCGACAAAACCAAGGCCAACACCGAGGCATAGGTGGCTGCAGCATGGCCGATTTGATTTGGTCCCCCGCCAATTCCTCCTTTCCCTTGATCCACGATACAGGCTTGGATCTTTTTGTTGATCAATTCAGCGTATTTGGGATCCACTGGTTCGTCAATACTTATGATATTCAAGCCATTAAAAAGCCAGTAGAGCATCCATGGGTGATTTGAATCGAGAACTGAAAATCCTGCTGGCAATTTGGCATGAAGACATTTCTCAATGTACGCTTTGTGGCCGTCGTAATCGAAGGACAACCTGGAATTGGCCTTGTACAGTTCTAAGATGAGGTCTTCAGTGGCCTCTTGTTCCTCTGTCGTAGGAGATTCGTAGATATCTACTATTTCATTCATCGAGGGATCAAAGTCTGTGCCTGATTTTGCAATCAGTTGGAGTATATGCTTCTTTTGTTCGTAGGAATTCGTTTCAATCATGTCTTCGTAATCGGATTCGTGGTCCGACAATGGCTTTTCTGCCGCTTCTTGCTGGGGCTTTTTGTGGCCGAGGATGTTGAGGAGATACTCCACTTTTCGCTCCTTGTCTTGGTCGGTCATTTTATAGCCCGGTTGGTGGTTTTGATGATAATTGCCTAAAGAAGTCTTGACTATGGGCAGAGGTGGATTAAGGTCGTGTGGAAGTGCCAGTTCCAAATTACAAGGCTAAGGTGTTGAAGCAGGGTCATTTTGCAGAGATAATGTGCAATTGTGTGGTTTGAAAGGGGATTCTGATTCCTTGAATACAATACAGTGGATTTGGCTATTTCTGAGTGTTTCAGAACCGTCTGAAGGTATTTCTTTGGAGTATCAAGAATTTGTAGGAAATTCCCTAAGTACCCTAAAAGTCTTCAGATTTTAGTGCTGAAAGTCTATTCTTAGCATTCTGATGTCCAAAAGTTCCCGTATATGCTAATACTGGGCCTTTGGACCTGTGGAGCCAGTGTAGTCAGGGTTTTGACTAACTTATACTATTGATCACGTGACCTGATGACCTTTCTCCTCCCCCTCCTGCCCCATTTTCCCGGCTCCAAACTCGCCTAAGCAAAGTTGGTACAGGATGCACCATCCTGCAGCAGCCGGAGTTGCATGAACTTAAGGTCCAATTTGTTCAATAGGCATTTGGGCGGTTAGCGAAACTCGCTTACCATTTTGGGAATCGCATCTCCAGTTTGCTCACATTTAAACTATACTGCCTCAGTTCCTTAACCTCGATCTTGGCCCCTGGGTCTAAGTCTGCTTGTGGAAGTAGCAGTGCCTAATTTATCTGTGGCGTTTCTTTCTTTCTGTCAAGGCAAAAAGTGTATCTTAATAATAGACCATAGTCGCCCTTTAGACTAAAAAGCTATAGCGAGAAGGCAAAAATTACAATATTGTGGGGTCGTGCTGGAAATGGAATTAAAAGAAGCAAAAAAGTGCGATTTCTGTGGATCGAACACAGGACCTTCAGATTAACTGTGACTGAATTTCTTCAGTCTGACGCTCTCCCAACTGAGCTAAAACCGCAGAAGAACCCACGCCGGGAGTCGAACCCGGAATCTTTTGATTAGAAGTCAAACGCGTTAACCATTACGCTACGCAGGCATCTTGCTGAAGGATTCGGATGTCCAAACCTTGACAACAGATACATTAGATTCATAAGGTAAAATCTTGTTAAATGGAACAATTCCCCGTTTCTTCTAAAGCAGAACAGGTCAGAATTAAGTAAGTAAATTTATTTGAGTCTAAAATTTTGCTCACTTTATGAAATCATCAAAAAAGATATTACAATGTGAGGTAATAGTAGTAGTTAGATGGAGGTAATATTTTGTAGTAAGATAGTTTGCTATTTACTGTATAACGAGAATTTGGGCTATTCGGGATATTTGTTCTGCATGAATTTGACAGAATTGGCCACAATTGGCCACAATTTGGTACAATTTGACATAATTTCGAATCCTTATTGTTTTCTTTGTTGAATTAGCTCTGTTTTTACCTCTAACTCAAATGGCCCTTTTTTAACTAAATATTGTTAAAACAATTGGTGGAGCTTGTGAAATGTGCTTAGTTTTGACATTAGTTGATTGATAATCAAGAAGGATCAACCAAATCTGTAAGTATCGAATATTTCCGTTCCAGGCTTCCATTTAAATAATATCACCAGTTCCATGTAATTGTGTAGCTTCCAATACTCTTTATGTTAGCGACAGTTGAATTTGTGGATATCCTTTCACTGTTATATATATTGGCCACATTACACAAAGCATGTTTTGCTGTATATTTTCGATAGTCCATTTGTAAAGTATTCACAGCTTGGTTCATGATTATTTCCAATATTTTCAGAAATTCGAATTTCTTAGAACAAATTATACAAGACCTCCTTTGAAAGAATCAACCCATTCTCTTCATTATTCAACACAATCTCTCCATCTTCTCATCGCTGTATCTTTTCCCCTTCCTGTCCGTAATCTCTTCCACTTATCCCAACCTTTTTACTATGCTATCTAAGTCGTGTCCCGGTGGCAAAGTATTTAATCCTCTATCCTCCTTATTACAAGACATTAATGCCTAATCCCATCAGTTCCTTCTTCAACAGGGTGATATCTGGACGTGGGCAGTCGTATTTGCCGGTAAGTCAAACGGCACTGAATTTGCCCGGGTCTTTTCCAGCAGAAAACCATGAATCAGCATCTACAAACAGTCTGAATACACCTGTTGGTTCAGATAGAACACATGTCGTATCACGGCCATCCCGACCCTGGGTCCAATTGCTCCTTGTCAAGCCGATGATTCTCTTCTTGGTAGTGACAACACGGATTTTGGCGGGCCTCTTCAACATCATCTGCTTCAAGGACCAAACTGCCCTCACATCATACGAGTCCCTTGCCCACAATGACCCCATAGATAAGGTCAATCGTTTCATTCGGGACTTGGAGGACAATTTGACCCCGGAGCAGCTCTCTCGTGAGTCCGATTGCTTGCCTCCGTTCTTCCAGGGAAGTTACACCCAAGCATTGTACATGGCCACCAACAGGGCCAAGTTCCTCTTCGTCTATTTGACCAACCCTCACAACGAAAGCTCGTCTGCATTGTTCAAGAACATCGTCACCAACAAACGCTTCATCGATATCTTCAGAAACAACAGCGAGGTGATTATTTGGGGCGGAGACCTCACCAATTCAGAAGCCTACCAGCTCGCAAATAGCTTGAATGTTACCAAGTTCCCATTCTTGGGTCTCATGTGCCTCACCAGAACTGTTAAGATGTCTCCTCTGGGCCCAGTGAAGACCAGTCCGAAGATATCCTTAGTTCTGAAAATCCAGGGCAATATAAAGGAAGACTTGGACGAGAACTCGGTGATCCACAGCAAATTCGAGAAGAAAATTGCACAGTATTCTGAAGAGCTTTCAGTCATTCGAGATGAATTGAGAGACTTGTTTACTGCCCGGCTCTTGAGGAACCAGCAACGGCTCAGTTACGAGCAGTCCTTGGCTGTTGACAAGGCAAATAAAATCAAAAAGAACTACGAGAAGACGAAGCGTCAATACTTAGAGTACAAAGCATCATATTTCAAGGATCTCGAGGCCAACCCGCCTCCGGGTGAATTCTCCA
Organism: Suhomyces coccinellae; assembly: GCA_030565345.1. NCBI lineage: Eukaryota > Fungi > Ascomycota > Pichiomycetes > Serinales > Debaryomycetaceae > Suhomyces > Suhomyces coccinellae. The sequence goes on along the minus strand of JAJMBP010000007.1, from coordinate 215,573 downwards.
AGATCGCTATTAAAATGACCAATGGAACCCGGTCTACATTCAGCTTCCCTGCGGGAAATCCGGTGTCAGACATCTTTTTATGGGTAGAACTATACAATCTGGGATTGTTGGATGGTCAAACCGCCTCTGCAATGAGCGATAGCGAGGCAGCTCGCGAGTTTGCTGGATTTAAAATGAAGTACGATTTCAACTTAACTTCGCCATTGCCTCCAAGAACCACATTAAATAGCATGATGGACAGGGAGATTAGACTGGTGGATGTGATATACCCCAACGGATTGCTTATAGTGCAAGATTTGTGATAATATACAGGGGTCACAGATGGATGATTGTAGCGTATTAGTGTAATGGGGGAGGAAACTGGTTCTTGAGGCTCTTGAGGCATCTTACTTGGACACCTTGCCCTTCTTGACCTTCTTCTTTTCCTTCTTCTTCAACCCCACGAACCCGTTCTTGATCACCTGGACATAGTCAGTCCAGAACTTATCCAAACGGTCTGTTTCCACCACCGTTGACAACTTGGTCTTGTCTCTTTTGTCCTTTCTGTCCTTTCCGTTCATGGACACTCGGATCAACACCGGGTAAGACGTCGAGTTGTGTGGCAAAGCGTCGTTGGGAACGACATTGGATGCAAGGTCGTTGAAGGGAGTGGAATCGTCCAACTCCAACGAAGGGGATAATCTCTTTTGGGTCAAGTATACCGAGGACTTTCCGTCATTTTTGGATAAGACCTGGCCAATCTGCTTCACGAACTCTGCGTTATCCAATCTGGTCATGGTGTGTGTTGCTTAAAGCCAGGTTGGTGTAGTTTTAGGTGTTACTGAAAAGTTCAAAAATTTTCGTGCGAGAGCCAAAGTAGGATTAGAGGTAGGTAGTGAAATATGGGGATAGTGTTTCTGAATTGGCCAATTAGATGGCTTACATGGCATGGATTAAGTGCAGTGGTGAATTCTTTAAATTTTCAGTGAAATGAATGGATGGAAATCAGTTAAATCGGGATATTTAGTCTTACTTCAGCAGTGAAAAACAGTTACTGTAATAACAGCTAGTATGATTATAGCTCATAAGAACCAAGACAAGGTCTGAATTCCCGTATCAGTGGACTCATATGATATATAACTATTCGTGCTGACAGTCAATTTAATCGTAATAGGGAAGATTTACAAATTTACGATATAATAGTAGAGGAAATGAAATCTTGGCCTGAAAAATTAAAGAATTAGCATGGGCAACCTAACGTTTGATTAGTTCATGCACATGAGTAGCTGGATGTTGGATGCTAAGAGCTTAAGATGGTACAATTCTAGTGGTACCCAAAATTTCCTTTAAGTACTGCTTATCAAATTATTACCTCTTCTTTCCCACAAGCAAAACAACCACAAAGCAAGTACCCACTATATTATTCCAGAAGCCGACTTTCAAAGTACATCTTGAATATTTAAGAATATCTACGTGGACCCTCCTCTCCATCTTTCACTCCTGTCTAATTATTAACAATAACGAAGCAGGAATACGAGCCACAGTATCCCGAATAATATTACCCACACCCTTCTGATGCAAATGATAAACTGAAAGTACTTCCCGATCTCATTCTAACTCATTAGATCCCAACCATCTCGTCAAACTCTATTTTTCACACTCTCCACGTTTTGACAATATATTGTTTTCACACCCTATTTTCGCGTTATCTTTATCTTTATCTTTGAACCAAACTTGTTATCAACATGTCACCAAACACCTCGTCCCACTTGTCGCTAAGACTTGTTGCGTTGGTGGTCTCCGTGTTGGTGGCCTTGGCCGCAGGCACCCCGTACCTTTATGGGGTCTTTTCGCCACAATTGGTGCAGAGAGTGGGCCTCACAACATCGGATTCGGCTTCTATCTCTTTAGCCTCCAACTTGGGCTCTGGCTTGGGTGGGTTGCCTGCTGGCTTGATTATCGACCACTACGGCCCCCACTATGCCATCATGTTGGGCTCCATTTCTATTCTGGTTGGCTATTTGAGCTTGAATCATATCTACAAGCACCAGGTGTCCAGTCTTGCCTTGATCTGCTTGTCCATGGTTTTCGTGGGCTTTGGCTCCATTATCAGCTTCTTTGCCACGTTGAAGGCTGCCCAGGCCAACTTCCCCAAGCACAGAGGCGCTGCCGGTGCTTTTCCTGTCAGTGCCTACGGTCTTTCGGCTACTATCTTCTCTGTGATTGCAGCCACCAAGTTTGCAGGTGACACTGCCGGCTTGTTGCTCTTTTTGGCGCTAGCTTGTGGATGTCTGGCGTTCGTGGGATCGTTCTTTGTCCATGTGTATCTCGAACACCACGACCATGTCGATTTGGAACAGGCCACGGCTCCTGGCGAGTCCAGTTCTCACACCGTGTACTCGGAAGCAGAGGCAGAAACAGCCGTCGTATCGCGGACCAACTCGTCTAGCTCGCTCTTGTTAGAGAATGAGGACGGAACAGTTAAGCCCAAGCTGTTGACAGAAGGACTTCGGGGTTCGTTCTCGTTTTGGGGAGTGGGTGAACGTACTCCCAGAACTTCCGATAGCTCTACTGCGGGTGATATGGCTCCTATACTTCAGAACCTTCGTGACCAGGCCAAAAGCGACCCCAGATTGGCCCCTTCTAGAGAGAACTCGTCCACTAACTTAAATGCTCTGAAAAGAACTCCTACAGTGCCAATAAATCCAGTATCTACTCGTTCACCTCCAGTGAAGAAACACCCCATTCAAGTCATTCGGGACAGACTTACCAACAAGTCCTTCCTTACCCACTTCCTCGTGGTCGGTTTGGTCAGCGGAATCTGCCAAACCTATATTTATTCCGTGGGTTTCGTAGTAACTGCCCAGTACAACTACGACCCCGACCATATTCAACAACAAGTTCTTCAAAGAGCAATTGTGGCAGGAGCACCAGTCTCGGACGGAACGGCAGCTCTCCAGGCAGTCCAGGTGTCAGTGATATCCTTAGCCTCTTTTTCTGGACGCCTATTGTCTGGATTTTTGAGTGACTTTTTCCACAAGAAGCTCCACATGTCAAGATTATGGATAGTAGCTGGTACTTCTATCCTTTTACTCATCGGACAGTATATCAACATCACGAATGTCAATAATCCTCATTTAATCACCTTGGCTTCTGCCATGATCGGAAGCTGCTATGGTTTTACCTTTGGAACATATCCTGCAGTCATTGCTGATGAATTTGGGACCCTGACCTTTTCAACCAGTTGGGGCCTTATCTGTGTTGGACCCATGTTCATTTTGTTCACGTTGAATAAGTATTTCGGGGTTTTATACGACAGATTTGCAGATCCGGCCACTGGTATTTGCTACAAGGGCAACGAATGCTATAAAGGTGCATTTGAAATAGGCTTCGGCTTGTGCTTCTTGATTTTTTCTGTGGTTCTTTACCTTATTTCCGTTGAAAAGAAGAGGCGGTAGATTGGAGATAAGTGTATTTACTAGACTTTAAGAGATAGAGGGTTAGGGAAGTTCTGCGTTCACAACAGGAAGCGTTATTTTTGGAGCTCTAACTTCACGAAATCTATGCTACTAATCGCCCTTAACTCGAGAACTAAAAACTATATTCATGAAAGCAATATAAGTATAAATAATCATATATACAGAGAATAACACAACTTTTATCAACTTGGTTCTTATAAGCAACTTCTTTCCTTTAATAAACTTCATTCTTTTTAATCAACCTGACTATCTAATCAACTTGATTCATGCTTTCAAGGTCAATCTCTTCAACTAATTCACGTTGATGAGAAACCTTCTCCAATAAACCAGAGAAATAGCTGGAACTTATTTCGGCATCCTTGATGGACTTTTCCAACTTTTCCTTTTCCCGAGATCTCTTATCAATACTGGTCTGGAAATTGTTCATGACCTGTCTCGATGGATAGTTCAACACTCTTTGACATTCCCTGGCGACCCGAGAAGAGTTCACATGAGGATAGTCCAATTCTTGAATCTGGCGTCTGATTTTTTTGGCTTGGTTTCTTGGGAAAGCATTTGGAATGTCCCTGATCAAGTAGTAAACTGTCACACCAGAAATACAAAGAACGACTGGAATCGCGATCTTTTTGACAACAGTTGGAGTGAGGACGTGAGACAATTCCCAAGCTTTCTTAACAAGAGCACCGGTAGTAAGGAGCTTACCTGAAGAATAAATGGTATGAAGGGTTAATTGCGAAGGAATCAGTTCTTTTAAAGCCAAAGCATTAGATGGAATACTGGTAATTAAGCCGACAGGATTGTAGTAATTAATTTGGTCCCTGGTAGTTGTGACAAAGTTCGTGGGAACCCCGATCCATAAGAGGAAGGATTCGGTTGAAGGGTCAAAGAAGTCCAAGAAATCAATTGAATGGTCCAATTTTTTCTTGATTGAATCCCGTTTACGAGTAAACATGAGATCTGAATTGAAAACTTTGTCATTCAAAAATTCTTCTCCCAAATTGCTTTGGCCAAACTTTATGATTTCCTCCACTTTAGTTGAAGTGACAGCCCTGGCGTCTTCTTCACATTGTGCCACACATTCCATAATTTTGTTGAACATGACTTGTTGTGTTTCTCTGGCATATTCGTATAAATTCTGAACACCTGGGAACGGCACAGTGTCCGACTCTCCAAGCAGGTTGACGGTGGCAATAATCGTCTTCTTGGTGTCGTTGTACACTTCGGTATATGTGTTTTCTATCAAATTATTGATGGTGTCACCTATTTTGACACTTTGGGACATGATTTGGGTGTACTTGGGACTGATTTGGTTTTTCAATTCATTCAACTTCTCTTCCTTAGCTTTGGAATAGACTTTTTCGTTGATTTGGGACAAGCTTTCCAAGTCTGACAATATGTTGAGCAAGAAATTTTTGGCTGGTAACAACTTGGAAATAGCTCTCTTTTCCAAGATAAACATTCTCAAGGATGCTTCCAATTGATCAAAGTTAGGGTCGCCTCTTTCTGGTCCATCATCGCCATCATCTGGTCCATCATCGCCATCAGGGCCGTCATCTCCTAAGATTTCAGAAGAACTGACAAAATGAACAAACTCCTTAGCATTTTTGTAAGTATCAGGTGACAAGTCTTTGACTTGTCCCAAAATTCTCTCCATACATTTGTCCTTGTTTTTGATGTTATCGAACTTGTTGACAACAATGAACACGTATCTCTTCTCTGCAGCGGAAGCCGTGATGAATTCTTTGGCAGACTGAGTAAAGTGGTTTTCTGAATTGACCACAAATACCACAAGATCAATCTCCTCCTGTCTGGAGAATACCTGGGTTGTTTGATATGAATCCAAATTAAGGCCAGGGGCGTCAATAAGCTGAATGTCGATGACTCCATTGTGTAACAAACTTTCCTGGAAGCTTCTGTTATCCAAGACGTAGACCTTCAAGAGCTGAAATGTGTCGTGGTCATAGACCAAGTCCTCGAGCTTCTCGAGTGGGTATTTCTCATAAGTACGTTCGTCCTTCTCGTCAAACTCCACACCTTTTCTGATAGCATGCACTTCCTCGATGTTGTTGTTCTCTTTCGATGCATCTATCACTTCACAGAATACCGAGGTGCAAGGTTGCTGGTCTTCGGGCAAAATCTTTCTTCTCAACAAGGCATTGCAGAAGGTGGATTTTCCTGAGTTCAAGTCTCCCGTTACAAAAACCTTGGACGTGGTGTTGTCCACCCGGTCTTTCAAGTTGAGGAGGTATTTGACTTGTTGGGTCAATTTCTTCGTCAAAAGGGTAGAAATTGACTTTTTGTCCAAGTTTGCCATGAGATTACCCTCGGAATGTCCGCTCTTGAGGTCCAACTTCAACACCTTGAAGGAGGGAAGGTCTGTGCTGTCGTCTTCGACCTTGGTCTTGGCCTTTTCAAGCGACTTTGTAGACACTTCGTTCATGATCAACGCCATATGTGAGCTTTGGGAATTCAACACGAGGTCGTTCTCGCCCTCGATGTCGGTAGGGTAGAACACCGGTCTCTTCAGGTTTTCGTCGGCCAATTCGTACAAGAGCTCGATGGTCTGGTTGATGGCCCGGTCCAAGCTGATCTTGTACTCGTTGTACTGGAGCTGCTGCACGGAAGCGCTGTGTCCTTTTGGAGCCGACAGTCTAGCAAAGCCGTGAATGCCAGAGCTACCGCCCTCGTGGCCTTCCACGAGGGTCTTGTGGTCGTTGAATCTGCCCTCGTCTGCCATGTACATAACCGAGGCGGGCATTTCGGGATCCAACTTGACGTTTTCCTGGATCAATGTGTTGGCATCGTCGCTTTCGTTGGATATGTGGCGCTTCAAGTGGACAAAGTCGTCGGACATGGTGCTATGTTGTGAAAGTGGACCACTTAGGACTTGTGAAAAAGACGGGACTGGAAGCGCAGAAAATGGAAAATGGGAAGAATAGCGGGATAGGAGGGGTGTTGATACCTGTACAGGGGTACCAGTTCCAATTGCGGGGCTATTGAAGACGGTCTGGCGAGTCTGGCGAAGAAGAAAGTGGAGGCAAAGTACCGTCAGTTATGATCTCATGATTTAAGATTGGGTGTGCATGTAATTACGAGATGGGCAAACATGGGTAGGGTGACGGATACTGGAGGACGGGGTTGTTTAGAGTCTGAAAAAAGGAGTGCATTGCGTAGAGACGGCTAGCAGGTCCATTTTGGTGCAATTTGGAGATTAAAAAGACATCTCTGTCACTTTTTACATGTATTCTCTTTTGCTACTATAATGTGTAGAGAGAGGTGGCAAAATGGCACTGGAAGGCAAACTTGGAATTGAAAGAAACCAGGGAAGAGTAAGTGTATGCCTAGGTGTTACTGGAGCAAATCTGATGAACAGAAGCGAAGTGTGTTTAGTTTGAAAGAATATTGAATATATTCTATTACTAGAATATGTCCATTGTGATTATAATTTGTAAACGGAATATAAATTGTATACATTCACGCTGTATCTGTGAATTGTGCTCCTTTGAAAGTCGGGAAGAGAATATCACTACAAGTACAGGGTTCCAAGGTTTGCAATGTGTCATTCACTTGTACTTGTTTTGAAGTCAGTGGAGAGAATAATTATAATTAGTATCCACAGTTGACAAAATGTACATTAGAGTATTTGTTGGTATTTAAAGTTGTGGAAACATTTCAGCGTAAGGTGTTGTCGGAAATTGCTCTCGTGAAAATAACTTTGCACTCTACAACTTCTTGTGAAGCTGATTCCATCGAATTAGAGTTCTTTCATAATCTTTACGGTGAGTTTACCAATTTCAATATTTTCCGACTTGTTCTTTGGGTCAACAGTACCGAAGAAAAGAAGGGTTGAATTCATGAAATCTTGAGCTGCGGACTTGTACTTTTCCCAAAATCCGACGTGTGCCTTGTCATCCAAAAGGAGCTCTTCTTCCTCTTCAGTGAGCTGCTCTTCGTTCTTGTTGCTCAAGGCAGTAAATTGTATGCGATTGCGTCTGAATTCGGCACTCAAACTGTGGATCTGGTCAAAAGTATCTTCAAATTTGGCCTGGCTATCGCTTTTGGCTTCAAATGGCTTCAAGATCGAGTAAACTTGACTAATCTTGACGACGAAATCGGGAAAATTGTCAAAGAAAGAAGGATCCGCTGAATCAATTGACCTGCGGAGACCATTGATTGTTGGTTTGACGTACTTCTGAGCAAACAAGTGTCTCAACCAGTACTCCTTGTTGAAGAGTTCGTACTTCAAAGCGTTCCAGGTGCTGGTTCCAGTCTCGAACTGGATATTTTGCACCCAAGCCAAAAGTTGCGGAGAGAGTCTGGATTGGGCATAAAGCAACTTGTCCTCTTCGTCGACATTAAGCGCTCTAAAGTTAAACTCCAAGGCGGATATCCAGTCGAGAAGAGCACCGGGGTCTTTCTCGTATTGGAATTTATTTCCGCCATCTGGGGAATAGACGGGGACAGTGTTGCTGAGATGCTTCAAAACGGCGATGTCGATCATGGTAAATCAAGGGTTGGAGATTGGCCCAATGGAAGGAGGAATGTCTGTGTATTTGTCTGTCTGGAAAGGAAGGCAATTGAGTAGAGCTCGAGATGCCTTAATTGATGGTAGAAGTGCGTGTATGGGCGCGTCTTTCGTGAATGGCACTTCCAATTAAAATTCACTGCAAATTGCACTCGGCTCACAATTGAAAGAAGGAAAAGAAGAAGTATCTGTAATTATCACAAGTAGAGGACTTGGTTGGGTATTTATATACTTTCCGTATTTGAAGGGTCCAAGCTTTTTATTCCTGGGCATTTCCGGTTGTGTGGGGCAGCTGCATGAAAATACGAATAATGCGCGCGAAAACCGGGGGATAAACCGGCCTGTGCAGAGGCCGAGGGTCGCCCTCGGAATTTTTGTGTAATTTGGTCACGTGACACTATCTATCTTCCAAACTACTTTTATACTTATCTCTATCTTTCTAGACCCTTCTTTTACCATGCCTCTCAAGACCTTTGACTCCAAAACCGTTCAAGGCCCCTTGTTTGCGTTGGCCTTGACGCCTGAATCATTTTCCCCATACGGAGGCGTCTTCAGCGCCGATTTGCAGCTCAAAAAGGCCTCCTCTTCACTGGCCAACTATGGCACTGCGGTCAAATTACACAAGGTAGCTCCAATAGTGAACAATTACGAGCAGTGTCCTTCTGGAAAGGCTGCCACCGCCAACTGGAATATTTTCCGTTGTTCTGCTCCCAAGAGACTGATCACTAACTTGGGCTTGTTCAAGTTGTATAACTGCAAGGTGTTGGAAAGACACCCTTATTCCACACAAACGTTCGTTCCCATGGGCCAGGACGCCCTGAAGGTGTCGTACCTCGTGATTGTGGCCAAAACCGACGAATCCACTCCCGAAAAGCTTCCAGATCCAAGCACGATCCAGGCGTTCTTCTGCAAGGGCAACCAGTCGGTGACATATGCCCCTGGAACGTGGCACGCGCCCATGGTGGTGATTGACGAGAGCATCCCCCAGCTCGATTTTGCTGTTTTGATCCACGAAAACGGCGTCCCCGACGAAGACTGCCAGGAATGCTATTTTGAACCTGGCTTCCAAGTCAAGTACCAAAACCCAAAAGGCACGGCCCACCGTGGACCCCAAACATCAGGAGCCAGACTCTGAGCCCACCAGAATTAAAATCGGATCATATGAAGTCTATTACTTCCTTGATAATGCTGTTCACATAGTCCTCCTTCTTCTCATCGGGAATATTCTGCACATTTTCTTTGGCGAGACGCAACTTGTTGAAGACTTCGTCCAAGTCCATACCCTTAGCATATTCTTCTGGGTCAAGGTCCTTTTCTTCTTCATCCTCGGGTTGTAGGAGTCCCTTGGTCATTTCATCGGTCTGGTCTTTCTTGCTCTGCTCATAATCGTGACTCAATTTCTTGTTAGTCCAATCGTACGTTTGCATAACCTCAAGCACCCTCTCATTTCCTAGGCTCTCCATGTACTCGTTCTTGCCCAGTTGGGTAGCATTGACAAACTCAAATCCGTAGGTGATGACCAAGTCTTCCATTTCGTCACTATTCCCTGAGATGTGACCAACCACACAAACGAACGCCTCTTCGACCTGATCCTTGATCTTTTCCAAAACATCAAGACTCCTCTTGATGTGTTCTTCCAGTGAATCGAAGTCCAAGCAGAAGATGATGCCCTGTATCACTTCTCTGATCTCGGTATAGTCTTCATGAATGAACTCAGAATACCACTTGTTCAATGCTTTCAATTGAGAGCTTTCATCCTGACCTTCTTCTCGAGATTCAGGATACTCGTCAATGAGTAGGTTTATCTTGGTTGAATAGTACTTGGTGATTAGTGAAGTCTTCACTATTACTCCACTGTGACTATCGTCCAGAATCGAGTCAAATTTTTGTTCTGGAACATCGCTTTTTGACACAATATATTGTGCTAGAAGCAATTTGCCTGTTTTGGGTGCCCCTAATACAAGAACATGGTTTGGAATCATTGTAGGTCAGTAATACAGTAAGTAGATCAAAAATCGAAAAGGCTATGTTCATCACGTGATGTGTCACGTGAGTAACATAATATACAGTAATTTATCATAGTGTCACGTGACCATTTCAACCACACACGACCCTATCACATGACTTCAGTTTATCATAAACTGATCCTAACATCCACTCTTAACCGGTTTCATGTCCCCAGTTGCCAAAGAGACGGCCAAACCGGCCTCCTCCAAAGTCGACACTATCCAACTAGAGAATTTGCTCTTGAGAGACGAAGATATCTTTCAAACGTCGCTTAATTCGCAAGATTACTTGGAAAGTTTGGCTCCTATTATTCAGGATGCAATCAGAGCAAACGCTCTCTCAGACCTCATCACAAAGCTTAATGACATTGTCAAGGACAAGGATGAGGAGCTCAATGACTTATCTTTGAATTCAACCGACGAGATCAACCAATGTATTGACACCATCGACTTGATCCATGAAGAAGCTCAAGGGTTGAACCAAAGCTTGCTAGCCATCAACCAGCTGTTAAACAAGTCCGTTCATGAGCTTTCCGTGCGTAAGAAGAATCTCATTCAGCGCAAGGAAGTCAACACCAAGATCAACGAAACGCAGATCGTGTTGAACTTGTGTATCCAAGTGTTGGAAATTACCAACAAGATCCACGAATTGATCAAACAGAAAAAGTATTTCAATGCACTCAAGTTAATTGACGAGGTTACCAACATCCACTTGCCCAAGGTTGAAACCTTCCAGTTCACCATCAAGATTTATGACTCCATTCCCCATTTGATCGACATGATCAAGGAAGAATCGTTCGAAAGCTTAATAAAGTGGTTGTCGCTCAATTTGGAGAGAAAGTTTGACAAGATCGGTGATATTATTTACGATAACTTATTTGATTTGCAGGACAAGTGGGAAGAATTAAAGAAGAAAAATCCTAACTTCTTACCTTACAAATTAAATTCACCAATTGAACTTTCATTGCGTGATCCTTTGATGAACTTGGACCTCCTTACCGAATCCAATCTGCTTGATATCGAGTTTAGTGTCTTATTTGACTCAATTCTAGTCTACCAGACTTTGGGAGAAATTGATAATTTATCTGTTCTCTACAACAAGGAATGGCTTAAGAAATATAACAGAATTATATACCCAATCACGTCCACAACCTCCTCCAAGACAACATTGGAAAATCTTGCCAACTTTTCCACTCTAGCTGCCTTGCAGGATTATCTCAAAAAAATCGCATCCTTATTCACAATGGATAAGCAAATCAATCTCCTCACAAAGTTTCAATTGAGAACAAATGATCAATCTAATGACCTATGGGAATCTTTTATCACCAAGTTGAAACCGGTCTTGGTTAATTTCCTCAAAACACACAAATTTAGTCTGTTGGAAGACTTGACCGATGTGAAGGATGTTATTGGAAACTTTTTGCAAATCATGGAAATTAGTAATTACAATATCCTTGAGATATATGAGGTTATGGTTATCATCTTCCGTGACTACTTTGCTCCAAAAATCATTCTGGATTTCAGATTGGAATTCATCGAATCTATTCAATCCGATCATTATATGCCATTGGTTGTCGACAAAAAGATGGATTACGAGAATATCATTAAGATTTGTTGGTATGACCAAAACTCGCTGCCAGTCAGTAATACTTTACCGGTTACTTTCCCATTTAGTGAAGATTACGTGCATTATTGTTTAGGAATCAGATCCTTGCTTGAAGAAGTGGTTCAATTTATCAACTATCATTATAGTTATGATATAAATGAACTAAACACTATTATTGTTAATGATGTTTTTGAGAAAGTACTTAGTGAAGAACGTGGAATTGGTATTTCAAATGATATCCAAGAGTTCATCGAGAAGAACAGTATGAATAAAGAAATCACTTCCCAAAGTTATACAAACTTGGAGTACTACTTGTATAGTGTCTACGAGATTGGAAAGCTTATCAACAGAAAATTAAGATTGCATACGGGTATTGGAATCCACAATATTGATATTAATGACATGCCTGTCCTCAAAGCAGTGGAATATTTCAAGAAGCTTCGCAAATACTCCGAAAGTGTCATTTTCTCCATGGTTGATGGAAAAATTAGAGAGTTGTTGGACTTGGTGGAGTATGACGATTGGCTTCCCAAGGAGAAAAACGTCGAGGCGAACTATTCGATCAAGGATTTTGCCCAGTTCTTGGAAAACTTGTTCAGCTCCATTTTCTCCAATTTGCCAAAATCCATTAGAACGTTGGGTTTGTTCAGAACATATGATTTTGTTGCTGAGAACTTTTTGAATGTGTTGAAGGACGCAGAAGTCTATAACAGAATTGCCATTGAGAATTTTGATCTCGATGTACAGTACGTGGAAGAATCGATGAAGAGGTTATATAAGATGAGTGGGGAAAGCGATGACGCCGAAGGCACTGCTGGCAATGTGGCGTTGGAGACCACTTTCACAGAATTAAGACAATGCATCGACGTGTTGAAGTTGGAGAATTATGATGACTTCTTAAAGAACCCAACCTTCAGAATGAGAAACTTTGATAGAGTCAGATTTGAAGATGGTGTCAAGTTGATTGAGAAGATGCAGGGCTACTATGAGCTGTTGTCGGAAGAAGGACAACAACGGAGCTTCGACGATGTGCAAAGCATGGACCAACAGTCCATTCTTTCCACTTCCACTGCAGCGAAGTTTGCCAAATTCAGCAGTAAGTTCAGGAAGAATTTGGAGGGCATATAGAGGTATAAATTACAATGTATATTTAGTCATGAACATATGAGGAGGGGAAAATGTACAAGAGGAGTTCATGGATTATTGCAATTCGGATTATTGGGTGGATGTAGTAACTATTGGGCGGATACAGTAATTGATACGTTAATTAATACCCGAGTATGCGTAGTGAAGCCGAGTTGTGCAGAATCCACTGCTTGCACATATTCGGCACAGGACAAAGTCTATAAGCTCTGGAATACATAGAAGTATAAGATAGTGACTCAGCTCTTCCAGAAAACGTGGTACCATCTACGCTCATTCCGCTTGAGTTCATCTTTCTTCTCATCTATGAGACTTTGGATGGACGTCTCCAACGATGCAGCTTCTGCACTCAATTTCTGCTCCTCGACCGCATACTCGAGCTTGAGCCACAAGGCATGGAGTGCAAGACACGTGGTGGATGCAATAAGAAGCGTATGGAGTAGAGGGTTTCTGAATTCACTGAGTTTGGGCTTTTGGACCTGTGATTCGGGAAAGGTGATCTTGCCGTATTTTCTGATATTTGGAACGCTTTTAAAGCGAGTACGTATTATAGTGGATCTTAGCATCGTCACAGTGTATGTATATGTCTTGAGACTTTGAAGTTAGAGAGATGGTGTTGAGTTGGAGTAGTTTGCGTAGCCTGCATTCACTTGGTAAGTAATATGCGTAGGGGTCTGAATCCGCCTGCAGGTTACGCAAAGTCTCTTTAGTGTCAGGTGAGAATATCGAACTGGATTTTCAAAGCCCTACATCCTTCATGTTTCGTCCTGGAACCTTCACAACGGGCCTCTCTGGCCTAATGAGGCCCATGGCCCTTGGAAAGCCTTCCGCCTATATCAAAAGCCCCAATTTTCAGAGATTTTTCACCACCAGAAACAGACTTTTCCAGATGGATCTGAAGGCATTGGAAAAGCAGAGATTGCTCAAGATGGAGATGGAACGTGAAGCCAAAATCAAGTACCGGAACAGAACCGCCATCTACTACACCGCATCTTTGGGTGTTTTGTTTTTGGCCTTGGCTTTCGGTGCCGTGCCTTTGTACAGAGCCATCTGCCAAAGAACGGGTTTTGGAGGTATTCCCATCACCGACTCCACAAAATTCACTCCCGACAAGTTGATTCCCGTGGACACCAACAAGAGAATAAGAGTCCAGTTCACGTGTCAATCGTCAGGCATTTTGCCCTGGAAATTCACTCCCTTGCAAAGAGAAGTGTACGTCGTGCCAGGAGAAACTGCCTTGTGTTTCTACAAAGCCAAAAACATGTCCAAGGAAGATATCATCGGAATGGCCACCTATTCCGTGACTCCAGACCATGCTGCGCCATACTTCAACAAGATCCAATGTTTCTGCTTCGAAGAACAACGCTTGAGTGCCGGAGAAGAGGTGGATATGCCTGTGTTCTTTTTCATTGACCCAGAATTTGCCAAGGACCCAGCCATGAGAAACATCGACGACATCGTGTTGCATTACTCGTTTTTCAAGGCCAGCTACACCGACGGCGAGTTGGCTGCGGTTTCTGCATCCAACCCAGTTGCAGCCTGATGTAAATACTGTAAATATTCGGCACAAAGCCATCAACAATGTAAATAGACTTAATTTTCATTGCATCAGAGAAATGTACGTGAATCTTTGGGTATTTTGAGCTGTTTAGATGCTCTTAAGGTCGACACCTTTGGCTGAGGTTGGCTTTGTATGCTGTCATTTAGTGAAAATTGCGTCAATTAGGCAGAGGAGGGGACTGTCAAATGCCCAAATCTAAAAATACGTCTGTGATTTTGATACACCAGGAACTCCGAAGTAAAGGGCAAGCAATTGCAGTCAGTTTCGGTAGTGGTCCGAATTGTAATTAGTTGCAGTATAATTACAGATTCCGTAATCAGAGTCACTTCACAAGAAGAGAGGGTAACAGTGACGATTCAAACTCTGAAACAGAACGATAAAATACCCCCAGGTACATATTGTTTCAGCCACTTGTTTGGACCCAGAAAACATCAGGTCATCAAAAGTGCCACAGAGAGCCACCAAGAGTACTTCAGAAATTGATTCAGGGACAAGGATCCGCCCGAAGTCTCTTTAAAACGCCCATCTTTTGAACACAGCATAAGCCTGAAATTTGTAAACTCCACAAGATCGGAAAGTTTAGGGTCCACGCCCCGTAAATTGCTATTTAATATCTAGAGGTACCAAATTTCAAATTTAGAATAATATGCCCAATTAAATTTCTAAGCATTAGTAAAAACCTATGGGTTGGTTCGCATTTCACACCAGTGTAGTTTTAAAGTTTTGGCTCTATTGTTTCGCTTGGTTTCGGATTCTTCTTTAAACGGCATTTGCTTTCAAACGGACAGTGAGCCCCTTCCTTTGAGGCATTGCGATTCCGTCTGTCAAGCCCATGTACTATTTACTGTCATATCTTCGCCATTTAGTATGCCAAGCCAAAGAACCAGCTATTCCGAAGCTATTTTGCGGACTAAATAGTCTTCTTTGCATCACCTCAGAATTGGTACAGGTGCATCAGGAACATCCGAAATGCCTATTATTATTGCCGTAACAGACAAATTAGGACCGGACTCCTCCAAACCACACGCCTCTAATTAATTAATTCTCAATTGATTGTCTACTTTTCAGTCAGAGTAACATTTCCCGTAATTTTCAGACTACCCCTGCAAGCCCACTCGAGGCCTCCCACGGTAATCTGCAATTAACTTTGAACACTGAGTTCGCCAGGAACTATTCCCACAGCTATACAGGGCAGAAACATACAGATTCTTACGGTCTGTGGTTGGCTAGAGGTTTCTTTTTGCACCCGAAAGTGGGCATATTGGGCTCCCCCAGATTCGACGGAGTTAACTGTAGTGGTTGTAGCCAAGTCTAGAACACCGAGATCCCACTTTCTTTCGGGTTTGCATAACGTATTGGACCTGGGAATTGGAAGAGGCGGTAAATTGGCTTTTAATTGCACTATTCCCAACGGCCGGACGTTATTCGAAAGCAGAATAAGGAGAAGAATCTGCACCCGGCCCAGAATCGGGGCCGAATGTCCGGCATGCCACAAATTAACGCTGAAAATCCTCCACATGCAAATAGAATATGCCACTTGTGTTTTTGCCTGGCGATCTGCGCATAATGTGGCATTTTCGGTGCAGTGGGACGGCTCTGGTTGTGTGGTGAAAGAGAAACCATTTCCCACGTCAAAGTCGACATATCCCATGGGGCAGAAGAAGTTCACCGTGCAGAAATGTGCCGTTTGAGGCCCACATTTCTACAGAGCCCCGTTGGGTTGTAGGAAGTTAAAACGATGCCGGAAAAGTCCGAACAGCACGAATCGTTGCGCAATCTCCAGTCTCGCTATGAGGTGATTGTCTATGGTATTGACAACGGCCAATGAGGATTCCAAGACTGCAGAAGCTATTCCGCATCCCGGCCATAGGCTACAAAATCCAGCACTAGGGCGTATTTGTGTCATATATTGCTGTAATAAAAAAGTGCCGCCTGGGCTCGCTATTATCTTGATGATCTAGATAATCTGCAGTGGGTCAAAGGGCCGAGGAAGAGTGTCAGGGCACGGAAAGATGCTGCGAAAACGGGAAAACGGGTGGCTGACATTGGGGGGAAGCTGAACTGCAGCAAAGAGATGCCTGTCAGCTCCGAGGCCTCCGTGTAGGGCCCCTGGTCTCTGTTCCTAGGTACTGAAAAATTGTGAAAATATTGCGCAAGCCTCCGGTTGCGAGCCCGCGCCGCTCGTCCATTCCCGACTGCAGCGCTGGACAGAAAAAGGCCAATGATTAATCAGATAACTCGATCAGCCGGCCTGCACGCAGACGCGCCAAGACCAGGCCCTGCACGGTTTTAACACCAAGGAATCTGCTCCAGGAGCTCCAGTGCAGGCTCTGGTCCATGACAATACCAAGACAGACTATTGGCCGCCTCCAGAAGTCGCCAAAGAGCCTTCACCCCGAACCCCAGACTCCGAAGCTGCTGTGTAGCAAGATCCACCGACGCTTCCCTTCCGACTGAGCGCACACACCTAATGCGCCCCAAACCCTATTTGGGCCCCCACGTACTGTACCCGGTGCATATGCCGCTGCAGCCTCCTGCAGCCGCCGCATCTGATAACTTTGCTGAAATTTATGCACTCGATGCGCCGTCCATGCACCTCCAAGTTGTGCACCACTATAAAGCCAGGCCGTTCTGCCCTTGTCTCAGCGTTTTCCCTGCTATTCCCATCTACCATGGTTCGTATTTCTGGCCTTGTTCTGGCCGCCGCCGTGGCCACCGTCGTGGCTGCCGGCGACGGTCCTCAGATCTACCACAAGGACACCTTTGCCGTGGACGTGTGCACGATGCTTCTCGCCAAATCGGCCACCTTCTTCAATGCCACCACCGACAAGGCCGGCTTTTGCAACGTCGACAACCAGCAGGCGCTCGGGTCCATGGCACACTGCATCGAGTTGGTGCCTTCCAAGTACTCGCGTGAGAACTTCCTCCAGAGCTGTGCCCACAACAAGCACCCAGTGACGGAGGAGCAGTACTTGGCGGCGTTCAACAACGCCACGGCTCTTTTGGTCAAGAACGTCACGTTGGACGACCCCAAGTACACCGTGAAAAAGCTCTACTACAAGCCGGTGGCCGTTCCCGAAAAGAAGGTTGTTGGAGGCTGGAAGTCGGAGATTGGTCGTTACTACAATTACAACTACGCCCACTGGTTCGGCGTTGCACTTATCTGCTACTGGTTCGGTTTGGCCCTCTTGGCCGGCTTGTGCAATTTGGTGTACTTTGTGGCTCCAGGTGCCGTCAAGAAGCTTACCGGAGGCCCAATTAACCTCTTCCGTCGTTACATCACGGTTCCGGCCCTTTTCGGCCGTTCCCACGCCCACCATTTGCAGTTCCTCAAGGTGTTCCAGACCTTGCTTCCAACCAGAATGGAGGGCTTGATGTTGGCCGGCTGGTTCGTGATGTTCCTTGTCTTCAATGCCGTCAAGTTCTCTCACGACACTCCCAACCTCTTCTGGCCCAACAACAAGGACGCCGAAATGGGAAGAAAGGTGGCCGACCGTACCGGAATTATGGCTCTCTACATCATCCCCACCTTGGTGTTATTTTCCGGCAGAAACAACTTCATGCTCTGGCTTTCCGGCTGGTCTCAGGCCCGTTTTATCTACATCCACAAGTGGTTGGCCCGCTTTGTGTTTTTGTTGGTGATTCTCCACGGTGCCGCCATGACCGTCAGTGGTAAAGCATTGAAGAAGTACGCGACCAGAAATGCCCAGGAATACATGAAGTTCGGTTTCGCAGCCACCGCAGCAACGGTGGTTTTATGCGTCCACTCATTGTTAGTTTTCAGAAGAACCAACTACGAGTTGTTCTTGCTTTTCCACATCCTCATGGCCGTGATGTTCATGGTGGGTGGATGGAGACACGTGGCGGACCACGAGTTCCAGCAATACTACATTGCTGCGGTTGCTGTGTGGTGCTTTGACCGTGCTGTTCGTATTGCCCGTTTGGTGATGTTCGGCGTCCGCAAAGCAGAGGTGCGGTTGATTGCCAACGAGACCTTGAGAGTCTCGGTCACCAAGCCCAAGTGGTGGATGCCATACCCTTCGTGTATCGCCTACATCCACTTCATGAGACCCACTTGCTTCTGGCAATCCCACCCCTTCACCATTGTGGACTCTGCTACTGAATCCGACACCATCACCTTCTACTTGAAGGTCAAGGGAGGTGTCACCCACGGCTTGTACCAGTACTTGAGCGTGCAGCCAAACAACACTGCCTTGATCAACGTCTCTATTGAGGGTCCTTACGGTCCCAGAAGCTCGATGAACCGTTTCGAAAACACCGTCTTCATGGCTGGTGGTAACGGTATTCCCGGATTGTACTACGAGGCCAGAGAAATCGCCAAGTCTAGAGGAAGCGGAGTCAAGTTGATGTGGGTTATTCGCCATTACAGATCGGTCGAGTGGTTCTACCAGGAATTGTTGAACCTCAAGAACTCGGGTGTGGACACCACCATCTACATTACCCAGCCACACCTCGGATTAACCGAACCTATCGTGCCTCATGGCCTTAACACCTCCAGTGACGACGAGTTGGAACGTTCCGAGGAAGAAGAGAAGAAGTCGAATGCTCCCGAGGAATCCGTTGACTACATTCAGAGACTCAAAAACAAGTTGGACTTCATAGACTTCAGAGAGGGCAGACCCAACGTCTACGAGTTCACGGCCAACGAGATTGTCAATGCCAATGGCCCCATTGCCTTTGCCACCTGTGCACATGCCCACATGGTCGACGAGGTGAGAAAATGTGTTGCTGACAACATTGGCAACACCACGTATAGAGTTGAGCTCTATGAGCAATTACAGACTTGGTAATTATAGATTAATGACGATAACTAATAGAAACAAAGTAGG
Organism: Suhomyces coccinellae; assembly: GCA_030565345.1. Classification (NCBI taxonomy): domain Eukaryota; kingdom Fungi; phylum Ascomycota; class Pichiomycetes; order Serinales; family Debaryomycetaceae; genus Suhomyces; species Suhomyces coccinellae. Next base: position 196,424 of record JAJMBP010000007.1, on the reverse strand, counting down.
AGAGTCTGGAATTATTCAGATAGATCAAAAACGGTAATATAAGGCGATGCAATTATTGTTGATCCGGATGTGGTTTATCATTGAGAGGATGCTACGGTGGATGTTGAATGTAATTAGAAGCTTTCTCGATGTTGAAGATATCAGGTACTCTTACTTTCTATGATCAACAATAACGGTGAGTTTCCTGTACATGAATTTATTAATTCAATTTTAATGTCAACATTTCTGTGCAATACATCAAGTGGCATTTATTCTTCAAGTTTGGAACAGATATCAGATTCAGCTACTATGATTAGAACGAATTCTAAAGGGTGCATGCATTCCATGGCATCAACACAAAGAGAATAGAGCAACTTGTGATTTGGAAAACAATGCAAATTCTAATCTTAATTAGATCCATTCCGCGTCTGATGACGTAGCTGGTACCTATTGTTCGTGAACCATCCTGGTAGACGACATATCTGCCGAAGTTCATGGGACCTCCGAAATCAGGATGTCGTGTGCGACTCAATATAATTGACGACAAGATCGATGGATACAATTTAACGTCACGTGACCCAAGTCAAGAATCAGTCTATTGTCTATCTGGTCCTAACCCATGGAAACAGCGCGTCCATCGCGATTCCTACTTGTACTGCCCTTTCTTTCCCATCTTGTTCCCTTTGGAAGAAGCTCTGGCCCTGTATTATAATGCTATTTTGATATCTTCGTGAGGATTGTGCGTAAACACTGCCGTGCAAGCTGTGGCCACCAGAGCAGCGAAATCAGCGCGAAAATTGCACTAGTCAGTACAGAAGGCTTGGAGGACCACCCTCCAGCGGTCCAGAAGCACGAGCGTCTCCTTTTTCGCCTTGATTCCAGAAGAAATTGAGCCATAGAACACTCTGTGGGTCACGTGCCGCGATGACATGCATCTGTTGACTTTTTTGTCGGCAATCACCACCGCCTGCAGCGCAGCGCGTCTGGTCGACAGCCGCAGCTCACCACAACACGGGCCATGCCCCGCGCACCCGCCCCGCGACACCCGCCTCCATCACAGACAGACACAGACAGACACAGACACAGCATCCACGCTTCTCCTGACGCGCTTCTGCAGTCACACTTCTGCAACTTCTGCAGTCACACTTCTGGCAAAACACTTCTGCAGTCACACTTCTGCAGTCACTTCTGCAACCACACTTCTGCATTCACTTCTGCAATTTCTGCAACTTCTGCAACTTCTGCAGTCACCTCACAGAACACACCTCTCTCCAGACAGACACACTGCACCTATTCACTCTCCAGGCTCAGCACCAACCATGGCCCCATTCTCGCTACTCCAGTCCAAACGCGCGCCAACAGCGCCAGGACGACTACCTCGGAGTCCATTCCAGTGCCAGGCCTCGGCCGCCCCTTCTAGGCCGCCGCACGCTCTCGCTACCGGGCCTCCCTGGACTGGCGATTGTGTCTGGATGTAGTGAGCGCGTAGTGTCGGTGTGCATGGGCTCCAACGTGCCGGGTGCCCCACCATTGACCCCATGCTCCTCCGCTTGTGCAAGATCGGCCTTGCAGTGGCCAGTCCGTCTTCTGCAGTCGTGCTTCTTGTCTGTCTGTCTGTCTGTCTCTCTACACCTTCCTCTATTTCTCTGTTCACCTGTTCTCTGTCCCTTTCTGGCCCTATCTCCCTCCTATCTTTCGCTCTCTCTCTCTCCCGTTCTCTCACTGCAGACACCACGCGCCGCTGCGTAACACAAAAAAAATTTCCAAGGCGGAGGATATTTTGATCCCTCTGTCTGATTCGCATTCTGGTGATTCGTAGGTCCTCCAGACACTCTTTCACCAGACACTTCTTTCCCGGCACTAGGTGTCCCTATCTGTCCTCTAGCTACAACATCCCATTTGGTTTTCCTATCCACCACTTCTTCTTTCGCTAACCTGCCGTGGACCCTGCCCCCACGCCGTCCCCCTCGTCTCTAGTGCCCCTGGCCTTCCTCCCTCCTTACCACCACCTCCTCCTCCTCCACCAGTGTCCTCCACCGGCTCTGCCTGATCCTGGCCCCGTTCTAGTTCGAACCGCTTCCCTGCTCCTTCGATCTGCTTCCAATCTCCCGCCGTCACGTCCTCTGTCGCCAGTGTGCTTCTATCTCTGTTTGAACACTGCACGTTTGATCCGCTCCCACTCCCTCCATCCCTGCCTGCCTGCCTGCTGCCGACCCGCCGCCAGCCCGTGCACCCGCCGTCCATCCGCATACACCCGTCCCGTGAGGCCTTCGACCATTCCTACGAGAGCCCCTTGAACAGCCCGTTTGTGTTGGTCCGCGTCAAGAGTGTCGACTCCTCCAACCCGCGTCTGATCCGGCTGATTAAACGCCATACTCCCAGTATCCCAGAACAAGCACACTGCCCTCGTCCGTCGGATACCCCCGATAGTCTTTCCTGCCTGCAAATTGAGCACACTGCCAGTCCGGTACTTTCCCTGATCCTGCGTTCTGCCACTGTTGACTCCCTCTACCATGTTGGATAGAACCCGTCTAGGCGCCACGCGCTCCATCAACATCCTCCCCCGAGACTCCACGTCCGACTCGTCCGAGTCCACCGACTCCGACAGATGCAAGCACAGCGACACCGGCATGTGCCAAAAGCCCGTGTCCAATAACGTCGAAACCATCGTACTTGCGGTGGTGCTCCCCTCAGTATTGGTCATTTGCGTGCTAGGCTTCCTCCTCTTCAGAAACTACCGCAGAGACCGCAAGGAAGCCATGGAGCACGATCCCGACTTTGACGAGAATGGCGAGGCCACCGCGTTGCCCGACTTGCCCAACCCCAAGTACAACATGGAGGACCCCTTCCACAACCGCAACTCGGTCCGCTATCCCCAGGCCGTGGCCGAGGGCGGAGCCCCGGGTCTCCAGTTCCTGAAAATGAACAAGTCCTCCACCTCCTTGGCCATGTCCTCCATCGGCGACCACTACGTCGACACGTTCCTGTTGCCATATCAGCATCAGACCGGGTCCAAGGCCTCGTTGGACGACTACGCTCGTTACTTCGGTATTGGTGACTTTGATGGCCCTGCCAGAGTCCTGGCCATTGGTACCAGAACCAGAAACTCCAGCATTGGTGGCTCGCCGTTTGGCGCCAACCAGTCGTCTCAACGGTCCAACTTGAGGACTGAAGTGCCCGGCCTGCCAACCAGGGGTAGTCCCGTGAAACGCGTTGGAAATGTCAACTACACAAACATCCCCAACCACTCCACCGCATCTGTGCCCAACGATGGTGCCCCCACCTTTACTACTGCATCTGATATTGAATCTGTGTCGAACTCTGACGCTTCTAGTGGTGAAAAGTACACTGGAGGTATCAAATATGAAAATGAGTCTTCTCTTGAAGTGAACAACAACACCGTTCCTACACCATACCACAAGCGTCAGATGGAGCATGTTGCGAGTCTTAACAAAGAATCGCAAGGGGAACACCATCCTGAACCATCGGTAGACATTCTGCCAGTCTATGATGAAAAGGCAAACTTGTCTCCCTTTGAAGATGATTCCACCACCAACACTACCCCCCACACCTATGGTGAGAAGGCGCCTAAGAACCCATATGAGCATGAAGACCCAATTGATGGAGATTTCAACTTCTCGACCGACAACGATATTACCCAAGAACATGCAAACTTGAGCACGGACCTGCAAGTGCCACTTACCAAATCAAAATCTCCCCGAATCTCCCAATTCAACCTATTAAAGAATGATAGTGATGAAGAAGATGATGAGGAGCAATATGATCAGGAAGATGCTCAAACACTCAGTGCTGAGAAGGAAGAAGAGTTAAAGCGCATGAAGTCTGTGTATCGTGTTTATTTTGATGGTGAAGGAAATGCCCAAGGAGAAGAAGGATTTAAGGCTGATTCTTCTCATCCTCTCCCTAAAATCAACGTGGAGACTTTGCCTCAAACACACGAACGTACTAGAATTAATAATGAATTGACCATGGATACTAACTACGATAAGAGAATGACAACTACGTCGTCGATTTATCCTGAAGGTACCTCCGAACAAGTCATGGCTCAAAATTATGATCAACTGCAATATAATGGCCAAAATCAATACCAGTACCAATACGATGGCCAGAATTACGATGGTCAGAGTCCTTACGAGGGCCAACAATACAACGAACAACAGTACCACGAACAACATCAAGTGCCACCAGCTGAATTGCCTCCATTGCAACAGTTGAAAAACGCTTCTGACTTCAGAAAGTCGACCATTCAAACATTTACCGACTTCCAACCTAGGTCGAAGAATGTGGTAACGTCACCAAACTCTCAAAAGGTTCCATTTAATCCTATTGAAAATTGGACCTCACCAAAGAACTCACCCTTGAACCAGTCACAATCATCTTTTGTTTCCAACAATGCTCATTCCATCTTACCACCTAGTTCTTCAAGTACCAGTTTGAACGGAACACTCACAAACGTTCCATCTGCTTCTCAACTTGCTAGATCATCTGTGGTTATGTTGAATCCGGTTACTGAAATCACGAAACAAAGAACCTTCAAGCCTGCTGGCTCCTTGCCTTCCAACCCGGCCATGTCTCCTCCCATGCACGCCCATTCACAGTTCCAAAATCAAAGCTTAGGAACTACCGACGGAAGATTGATTCCTGGTAACAGAAAGAGTGATGTTAGACGGATGATGAATACAGACTTTTAGGCTCGGGCTACAGGATTTTCATTTCTTGATCAATAGTTTTCTGTGACCCTTTGACCTTGTTCCAATAAGAGCTTCATTCATTAGCATATAGTCATTTGCCGAATGGTCAACCATTCCTATTGCACTTTCCATTGGTTTTGTTTTTTATTCATTTTTAAAATATACACAATGTATTGTCGGAGTAAGATCAATACAACTATATAAACGGGTATCTTTAGATAATAAACATATTGATTGTCATAAGTGTTGGTAGTTTCTTTCAGGAGGGAACTGTTTTTCGATATTCTAGATTGCTCTGAATCCCAGGAGAGGTATCCAACTCTAATTAATAAATCGTCACAAATTGAAGTCGTTTAATCTTTCTATTTTCATATCGCTAGCCCCAAAGGATCAACTATTGTGATTGGGACGTCTTATCATCCTATTATCAACAAATTATTACCTTGTATTTATCAAATTACACTTTTTAAAAATGCTGTGCATAATCCCTTTCTTTTCAATTCACAAATGACCTTCCGCTCCTTCTACGAAGAAATTAATTCTTCGAAATGCCTACGTTCGTTATATCATCTTTTATTATGCCTGATTGCGGAGAGATTGCTCATGATGGTGATTGAAATATGACAATCTGGATCTTGAAAATACATTCTAATCCACTGAATGCAACTAAAGAGACCCTCGCACCTGATTCCGCCTGTGGTCAGGGGCCATATACCACAACAATAGGGCTCTCCGCTTGTTCTAACTATGGTACACTCATGAGAGCTCGTAATCGTCGATCTTGTTCTTGTACTTGAGCACGTTTCTCTTGATCTTGGAGGTGTCGACCCACGTCAAGTAGTCCTCCATGTTTCTGGTCACCAAGTAGGCCGGGTCTGTAATGACGTTGGGGCCCACGCGCACGTGGCCCTGTTCTATGAAAGTCACTGCATTGACGATGGTTTCGGCCATCTTGAGACGGCACATCACTGTGGCTATTCTTCTTCTGCAGAAAGCACTGACTGTCACCTTGTTCTCTAAGTCGGAAATCTTGGACTTGGTGGCCAAAATGCCCATGCTATACAACTTCTCGAGAAGGAGCTGCTCGTGTTTTATTCTGTATGGGTCTGTAGGCTGTAACATGGAGAGTTTGTGTGCCAACTTTCTGATCTCACCACAGATTTTGTTATACTTGTGGTAGTCTTCTCTGTTCTGAATGTGGTATGTTCTCATGACCTGGGTGTCCCTGTGACCCAGGTCTTGCTTCCAGTCGAGGAAGTCGACCTTTTTGAGGAGTTTCTGCTCGTGGTGCTTAAGGGCTCTGACCATGGTGTTGTTGGTGTAATTTTTTGAGATGAGATGGATATAGGTAATAGGTCACGTGACATAGAGGAAGGAAGAGGTGTAAAGTTGGGTTGGGATGGGGATACATTGGGGATTCCCGGTGTTTGAATGTGTATATGTAGGATGAAAGAGAGTCCGGGTTACATTTCCTTGGAGAACAGCCCTGTAAGTACTTTTCTCTGGAAAGGATTTTCAGAAGTATCATTTCAGTGGATGAAATCATGGCAAATTTGGAAAGAAAGAAAAGGGCCATAGGAATACTGCTGGTAGTGTATTGAAGAAATCTGCTATTGTATTCTTCTGCATAAGTCCTCCCGAATTGCATCTGTTGAATAATATTTCAGTTCTCTACATTATCTAGATTCTCTAAGTGAGATCTCTGAAATCTCATACAACACTCCGACTTTTGCCATAAAATTCCCAGAGCTAGCATTTCGATGACAGAACCTTATTTCTGAACTTACTTGCATGGCATTCATTCCACTTCACTCCAGCTATTCCCAATACCTCCTCTAACTCTTTTGTCACGTGATCCACTGTCACCTGATCTATATACGCAAATTTTCATCTACTTGTTGATAACTTTACCTCCAGCATGTTCCGTCAGTCCTTCCCGGCTCTCACCAGGCCGTTTTCCGTGTCTGCTGCATCCAGAACGAACATCGGCAGGTTGCCCATCCGACTTACCGAATCGGTTCTGTGCTCTGTCGAAGAAATTCCCTTCGAATTCAGCAAAACCTTCTCCAAGGGAAAAGAGACCTACAGATTGGACCGCCAGATTATCATCAAGGGTCCAAAGGGAACATTGAAGACCGCTGTCCCCAAGTTCGTCAATGTTTCTAATATCGACAACGTGCTCACGGTGAGTGTGGACGATCCCGAAAACAAGATACAGAGATCCATGTGGGGAACCACGCGAGCCTTGCTCCAGAATAACTTCATTGGAGCTTCCGAGGGTCACTTGGCCATCGTCAAGTTCGTCGGAACTGGTTACAGGGCCACCATTGAGGATTCCAACGGCAAAAAGTTGATCGCTCTCAAGATCGGATATCCATACACCCCCAAGTTACCCGTTCCCGAGGGCTTGACTGTCAGCTCGCCTTCTCCCACCAGATTGTTGATCGAGGGTGCTGACAAACAGCAGGTCAAGTTGTTCGCTGCTGTGATCAGAAACTACAAGAAACCAGAGCCATACAAGGGTAAGGGTATTTTTGTGGACGACGAAACCATCAAGTTGAAGGAAAAGAAGATCAAGTGATTGGCTTCGCCTGTCTGTGGATCTCCAGAGAGGTATCTGCTATTCCGAGTATTTCTGCTCCGAATTGTCCTACTCGATACTTCAGATTCGCACACCACATCCACGAAATTTTGGCCTTGCAGGGCCCCAAGACGCCCCAAATTTGTACAGCAACTGTTTTGGCGGTTCCTCTTTTGTCCTGGCCCTTCAGATCCCCCACACCTCTGTCCCAGCCCACTATATTCCTGTCGTAGAGTCTATAGTAATCATGTATATACGCATCCGCCTTCTGTATGCAGTCCGCACCTATTATGAAAAATTCTTCACAACTACACTTACATCAACGTACTCACCATGACAGGCCGTATATGGACGTCTATGGCCGAAAGCAGTGCCAGACTCACGTCTGCCACCTTCGTGCCCCGTGTCTTTAGTCGTGGAGTTGCTCAAATCACATCCATCCATGCCATTCCATCCGTCAAGACCAGTGTCCCCACCATCAAACACTCATTACAAGAGTCCAACTTACGCAAGAATTTGTTAGCAAGACCAGGCTTGTTGGGTGTCAAGAGAGGCATGATCACCTGGTTCACCGATAAGGGCGAACAATACGCCGCTACGGTCATCGAGATCGACTCGTGTGAGGTCATCAAGCACAAGACCGAGTCTACGGACGGCTACACTTCTGTTGTGTTGGGCCAGATCGACAAGATGAAGAACGTCACCGAAAAGAACTTGGTCAAGTTCGAGGCTGCCGGCGTTTCTCCCAAGCAAAACATTGGGGAATTCAGAATCAGAGACGAGTCGGGCTTGATTCCATTGGGTACCGAATTGACTGCCGAATACTTTGCTGTGGGCCAGTTGGTGGATATCAAGGGCGTCACCAAGGGTAAGGGATTTGCCGGTGTCATGAAGAGACACGGTTTCGGTGGTTTGAATGCATCCCACGGTGTTTCCAAGGCCCACAGATCCGCTGGTGGTATGGGTGGTAACCAAGACCCAGGAAGAGTTCTTCCAGGAAAGAAGATGGCTGGTAGAATGGGAGGCAACAACTGCACCGTCTTGAACAGCGAGGTATTGCATGCGGACTCCAAGGCAGGCATTTTGGTCATCAAGGGCCAAATTCCCGGTCCCAACAAGAGCTTTGTCAAGATCATGGACTCGAGAAAGTTGTACGGAAAGTCGCTCAACAAGATCAGAGAGGAGGGTTTGTAATGTATATAGCAGGAACATAGTTCAATTTTAGGCAGGTGTAGGAATGGAAGAAGCTGGCCAGGAGAAATTTGGTGCTGCTCTCTATGAAGAAGAGTCCGAGCTTGTCAGCTTGACCACAAGGTTAATCAGGCATTCACTAGATAGCATGCAGAGGAGCTTGAGGCAAATGAACAAGACCTAGATATAGAACACTTTAGTTTCTCTACTATCCACAATTGCATACAAAATATTCTGTTTTACAAATTACTAGGTAAGTGTGCCATATCAGACTGGTAAAGTGTCTGCAGAAACATAGACCAATTAGACTATTCTATTGACGTCCGGACAAATTGAAGAACAACTCGGTCAATCTGTTTCTAACCTATAATCATTTGATTGTGGCTCATCTAGGTATTGTTAACACGAACTATGGTTGAAGGCAAAAAGTGGTACTCGTATTGCATTTTGTCATCAACAAAACACATACTCTCTATCTTTCGAGCAATCAATGTATGCTATGCACTTTTGCTTGGTTCTTTCCTCTTTATCTCTCTATCTCTTTATCCTTCTTCCTGTTGTCTCTATCTCACTTCTCTTCACTTGTGCCATCTGTCCTCAGTTGAAACAAGTGAAAAGTTAATTAAAGATTAATTTAACTGTGAGAATGTTCCAAAAAATAGTGATACACCATTGGCAAAGACAATTCCCGGATGGTTCTGGTAAAAGGCAAGAACCATGTTCGATTGAAATTGATCTTCTGGCGATGGCCTTTCCAAGTTGCGAACTGGCCTCCTTATATACATTTTACCAATCCGGGTAACCCTTACACCTGTGGTAGATACACTACCCACCTACCCACCACTACAGATTGCAAAACATGAAGTACACCTAAAAGAAAGCTATACATGAATTAACTGATACAAGTTCGATTATTGGGGTGCTCGCGCAACTTAAAAATATATCATATAAAAGCAGCACGGGAGACCAACGGAATGCTATTAATTGTGAAGGAACCATGGCTACTCGTCGTCCATGTCTGCAGGCTTGATCAAACCACCAACTCTCAAATCCTTCTCTCTCTGGAGTTTGTCATTTCTCAATTTCTCTTCCTCTTTGTCTTCGGCAAATAAGTAATCGACAGGATCGCCTCCAAACTCCTTCAATTGCACCAAGAAATCTCTCAAGGTGGCCTTGAACTTGTACAAATCGTTGTAAATCGTGGTCAAAACATTCAAGAAGTTGACCAATTGGTCCTTCTGTAAGTTCTCGAATGCAGATGACAACAATTGGGCCAAGAACTGCTTCAAGTATGCGGAATTGGTAGTGCCTTCGGGTGCTTGTTCGCTAGTGTACAATGGAGTCTTGATGACATTATCTTCAACCAAATGAATCAAGTGTGCCAACAATTGGGCCTGGTATCTGAAACCCGCTTTGTGGTCAGGCTGTGTGAAAACGTAGAAGGTATCACTCAAAATCTGGAAATAGAAGTTCTCGTAGAATGCCTTGGTGAAAGAGGTCTCGCCCAATTTCTCAACATTCTCGATCAATTCTATGGTCAAGATTAAACCATTGTCCTCAACATCTCTATTATTATGTTTGAAGGCCCACAAGGCGGCGTTGATTAATGATTGGAATGCATCACCTGACAATTGCAACAAAGCTTGGAAAGATTTAGCATTGATTTCTTTGAGCAACTTGTAAAATTCCACTCTATGTTCTGGGTACTCAATGAAGTCATTCTTAATCATATCCAAGGTACATTCGAACACATTTTGCAAGATTAAAACAACTCCCTCTGGAATCAAGTGGCCAGTCTTGTTAACCAATGCAGTCATACAGTTCAAAACTTCTGCATCCCTGGCGTCAGGAACATTAGAGTTGTAGTCCTCCAAGACAGCACCGAACAATGGCTGAGATAAGTCTCTAACGATTTCTTCGTTGTTGTTGGATTGATTGATGTATGTTTCAATCATCTTCAAAACTTCCTTCTTGATGGTTCTCAATCCTCTAACCTTAGGAGTCTTGGTAGAGATCAATCCGTCCTTCTGAATGGACTCAGAAATCATAGTAGAGACAGCCTTGTATAAGGAAAGCATATCCACGTACATCAATCCCAATTGGGAATAGAAGCCTGGTCCCAATGCCTTACAAACAGCAACATTGGTCTTAATGATGTTAGCAATAATTTTAACGGTTTCAGTGTTGGTCAACAATTGAGGATCTTGACTGGCATTTTGAATGATTGAGCTCCATGCCATGTTTGGCAAAGTCATCAACTCACTCAATAAATTATCTCTGGCATCCTTTTGAGGTTGTGAACTGATGATAATACCACAAGCTTCATAGAAAGTGTGGACTTGTTGAGGTTGTAAATCTTCAGTAATAGATTGAATATCTCTAATAATATCCAAGATAAATGGTCCTTTTTCTTGGGGTTGTGTAACTGCGAAGTGCTTCTTACACTTGTTCGTGATCTTAATGAAAGTGTCACAAGCCATATCTTGAACACCTTCATGCGTTTCGTGCATGAACTCAAACAATTTGTTGACAACTGTCTTGAGAAATCTCCAATGTGCCTTCAAGAATCTTGGATATTGACCCACAATATACATGATATTGGAAGCAACGACAGCCTTATTATCTTTTCCTCTCTTCATTTCTGTTAAAGACAACAAATCCTTGATAACATTTACCAAAAACTTTTTCTCCATGTCTTCGTTCATGGTACCGGAGATAGAACCAATAGCCCAACACAAAGTGTTGATATTTTGCCAAGACCATTCACTCTCATCAATTTGTCTGGACAACTTCTCATTCATAATTTGCTCGGTATCGTTAACATTCAAGTGGGTCAAGTAAACCAAAACTTCTCTCATGGATTTATATAACTGGATAGTATCACTTTCTTTAAGTAATTCTCTTACAATTTCACCCTCATCATTTTCAACAACCAACACTTCTTCGGGTCTAGCCATGTTTTCAATAATGACCAACCTCAATTTAGATAAAACTTTGGCGTAGTTGTGTTGTCTAAGTGGAAACTCGGCCAAAATAGCCGGGTTTGGCGCACCACCTCCACTGTTTAATCTCAAAGTACTTCCGTGACTCAATTGCATCAAAGGGGACAATTCATTCAGTGGCAAGTTTTGAATTTCTAAGAATAAACTGTGAACGAAGGAACTCCAAAAGTCCAAGCAGGTCTTGAACAATTCACGTTCATCAATTCTGGATAATTCTAATAAGTAGTAAAGCGAGTTCAAAAGAAGTTCCCTCAAAGGTTCGTTTTGTTCGAAAGGAATCAAATGGTTTCCTAAGAAGGAACACAAGAACATAGCCAAATCTTGCAAAAACGACTGATCATTGGTGTTGGCTCTTTCGTAAGAGGTCTTTAAGTTTGTAGACATTGGAATGATCAAGTAGATTTGCTCCATGGAGTTCTTGAACATTTGGATCAACTTCTGCTCATACTCTATATTTGAAGTGGACAAACTAGAAATTTCGGTTAAACACTTCAAGGATGCCGTTCTTGTATCAGCAGGGACTAAAAACTTGGTAGACAACAACTCCAATAAATTGGTCTCGAAGATGTAGGAGGCAGGAATCCATTGGACGTACTTCAACAAACAGTTCAAGGTAGATATAACCAAAGAAGGCTTCGTGGTTTTGTCTAAAACCTCGTAACACAACTTGAAAATCTCCTCGAACTCTGCCCTCATGCTGGACTTTAAGCTCTGCGCTTTTCTCTGTGTCAATTGATCTTGACTGAAGTCGAAAACCTCTTCACTCAACAACTTCAAAATGATCATGTTGTTTTCACACACGTTGAAAGAAGATCTGGAGGAGGCAACGATTTCAGGGATAAATTGGGGCCAGTTGTGAGGCCATTCCTGTTTCAAGACAGACACCAAGGTCAAGTCGATCTTGTTGATCAAGGCCTTTTGCTTGTCAAAGACCTCCTCGTTATCACACAACGAGATGATCATGTTGACAATAAAGTTCTTGATTCCAACACGCTCATTCTCAGGTATGGTCTTCCACCGGTACTGGATGAGCTTGTTCAAACAGGAGAGGGCAATGTACTTCGACTGCGCGTTATTGGAGGTGGACAAGATCTGGTCCGATCTCTTCCAAGACTCCGGGTTTTCCTGGAACTCATTCAACACCCTCTGTGCGTTTTTTTGCTCTTCTCCGGATCCTCTGAAGAAGCTGTCGACCACGCGGTCGAACAACTCGATGTTGAGTTCCTTCGAGAAGTCAAGGATCTCTTCCATTTGAGCCAATAGACCTGGTAGGTAGATTTGTTGCCGTGTGTTCAAGAAATTTCTGTCACAATGGTCAACCGGAGTAGGTTTGCTGGCTCTGGACACTGGGGACTAGAGCGACGGTGGATGGGGGAAAAAAACGACGATTTTCGGACAGAAACTTCAGGAAAGTCGTGTAATATGGGGTTGACAAACTTCCTGATGGATGTGATGTTTGTTTGCCGTTCAGAAGGCTGCTTGCGGAGGTTTGGCGGTGGCAATGGTGATGGATGTTTTTCTGTTGATAATTTCGATTTTTCTATGAGGGCTGTTTTTGATTGGTACGCGCACGACCACATTTCCGTGTGATGCCCCTGGCGTTTCTGCTGCTCCTGTGCACCATTGACAGGTCCAAAACGATCCTACCACATCTACAAGAGTTCGCTCTGCCACCAAGACAAGTCTGGCTAAATTTGGACCAGTTCTGATGCATCCACTGCACCTGTTTAAATTTCGCAGATTCATTGGTGAGAAAGTGAATAGTAAGCCGATACTGAAAGCAAGGACTTGTTGCAGTTGCTGTCGTGGAAACGCCGATGGTGGCGGTGGCGCGTGAGGCCCTGTGCGGGGAGGAGAAGAGGAGAAGAAGAAGGGAGCCATGTAGCCAATCGTGCACGTGATCTCAGTCACGTGATCAATTGTGGCACAATCTCAGGTGGTTTTCCTTCACTTCTACATCTACAGTCCTGTCAGTCGTTCTGCTCGGAGCAGCTCCTCTCTGTATTCGTCTCAGCTATTTACTTCTTGGCAAAGGCAACACCCTTGTCGATGTTGGTAGCCAATTGCTCCTTGGCAACGGCCAACAACTTCTTCTCGTCCTCGCTGACCTGGTTAAGAATGTCGTACTTGACCTCTTCAATACCAGCCTTGCCCAACTTGACAGGCAAGGAGAAGAAGTCCAAACCACCAACCAACTTTCTGGCCTCGGCAGCACCCTTGATGTCAGAGTTCAAGTCCAAGTAGGTGCACTCGACAATTTCCTCAAAGGAAGTGAGAGCCTTCAAGATGGACTCGGCCAATCTGTAGCCAGCGTAGGCCATGGACAAGGTGGCAGATCCAGCACCGTTCTTGGCCTGGACGACCTCGTCACCACCGAATTGGACTCTGTGGATCAAGGCCTTCTTCTCGTCCTCAGACAACTTGTCGTAGTAGGCCTTGGAGGAGCCAATGGAGTACAATGGCACAATGGTCTCACCGGAGTGACCACCAATGACGTTAACGTTGAAGTTGGAGGCCTTGGTCTTGCCAACCTGGGCAATGAAGGTGTTGGCTCTGACAATGTCCAAGGTGGTGACACCGAACAATCTCTGGGCGTCGTAGACACCCTTCTTCTTCAAGGTCTCGGCAACAATAGGGACGGTGGAGTTGACGGGGTTGGAGATCACGAGGACGAAGGCCTTTGGCGAGTTCTCGGCGATTCCTTCGGCAAGGGACTGGATGATGCCGGCGTTGATGTTGAACAAGTCGTCTCTGGTCATTCCAGGCTTTCTGGGGACACCGGCAGGGATGATCACGAGGTCGGAGCCCTTGAGGGCCTCGGCCAAAGCGGTCTTGTCCTCTCTGGAAGAGGGCAAGTGTGACGAGGTGGACGAGTCCGAGTTGATGTGGGACAAGTCGGCGCCGACACCAGGCACGTTGACCACGTCAAAGAGCGACAATTGGTCCACGTTGGGGTTGATCTTCAACAACAACGACAATGGCTGACCGATACCACCGGCAGCACCGCACACAGTAACCTTGACCATTCTGAGGGATTGGGATGTAATTTGGGGGAGTTTTGGGGAAGAACGAGGCACAGGATCCGGGGAGAGAACTCAGGAGGAGAATGTGCTAGATTCGTGGAGAAATAACAGGAAAACCGGCGACGGGTGGGGCGATCCTCTCCTTATATAGTGTTGGGACTGGGGCACCCGCAGTATGGGGTTGGGCGCACGTGACTGGGGCTAACTCCGGGCGAGAGGAGGTGGATCCGGGGCCGCCGGGGCATGCCGGGACGGCCCCGGTGGGTGGATTCTGGGGTCCTCGGGGCTTGGAATCGTCCTGTCGGTGGGAGGGGCAGTTGGGCCACGGGCTGGCGTGGTTTGGCGTGTTTGGCGAAAGTGCCGGCCAGAAATCTCGACAAATTTTTCACTTTTGAGAACTGCGCTTTGGGCCACGGAGGGCCGCTGATCTGGGGACTTTTCGCTGGATCATGGATGTGGGGCCTCGGGGGCCCGGAGTTACCGTGTGTGTTGGCGCTTTGAGGGGCTGAAACCGTCGTCGCTGGCAGGACCCCACAACCCCAGAATTATGTTCTCGGCACGTGACGTGTGGATCGTGCCCCGGGAAAAACAGGATCCAGATGCCTGTGATAGTGGTTAACTCCTACTGGAGGTTGCTGCAGGGCCGGCGTGGGCACGACGCCAATTGTTGCAGTCGGCTTGGAACCGTGAAAATACCGTGTGAAAATTGGCCGTGGTGGATATAATATGCGTGAATAAACTATGGGTATAATATATGGCTGAATTTTGGATAAATAAGGCATAGCACGGGAAAACTTGGAGCTACGTAATGGCTTCACGGTTGAAGCCCTTGAAAGTTGGAAATTGGGCCGGTATAGTATGGGTTTCGTAGTTATTGTGTTGATTATAATTGAAACGTGCGCGTATTATCCAATAACTGCAGTAGTCTGACATGCCCAATTCTGGCTTGAATACTTCATATATCGTCTTTCTGGGGCGTAGACTTGTGTGCGGTCGGTATTGGCATGGCCCTGACGGTGGTGCAATTAATCCTGGGCCACTCATGTACTTGGGATTTTGTGCCATTTCAATAATATGTAGGGGTTATAAAGGAAGGCCCAGAAATGATAGAATACGCTAGAGCACTGCCTGGGTATGACAGAACCATCCTGGCCAAAACTCAGGAATCTGGGAAATGCCACTATGACTGAATAGGCTGTACTGAAGTCAAATATGAAATTATTTAAAGTGAGCTCACGCTCCTAAAACTTAGTAGCTTATTAAGTATCCTCCTGCAAATGCTAAGGGGAAAGTAGTTCATTCTGTGAATTCTACTTCCTTTAAATAGTCTAAATGCTGTCTTCTTGATCTAGTTCTTGAATAGTTTTGCAATTCCACTCTCAATCAATAAGGTAGTATACTTCTAAGTATTTGGCATCATTGAATATTTCGATGAAATGAAATATCCACTATAGTCCAATCTTATACACAGCGAAGATGAATACCTTTCCATAACTAAAGCATACTTGATGTTTTAATTAAATTTCCTTTTTCACACATTTATGCTTTTCTCCAAATTTTCGAATTTTTCACATTTATCAAATTTCACATTTGACAACTTTTTCCATGCACATCCACCTTATTACTTCTGCTTTCTTTTTCACTCTCCACATCCTAACGTCTCATCTCTTCACTCTAGGCTTCCATTAATAGACCAAGACACCCCTAATAGGCACCTTCTCCAGCTTTCATCTCAGCTTTCAGGTACAAAATTGTCAAATTGCGAAATTGCGAGAATTTACCGAAAAGAAAGACCTTTCCAGACCACCACACTCATTGCAGCTAGACGAAAATGCCCACTGAAGCCACCATTTCCTAGCGAAATTCGCCAAAAAAACAGCCTAGGCACATCTCTGGAGTCTAAAAATCAATGTGCTCTAAGTAGAATTTCCCTAACCTTTCTGCCGGCCCTGTTATGACGCTCCTTTCCCAAGATCTTCCTTTTATCACCTCCAGATTAGCTCGCTATTTTTTTGCAATGCGAAAAATTGCAGCCACCAACACATAATTTCTCACAATGTCTCCACTCTTCTTGGAGACTGGGCCCGCCCTTGGCACCAAGGCGAGCCAATCAAGACAGTATAGATAGCCAAGAAGTACATTTTCTTGTCAACGGCCCGAAACGACCTTTTCCACTCATTTCCCGGCCTTCTAGCGCCTCTTTCACCAGTTCCTCCATTTTCTTGTCGCACCACTACACCACCAAAAAACCTACCCCTACAACTCCCACGTCCTCTAGAAGATTAATCCAAACTACTGTCGTTACTTTCAATCACACCCAAAAGCAGTTCCAGCACACATAGTTCCTTGATAGATACTTCTTGGTCTCGTTAGGTAGCCCCATCTTCCCCCTGCTGTTGTTGTTGTTTTTCCGTCCGCCTTGTCCCAATCGCACCCCCCTCCACCTCATCCCCTCTATAGCTGTCACGTTTCCATTTGCGCAACTCCGCAGACCATATAAAGTCCGGGTGCTCCGCTGTGTGTTTGCTCCCCAATGGCGTCCCACACAAGAAACTCGTCGGTCTCCTCCGTCAACCACGACCCATTCGACCACCCCGAACAATACTATGGCGAAAGGCAGAACATTCCCAAGACTTCCAGGCTTGGAAGACTCAGAACGTTCTCGGTGCATGAAACCAAATCCAGCACCTTTGACGACTTCAGAAAGGACTTTTCCAACGGTCTGGCCAACAACGTCAATGACGCTATTGAAGAGATAGAAACCCCTTCTCCCGAAAAATCGCCCTCACCCGGTCCCCAGAGCGCCAGAAGACCATCCATAGTGCCCATTTATGACGATGAAGCACTTCCCAAGCACCCAGAGATGCATTCCAAGAACGCCCTTCTTTCCAGACGTGCTTCGGTGGACGCATCCTCTTTGCGTCCCAAGAAGTTCTACATCAAGGACGTCGACTTGACTTTGAAGGAATTGCTCGAAAATGAGGACACCGATCACAACTTCCAGATCACCATAGAAGATACCGGCCCAAAGGTTTTGAAATTGGGCACTGCCAATTCTGGCGGCTTCTCCAAGGCTCTAGTCAGGGGCACGTATATGCTCAGTAATCTTTTGCAGGAGCTTACCATAGCAAAGCGTTTCGGAAGAGACCGATTGATCTTGGATGAGCAGAGACTCAACGAAAACCCGGTTGCCCGTATGAAGAGATTGATCACCACACAGTTCTGGAAGTCGCTCACTAGAGAGGTCAACAACCACAATATCGTTGAGATGTCAAAAGATACAAAAATTATGGAGAGTTACATAGACGAGAATGGAGAGCTCGTGGAGAACTCTGAAAGTCACAGAATTTACATTCCCCATAACCGCAAAGACCAATTTGACTACTTCAATTCTATCAAGGCAGCCAGTCCACACGTGAAATTAGATGTCGTTTACTTGCCCGAGAAGATTGATGCTGAATTCATCAAGTCCATTAATAAGAAACCTGGATTGCTTGCGCTAAGCGCTAAGCCCGACCCTGAAAATCCAGGAAATTTGCTCAACGAGCCATATGTGGTCCCAGGCGGAAGATTCAACGAACTTTATGGCTGGGATTCGTACATGGAAACCCTTGGCCTCTTGACGGATGTCACCGAATCTTGCAACCATGAACATTTGCGTTTAGCCAGAGGAATGACAGAAAACTTCATATATGAAATACACCATTACGGGAAGATTTTGAATGCCAATAGGTCCTACTATTTGGGCAGATCCCAACCTCCATTTTTAACTGATATGGCCATTCGTGTCTTTGAGAAAACCAAGGAAGTATTTCCCACAAAACTTCCGGACAGTCTTGATTTCTTGAAAAGGGCCACATTAGCTGCCATTAAGGAGTATTTGACTGTCTGGTGTGCTCGTCCTAGATTAGATGAAAAAACTGGATTGTCTTGTTACCACCCAGAAGGTGTGGGTATTCCTCCAGAAACTGAAGCTACACACTTTGATGCTGTATTAAAGCCATATATTGAAAAATATGGTGTTGCTCATGAAGAATTCATTGCAAAATATAATTCGAGAGAAATAGTTGAGCCTGAATTGGATGAGTACTTTCTTCACGACCGAGCAGTTAGAGAGTCTGGACATGATACTTCTTACAGGTTAGAAGGCAAATGTGCTCACTTGGCAACTGTCGATTTGAATTCCTTGTTGTATAAATACGAGGTTGATATTTCGCTTATATTGACTTCATACTTCAATGGTCAATTGGAAGACCATGATGGAGTATTGCACACAGCTTCTGAGTGGTCTCAAAGGGCGATGGATAGAAAGGAAAACATTACCAAGTACTTGTGGAATGAAGAGGACTCTATTTTCTACGATTACAATGTGAAATTAGAAGAGCAGACTGGATACGAATCTGCCACCGCATTCTGGCCATTGTGGTCTAGAGTTGCCACCCAGAATCAGGCAGAGAAACTTGTAAAGTATTCTATTGAGAAATTTGAAGAGCATGGTGGACTTGTGGCAGGTACGCTTAAGTCCCGTGGAGAAATTAGTTTATCACGTCCATCCAGACAATGGGATTATCCATTTGGATGGGCTCCACAACAGATTTTGGCTTGGATTGGCTTGGAAAACTATGGATACAGGGATGTGGCAAGTCGGTTGGCTTACCGCTGGCTTTTCATGATGACAGAAGCTTTTGTTGACTACAATGGAGTTGTTGTCGAGAAGTACAATGTGTGCAAAGGAGCAGTTCCACACAAAGTGGACGCCGAATATGGAAACCAGGGACTTGATTTCAAGGGTGTTGCTACCGAAGGATTCGGCTGGGTCAATGCCAGTTACTTGGTCGGACTTCAATACTTAAATTTGCATGCCACGAGATGTTTGGGAACTTTGACGCCTCCGGAGGTATACTTGAGGAGCATTGCCAATGGTAAGGTACCACAGCAATAATCGAGCTCCGGAATAAATTAGATATTACAAGAACTTATAGCTTATAATTGGTTTGTCATTAATAAATGGAATAGAATTGTTATAATTCACTGTATTATAGTCACAATTAGTCGTGACGATCAGTTTAGTTTCACTCAATTGCAAATTTAACCACAGAAGGCCACGAAACCATTTTAAACTACAATAAGACAGTTTGAGTTATTGTAGTGTAAAACGAAATAGTAGAGTGAAGCGTAGAGACACCAATTCCAGAGTTACAATTGCACAGAAAGAATCAACATTCTCTTATCTTTTCATTTCTCGATTAAAAGTTAATTTCCAAATAGTTCAAAATCTGCTAGAAGACCAAACTGCCCGAATCATCCTGAATAACTGCACTATTTGGGCTTCGTCTATTTCAGAACTGTACCATTTTTCCAAAACCCATCATTCCTATTCTGTTTCTATCTTTGGAGATTCGCTCACTCCACTATCTTCTACTTTGAGCAAGTATTAACATAAACTTGGGATTTCACCAAGCTCGAAGGTAAAATTCCAGAAAATTTTGTATATTTAACACTAGCAATGTCCTGGCTTTCCATTGGACCGGTCTTCCCTAGATTTGCCCCAGTTCTGGGCCACCTTTCCTGGTGTCTTCGATCAAGCTCTCATCGGTCGTGCGACCAACAGCAATATCTATTTCTGAAAAATTAGCACCAAAGTACCCACCATGAAGAGCATACTAAGAGGAACAACCTCTTTCCCAAGGGTCATTTCGCTCTCGTCGAAGAGAGGCCTTTCCAGCGGTCGCAATGAACTAAACAGCTTCAAGACAGCTGTCGAAACTGCAGAGAAATTGGTGCAACCAAACGCAGACAAGTTTCTGGATCCATTCTCCATAGTCAGCCATGAAATGTCCAATTTGGCCAAATCCATCGCTAGTCTCATTGGTTCAGGCCATCCCACGTTGAACAGGGTGTCCAGCTACTATTTTGAGGCCGAAGGTAAGAACGTCAGACCATTGATTGTGTTACTATTATCCAAGGCATTACTGAAAATTCCCGAGTCTGAGAGAGATCGCCTCAAGATCGACAGAATGGACGTGACAGAGCAGCCACATTACAAGGGAACGCCCTCCACCACATCAGTGGCAGGAAAAACCGTGGACGACCTGATTTCGCCCTTGGCCGTGTTACATGGCATCAACCCCAGGGTTATCTTGGACCCGTTGTCCAAGCCCTTGGACCTGTTACCCCAGTTTGACGCCGTCAACGGTATATTACCCAAACAGAGACGTTTGGCGGAGATTGTGGAGATGATCCACACTGCATCTCTCTTGCACGACGATGTGATCGACTCATCCGACTCTCGCAGGGGGCGTCCCAGCGGAAACATCGCCTTCACCAACAAGATGGCAGTGTTAGCGGGAGACTTTCTCTTGGGCCGTGCTTCGGTGGCCATTGCCCGTCTTCGCAACCCCGAAGTCATCGAGCTTTTGTCCACAACCATCGCTAACTTGGTGGAAGGAGAGTTTATGCAATTAAAGAACACTGTGATGAACTCGGACACCGCCACAATCAATAATGCTGGAGAGTCCAAGGTCGTTCCAGAGCCTACAGGAAAGGTTCCTACCAAGCTCCATGAGTATTCAGTCACATCCCCGGCCACCGTGGACCACACCGTCAACGTGGACGCCGCCTTCGAATACTATTTGCATAAGACTTACCTTAAGACCGCCTCTCTCATGTCCAAGCTGTCCAGAGCGGCGGCCGTGTTGAGTGGAGCTCATGATGACGTGGTGGAAAACTGTTACCAGTTTGGACGTAACTTGGGTTTATGTTTCCAAATTGTCGACGACATGTTGGACTACACCTCCAGTGATGATGCCATCGGAAAGCCTAGTCAGGCCGACTTGAAGTTGGGACTTGCAACGGCGCCAATTTTGTTTGCCTGGAGAGAACGCCCTGAATTGGGAGAGTTGATTGGACGCAAGTTCAAGGAGGATGGCGATGTGGAAATTGCTCGTAGAGCCGTCCAACAATTCAATGGAGTTGAGAAGACCCGCCAAATGGCGGAAGAATACTGTCTCAAGGCCTTGGACAACTTAAAGGTGTTGCCCCCTTCAGACGCCCGGAGTGCATTAGAGCTCTTGACTAATTCCGTGTTGACCCGGAGTAAGTAACTTGTATATACATTATAGGGAAGGAAGGTGCATGAATGTAGAGCTGGGGAAGTTGTAGGTCATAGATGGAACTACTGAAACAGAAATATTTAAACAATAGACGAAATTAGTGATATGGAAAGTGTTCAACTCAATGGACAGAAAGTCTGAATCGAGACCAAAGAGATGTAGGAATAGGAAAAGAGATTAAGTCTTTTATGGCCATCTCTTGAATTTTCTGAATTTCGTCAGCATTACCATTTTGGAAGAAGGAATCTACGAAGTACTCATGAAACATTATTACATCTAAATGAAATAACCACGAGCATGTACTATAAAGTTACTTTAGACTCCATATTTTGTACCTGCTCTGCTTATATAGTTAAGCAAGTTCTTCAACAGATCTTCCTGTTTTTCCCTTTTAATTACAGGCATTGTAAATTTGGGTGGAACGAAATAGCTGTTCTTGCTGGTGGCAATCACCTCGTATGTGCAATACCATCCAAAACATGAGGTGATTATTCCAAAGATTCCACTTGCGAAGATGCAATTGTTGGAGCCGGAAAAGCATCCTATTGCTGAAAACAAATAAGTGTTGAATAAAGCAAGGAACAACACCACAAAAGGAATGCTGGACTTTAGAACAAGAAGCATTTGAACGAAAGTAGTGATGGCCCATGATAGAAAAACCCGAGAGCACTTTGGAATTGCTCTGGCTCGTCAGTGTAGGCTTGGCTGATTCCAAAACTATCCACGTAGATAGATCCGAAAGACATCCACCAACAACCATAGGTCGGAAGGGCAAGTCCAATAAAACTATCTCCCAAATACAATTCCCACATTCCAGCAGTCATTTGAACTACTCCCCCATACAAGAAAGCCAACCCCACTACGACATTGGGGTGATGAATGCCTTGGACTCCACAAGAGTATATGCTACCCACCAAAGTACAGAGTGAAAAAGCTGCAAATCCTGGGGCACAACCCCTTCCGAATTGATGCTCAGAATAGAAATTTCTTCCTGAAGATAATGTATATCTGAATACCAGCTCAAGTTCATGGCGATGGTATTTTTGATTTCCAAGAATGACATATTCTTGTCCTTTTCCTTGATAACGAAGTTGCGAAATTTCTGGAGATGTGAATTTTCCTGTCTTTGTCTGCTGGCCATTTGGCTCGCCTTTTCTTCTGGGATTATGAGATATTGGTGAATGTGGATTTAATATTTCAGGTTCCATAGTTGTGACTTTTATATTCTGGAGGAGGGTCAAGCAATTCAGGTACTCCAATTAATTACCTTTGGATAAAAGGAACTACACAAGGCGCCAGAAGCACAAATTTACCATTAGTCGGACCTGATTTAGTGTGGGTGTCGATGCGGAGAAGCAGTGTGGGTCATTGTCATAGACTTTAAAATCATAATTTGTGGGGAAATTAATTGAAGAGAATAACGGTTGGCTCAAATGCAAATGATAATTATCTAATTGGATTTATAACGAAACGAAGATAATAAATGAGGAATGGACTCATAGAATAAGAAGACCTGTTTAGACGTACTGATATAGTTGGTATGTTCAGTCCAGCTGATTTATTTTGGCTCTTTGTAGTATTTCATGAGTTTAGAATTTGAGTTTGACCGTTGGTCGGCACTTACGCCACCTCGGGTGAAACCAAAATGGTTTGACGGCAATCAAATTTCCGAGACCCATTTAGTGGATATTCCGAAATTCTATTGGTCTCTCCTGGAGAGTTTCAAAATTCCTTATTTTACTACTCATGAGGCATTGCCGCAAATTGCCTTACAATTATGAATAATGAACATTTTAAACTCGAGGTATGTATTACCAAAGGGGAACTTTGATACTGATGTAAAAACCAAGGCAGTTACGAGTTAATCCACCCAGTTACAGTGCAGTGGTCCAAATCAACAATTAATTCTTACCTAGGTTGAATGCCACAGAATAACCCATAGAAGTGGTAAACCGGCCCTAGTCTTAGTCATATACCACTTCTTGGGGCTAAATTCAATTATAGCTTCACACTATATAATTACGAGTCATTGACTTGCCAGGTCCAATAGACTGAATTAAAATTCCAAAAGTGAAAGTCACCAGACCAATTAATTCTTCCTTAGATATCAAATAATTTAACGCCGTAAAGCTTGCTGGTCCAATTATCGTTATATATTTGGGGTCGAGGATATTCTTACACAGTTAGCCATACCGAGAGCTCTGTGAAGAGCAGATGAAACAAGGAATTCAGTCAAATGATTAAATTTGAAGCTCTGATCTCAATGACACTGCTCTCATCATGTGTCAACCTTTTTATTCTCAAGTGACATTTTATACCAACGTATACCAATTTTTCCGGAAACTTACAATTGCTCCAATTATCCACTTCTTCTATTCCAATCTCGGATAGCTCCTATACCCATTGTACTGTCAATTCCTAGACCATATGTGCTCCATGCTAGAGACGTCTCCGCGCTTTATTCCAGTCTTCGCCAGAGTTGCACTTTTCTCTCGCTACAATTTCACAATTCTCACTAAAGTCTCGCTAGTAGGACGACTACACTCTCCCTACACTCTCCCTCTCCTCCCAGTGCGTTCTCGCCAATTTCTTGCTAAATTCACTTATTCTCACTGCACTGCACCACTGTGTTTTCTCATACCCTCTATATTTCTATCACCTCCATACTTGACAAGCCGCCTAAAGCTCACAACCTCTGTAGAAATCACCTCTTTGAACTGCTTCTTCACATACCCTTCCCCTTCCTATTTCCCTTCGTCTTTCTCCTCTACTACTCACTACTCACACTACCTCAGTATTTCCACTTCTTCCTGCATCTCACTGGATCAAAACAGAAAATTTTGACAATTCGTGTAATCATTCAACATCACAATGTCTGCTGAAGAAACCAAGCCCAAGACCGAGGAATCCACCGCTCCAAAGGTCCCTACCACCGACGTGTTCGCCATGTTTGGCGCCAAGAAGGAGAAGAAGGAAGAGCCCAAGGAGGAGAAGCCAGCCGCCGAGGAAGCCAAAGACGCCGAGGGCGCCAACGAAGAGGAAGAAGCCGACGTGCACTTCGAGCCATTGGTCCAATTGGAGAAGGTCGACGTGAAGACCAACGAAGAGGAGGAGGACGTGTTGTACAAGGTCCGCGCCAAGTTGTTCAGATTCCACGCCGACACCAAGGAGTGGAAGGAGAGAGGTACCGGAGACGTCAAGTTCTTGAAGCACAAGAAGACCGAGAAGGTCAGAATCTTGATGAGAAGAGACAAGACCTTGAAGATCTGTGCCAACCACATGATCTCCCCCAACTACGAGTTGAAGCCTAATATCGGATCCGACAGATCCTGGGTCTACACCGTCACCGCCGACATCTCGGAGGGTGAGCCTGAGGCCCAGACCTTGGCCATTAGATTCGGTAACAAGGAGAACGCCGACAAGTTCAAGGAGCACTTCGACGCCGCCAAGAAGTAAGCATATAGCCAGTAAAATAGCCTTTAATGAAAATTTCCTTTGACGTGGTCCAGGGGCAGGAGAACCCATATATCACTAGTTTCGTATTACATCGTATAAGCCGTTCATTGGTGCCATAGGTGTCAAATACCTATCCTCGCCTGAATAGATAAGAATAACCGTTAGGAAGAGATAATAGTCCAGCTGCCAGTACGGAGAACCATTGCCCGTCATTTCTTTCACTTTAAATTGCAATTTCAATATTATTCAAATCAAAATCTCTCTTGAAGTGACATGACGTGCCATCTGAATGGCTAACGTGTTCTGTAGGTCGGACCAAAATCCAAAGAGATAATGGTCAGGAATTGATAGATCTAATGAGATCAGAAAAATAAGACAGTATCCATGATTACTGAAAAAGGCACCAGTGAAAGAATGGATATTTCAATTGGAGAGCTCGGTGAATCAACGATCGATGTTCAATGAAGATGAAATGATATTTTGTACCATTCCCAACGCATTATTCTCTTTCTAGGATCTTATCTTCACAGCCATTATCTCACAATGTGCGATTACTTCCTTCCAATTGATTATCCAAAATAAAGGGTATATTCTACGAGGTTGGCCAATTGTCCGAATTACTACACATCCTTGTAATCAGAAGCAGACAAGCTCTCAAAGAACCACGCGGATGTCACCCAAGTCTGGCAAGTTCCCTACCCAGAATCGCAGAAGTACAGTACCACTACTTCTGATCTATACCTCCTGTTCTTTCCATTTGCAATGTCCAATCTTGACATTCAGCTTATAAAACTGAGATAAAACTGCTACAGAATATTTAGCACCACACACCTGCCACCAAGGTGTAATCCTTGAAGTGAACGTTGTGGATATTCCCCTAAGACGCATCCAATTATGCTGCTAAATTTCCAACCAAATTTACGAGCATCAGATATAATGACCCAAATCAACCGGAAAAGACACCGAACGACCTCAATATAAATACACTTCACCACGCAATGGGTTTCGAGCCACAGTTCATTTATTACTTCACTTACCACACCCTTCTACCTGTCACCTTCACCACGTTGTCTCTAACGACACTCACACAAAGAAGCCTCAACGGTTTTCGCACTAGTCAAATATAGAAGGCTTTCGCTTCACTGATCCACGTGCTCATCAATTTGTATGCCATACCGACCTACCCAGTTATTATTGCAATATCTCTAAACCCATAACAAGTTATTCCCAGCTTGACGTCGTTGTTTCGGTCTACCGCCCTTCCTTAATTGTCCTCCAACCCTCCAAAGACGTGGCGTTGTTTCTGCCATGAAGTTCGGAAAATATCTTGCCTCAAGGCAACTCCAGCTCCCCGAGTATTCGGGGCATTTCATCGACTACAAGGCACTCAAGAAGTTGATCAAGCACTTGGCCATTCCTTCCCGTGATGCCACCAACCCCGAGACCCAGCAAGAAATCCAACAACGCCTCCAAGAGAATAAGGCCTCGTTCTTCTTCAGAGTGGAAAGAGAGTTGGACAAGGTGAACTCGTTCTATCTCGAAAAGCAGGCCAATCTTGCTGTCAATTTGGACTTGTTGCTCATGAAGAAGAACGAATTGCTCAAGTACGAGCAGCACCAGGGGCAGGACGGACTGTTGGCCCTCCGCAACTCCATTTCCTACCTCAATTTGTACCAGAATTTCAAGAAAATCCACCAAGATCTCATACGATTACAACAGTTCATCGAATTGAACGAAACAGGTTTCTCCAAAGTTGTCAAGAAGTGGGACAAGAGATCTAAATCACACACCAAGGAATTGTTTATCCAGACCGCCGTCAGTGTGCAGCCAGTATTCCACAAGAACGAGATTAACGACTTGAGTGATTTGGTCACCCTGAGTTTGTTTGACTTGGAGTCCATCATGGATGGTGACTACTCCTCTTTGAAGTACGGTAGTTCTACTGCCCAAGCTCCTTCTTTTGGACAAAAAGTTTCGTCCAATTCAGTTCCTATCCAGCCTGCAAGCGCTATTTCTCCAAACACTGTGGCAAAACCCGAAATTGACATTGTCACCAGTCCAGCTAATACTCATAGACCCTCGATCTTGAATCTTCACAACAACGAGATCGATGAACTCTATTCCTCATTTGTCAATATTGCCACAACCAAAGATCTTGATACTTCATTATTGTCTCGATGGATTAGCAAGGTTTCAAAAAATTCCCAAGAGCCTACAGCCTCTGTTTCCGAAGACTTACCACAAAAATGGGACGAAGATACAGTGAATAAACTTTCCAAGGTATTTCTATTGTCCATTTCAAATCTCAAGGTTTCTGATCTGTTTTTGGAAACTTTTTTGAAGGATATCGGATACCAAATAGATTTCACCTTGGTGAGTGAGGATTTCAACAACAATAATAGAAATGCGATACACGAATGCTGTTCTATGCCTTCGGCTGTCCAGCCTTCTTCCATTGAAAGCAACCATCACGTGGTGATTAACAACGGTGTCAAAGTGGTTAATTCTTCTGATTCTATTATTCACTCAAGAACATTTATTGTGGAATATATAATGAACAATTTGCCAACGCAAAGCATCACCGAACTTCTAATCTGCAAGGATTTCAATGGACGAAATGGGTTGCATTATGCTTCCCAGTACAATAGACTCGATTTGTTGGAAATAATATTACCAAAATTCCCAGTTGCTCACATTGATGATTTGGATAATGATTCGATGTCTCCGTTATTGCTTGCAATTAAACACGGTAATTTTGATGTGATTAAGAAATTGGTACAATCGGGAAGTAATTGCTTCCCAAAGTTGGATGACAGCAAGTTACAATATCTTCCAATCAATTACACTTGCAAATTCGGTGATTATGATACATTAGAATACCTCTTATCTCAGGCAATATCAAAGGATTTAATTAATCAACAAGATGTGGAGGGATTACTCCCAATTCATGTTGTCTCCAGATCTGGTCACTACAAGCTAATCAAATTGTTGATACAATATGGAGCTGATCTCAACATCACTGATAGTTTGAACAAGTGGACTCCTATCTTCTATTCATCACTCGAGGGCCACGTAAAAACTACCCAAGAATTGGTTAGATATGGAGCAAAAGTGGATATTCTAGACGCCGATGGATACAATGTGTTATATTACTGTGTTATAGAGGGACATATCGATGTGTTGAACGAATTATTGAAGTATTCCAATACTATATTAACCAAGGAAACTGAGGCGAAGTTGCCAAAGTCTTCACCTACTGCGGATGTGACAATTCCATCGATTTTGGACAATGATTATGACTCAGAGGATAGCGGAAGTTTAAACAAGGATATAGCAAGTGATAACATTCCTGATCTTAAATTGCCACCTCCAATTTTACCAATGAGAAGGTATGGGCACAATTTCTTGGAACAAAAGGTCTTGATTGAATTGATATTTCCCAGCGATGCTGAGTTTATCAATTTATTTGATTCCACCATCAGTGATTTGAAACCTGGAAGATTAACACTTACATCAAATATCTCCGATATTGTTCCTAGAAACATCCTCCTTCCGTTGTCCAGCGATTCTAATTCAAGCCACAATTGTGTCTTCCAAACAGATGTGGATTCTTTGAGTGACTTTCGTGTTGACCTCGAAATCTTCCCGAAGTTTGGAACCAGGCTAATTGCAAAAACTACTGCATTATCATTTTCTCATATAGACACTTCATCTCCTGAGATCAATTCATTACAACTACCATTGTTTGATTTACGTTTAAGAAATATTGGAGAATTAAAGTTGAACTATCAAATTATTTTCCCATTTTCAGGTATACTTCTCGAAACATCCAAGTTTGACACATATTGGAAATCGTCCACCTGCTTCGTCAAAAGCAAGCAAACTTTGAAGTTGAACGCCGCTGGAGGGCTTTCGCCTAATAACTTCTTATCTCCATCCTTGGTTAATGGAGGTGCAAATAACGCTACCAACGGCAATGCGGGCCCCCAAACTGGAGATATTAATAACTCTTCTGTCGTCACTGCAACATCTTTATCGGGTGAGTACCTTAGGATAAAGATTTGTCTTCTTAATGATGGTACACCAGTTGTTTGTCCACATTGGTCTATATCAATTACAGAGGATATTGATCTCTATTTGCCAAACTTATCATTAGAGCAACTCACTTCTATCACAAATAATCTTTTTGATTACAAGAAGGTGATACAAGATCTATCCAGAATGAAATTTCAAGATTTAGGACTTATTAAAAAGTTATTGAGAATTATTTATCTTCCACTCGATATTCTTCTTGAAGTTTTGAATGTTGAAATCAATTTGAATCTAGAGTTGATTTTTCCTTCATTGTATGAATTGGAAAATCTTCCATTTATTGCAAACATTCAACTGAACTTGAACAACTTCATCGACTTCACTTTGAATGATATGTTCAATCACGTCAGGAATTCCAAGAAAAATACGGTTGGGTCGGCCGGACATGGTCATGGCGGTCGCTCTATTATCTTTTTGTCATCTAACTCACTCATTTGCAAGATTCTTAACTGGAAGCAACCAAATTTTCCCGTTTTCTTGATAATGAATGGCATTACTTACAATGCCACTAAGCAAATGTTTGAATCCAGAACTACGAATGGCTTGTTGATAGAAGATATAAAGAAAAAGACATCTAGTGTCGAATCTCCCAACAAAGCGGCGGTGAATTCAAGCTATCAAGAGGTCACAATTAGGTCCATAAAAGAAGCTGTGGAGTTCACAATTAATAATAATCTTATTGGACTTATAACGTCAATTCACTTGTTGGATTTAGTTCCAAAACTTATTCCATTAATCAAGTCTAGAGGACTTGTATTAGTAGCTACGAGTGAAATCAACGAAGAGAATGAAAACGATGCTCTTGTTGCCAAGTACCTTGATTCCTACACTAAAACTGAGATTAATGGATTAAGATTTGATGACGTATTAAGCTTCAAGGAAGATTTGAGTATGTAATTAGAGTATAGTACATGAAAGCATAAATTCACTGAAAATTCCATGCTAACCTGACAATAGATGGTACAGCTCCACACTTGACAAAGTAATCTTCTGAGCATCATATGCAATTTTTCTGTTTTGACAGATGGATATAAATAAGCACGCTTATTTCGAAACATTTTTAGTTTGAGTGACATAGTTCACTTTCTCCTTCTTCTAGGAGGAGGGGGAGGGGGTGTATTTGACTTCGGTGACATATAGGAAGAGACAGGTGGTGGAGGTGTTGGAGAAGGTGGAGGAGGAGCTTTTTTCTTCAAAGCTTTAATTACTAACAGTGAAGTAGAATTCAAGGAGGAACTAGAAGAATCATTGGCCTTGTAAAAATTGCTTTGCTTCTTGGAAGAAACGGGTACTTTGGGGAGAGGCTTTGAATTCAAGTAATCGGTATCAACCCCCATTAGATTGCTTTGCACATTCCAAGGTGACTCTGGAATCTCGGTTTCAGAGAACGCCAATTCCCGAAACTTATCAGTCATGAATATATTATTATTATTTTCCACATATTGGTTATTATAGTACCTTGCTCCTCCTGAAGTTGTATGGTTGTAGAAGTCCCGACGACTAGATGTTCTAACTGAGGCAACTCTTGTTAAACTAATGTCAAGGCTTTCCATTGAATTGGAAAACAACTCGGAATCGTTAGAGGGGCGCTCTTCAGAACCTAATGAGGGACTTGGAGATGAAGAGAATAGCGCCTCTGGAGCAGAGGTTTGTTTTTTGTCCCTCTTATTGAGCCATCCAGTAGATTTGCATTTAACGGCCATCTTTGAAATTGTTTGTCTTTGTTCTCTTTGTTCTTCGGATAAAGTATTGTCATCTTCTTCGATTTCAACATTGATTATAATGTCACTGAGCAAGTCTTGTAATTCCTTTCTCTTGAACTCGTTTCCTTCATCACTCAATTGAGAAAACCTCATTAAAGGATACAAGACTTTAAGGTATGTCAAAATCAAAATGACATTTTCAATTTCTTTGGTGTAGTCTAAATCATTCATATCCCGTATGAAAATTTCTATCAAAATCCGTAAATCGTTCATATAGATCAACTTGGACGTGTAGGAGGTTGTGAAGATCAGGTAGAGAAACTTCAAGATAAGAATTTTGATGATTCTAGAATCTTCACGGTTGAGATGGTAAATCACAAGATTGATAAAACCGGTTATCTTTGTGATGTCTTGTGTTGAAGCTCTTTTGTTGACTTTAGTTCCCATTAAACCCTCAAAAACTTTGTTTTTGACAGATCCAGAATAAGATTTCATCAAATACTGTTCGTTGATGAAGAGGAGGACTTTGAATTCCTCATAGGCAGTGAGTTTGTCTTCGTCCTCCAAGTCGTCGCCGTCCAAGTCATAGCGATTGAAATTATCGTTGGTGAGTAAGTAGCGAATGAGCGTGGGTATCAAGTCGGTCTTGTTGGTCAAATTGTCAAACTCTTGATCGCTGAGCAACTCTGTATGGTACAAGTATTCGAAAAGAATGTCGCAACTGAATTTCAAGAGCATATAAGGAGAGTCCGAAGTGGGGGAGGAATGGCGGTGGATATTAATGACATTTGATGTGACAAAATTGGAGATCACCGTGATGAAGTCGTACTCACGCAAGGTGGAAAACACGGTAGAGATCTCAATGGACTTGACGGAGGCGTCCTCCTCGTTCTCCATTTTGAGAAGGAGGAGCAAGATGATGCACAAGAACTCCTTCAAGCAGTCTTTTTCGTGGTTCAATGGGTTGTATTCGATGTTTTCGAGCTGGTTATCGTCCGTGATGTTATCTTCTTCGCTCAAGGCGGAGATGAAGGCCAAGATCTTGCCGATACAGAAATGGTAGTTCTTCACGAACAAGTTCAGTGTGAGCAACTTAAGGGCATGGAGGGAGACCTGGTGATACGTGCGTTGCTGGTGGGACAGGGTAACATTGTAGACGTTGTCGATGATGTACTTGACGTAGACAGAGAAGTTTTCGTTGCATTCGGACGGATCACTGTTGATGAGGAGCGACGATAGGTGGGAATCGGCGTCAAACGTGGGGGTACAGAGGCCGGGAAACGAGGTTTTGGGGATCTCATACATTGTCCATGGCGGTGGGGGAGTGGGTTCTGCAAAGGGAAAGGGAAGCGGTGTTATTGGGGAATGGAGCAGAAGAAGGTGGTGGAGCAAACTACTGTTTCAGTCAGAGCAGAATAAAAGTATGGTGCGAGTGAGGCTGAACGTAAGGCTGGATTATGAGACACCGGGAATTCGGGAAGGAAGAGCAGGAATTTGGAGAGGTTAGGAATCTAGGATTCCAGAAATGTCAGAAGAGATGGGGATTCGTAGTTCTAGAGAAAGAGGGACGGGTGTAGTGGAAGCCACGAATCAAGAGAGGGCGATCCCAATAATAGTGAGGGTCTAACGTGGAGTTCTAGTGTGGGGCAACAAAAGTTAGCGAGAGAAATTGAAAGATAGCGAGAGAAATCGGAAGATAGCGAGAGATAGCGAGACCTTGTCGCGAGAAGGAGCTGAGGACAGTTTCGAGAAACTGGAATAATCGGATGCTCAGAGCTACAAGGCAACCATATCCATTATCTGGCGACTAATTTGAGGACAGGAGGGAAACAGCTTTTCCAAGCTTGGGGACCAGAGAGGGTGGGGTGACGGTCTGGGGAAGTGGCCAGATATAGACCCCCACTGAATTAATCTCTGAAATAGAAACTCGGATATTTGGTCATTCTATCGCGATAATTGTTCCACTACTAATACAATTCTGCTATTACTGCCGTTACTGCTGTCTTTTGTAGCTGTGGGGCAGGGATAATAGAATTAATATTAGGAATTTACGAAGATCTTCTTTTTAGTGCCGTACATGATCAGATCAGCCTGAGGTTCGGTGTTTAGAATTTTGATGTGGGGTCATAGAGGGTGGGTCCGTTGGCCGTTACAAGCACTCGGTTCTTCCTTGTCGCTACTGTCTGGTTTGTTCGTTCGTTGATCTCGCTAAGGAAACGAGAGAGTGTAGTTGGTTATGAACAAGACTAAGTGTATTTTCCACTCTAATGGCTTTAGTTTGGTGGTTAATTCCTAACAGTGGTTTTACGAAACGTCTACTAATAGTGGGCCATTGCAGGCTGTAGACACACCTTCCTTGCTTATGTGGCAATCATGTGGTGCCCTATCATCTTCCGTTCTTTTGATATATTTTTGAGTAGGATCCTAGTTCCTAGTTCAATTTGGTAGGCTCTTTCCTGGACGTAATTGGATATCTTGGATTTCCTTTATATAACATTAGACTTGTTGGCTATTCTGATGGCCCTTTATTTTGATATCCCATTCTCTGTTCTTGTACACTTACTGTAGCTGAAGATACGATTCAACCCCCATCTTCACACATGGATTCGGGCTCATTTACCAATGACAGGCCATACATGTGCAAAGTAGTTAAATACATAGTATAATCATTCCCTTTAAGTATCGATAGTACTACAAGCTACAATTCAAGATGGATATATTTTATTGACTACAAATGCACTCAATGCTTGTATGTATCCTCTATGTTACCAGGTCTAGTTTGATCCTACTTGTCCAATTTTTCTGTAAGGAATGACTTTTGACTTCAATATGCTAGTTGGTTTTTTTTAATTTGTTGGACTTTTGATTTTTAAATTGAATTTTGAATTGAATTTTAGGCCAGGCTGGCCAAGTTCGTCTAATTGGCTAGAATATTTTGCTGCTGGGCAATTGCCTTGACTTTCTTGAAAGACGAAGTATTTTTTACTATTCTGCTTTTCCTCATCGTTTGGTTGCAGCGCTAAATTCCCACGGACTTTAAATATATATCCGTTCCCCAGCCATAATAGGTCTGGATGGATAACAGGCCCTTAGTGGAAGGCAAATCGCCGTTGGAAGGAATCGTGTCATTGAAAATTTCCACGTAATTCTTCAGGAGAGGCAATCCATAGCCCATTCCAGCCACCACATTACCTCCGGTACCTGGTGGCACATTTAACGTCTTGTAACTGTCGCCTTCACCAGATTCGAACGTGGAGTACGAATAATCAAATATCTTCTGCAACACTTTGGGGGGAATGCCCTTGCCCTTGTCCCGGATGCGAAGTTCGAGATACAGGGGGTTTGTGGACGTGGAGATGGTCACCTGGACCGGATCTTCCACCTTATTTTCAATATGGGCTCTGAAGGAGTTTTTGAATATTTCAGTAAGAATGTAGTCCAAATGGTACTCGATGTATGGGAAATGGAGGGCGTATTCGTCATCCTTATCCAATTGCGGTTCTTGGTGACTCCAGTATGTTCTGGGATACAAATTGTGGTCGATAGTCACCTGGACTGACTGGTCGTACTTCATCAAGCAGATATCGTTGACTAGTTCTGCGTTTTTTCTAATTACATCGGGCACATTGAGCTGTTTGATAACTCCGTTGAAACGGCCACCGGGAACATAGCCCGAAGCCAACGATGCAGTGAGCTGGATATGTTGGTGGGCAATGAGCCGCATACTGATTCTTTCCCGAAGATGGTTATCCAAGAATTGCTTGATTTTCTCTGTGGAGAGCAAATGTGACACTTCCTGGAAACCCTTGGAGAGAGAAGGAAGTGTATCGGCGTGGGCGTCGATGAAGGACTCCAAGACGTCTTTCGAAAAGGCGATGTTTTCGCTAACGGAGGTGGGTGGCTCCAAAGAGGCCGTTATCAACAGCGACATGGTCTCGAGATAGGTATTGTACAGCTCCGATATTGATGGGTTGAGGACTACCAAGTAGGGCAAGTTTCTGAACTGCTTGAGACGGCGGGCATTGTAGGCGAGCAAATGGCTGATGGTTTCGGCGGCGTTGGCCACAATGAATTCCTCCAGAAGCTGTTCCGACTGGCGGTAGAGTCTTTGCATGGAAAACTGGGGAAGTGGCTTATTCGCGTAATGGTAGATGGGACGTTCGAGAAGAGTACGGACGTTGTACTCGTTCAAAAAGCGCTCTTGTTCGCTCTGTTGGTTCCTGGCGGTCCGCAGGACCAGTAGGTACCGTATGGCTGAGAAAACGGGCCTTGTTCGGTGCTGGCGTGAAAGAAGCATTATGGTCTTGTGATGAACTCGGACTTGCGGAAAGGTGCGATGGAGTGGAGTGGTCAAGAGGAGAGAAGTGCAAGATACAAGCAGATGAGTTGAAGACGAAGCAAGTATAGGGCTGGAGTCGATGGTCTGTCAGTCTACCTGAACTGGAGCAATTGTTGGTAGAAAAGACTGCGTAGTATAAGGCGGTATCAAGCACAAATTAGTCTCATGATTTAGTCGCACTTGATGGTGAGATTTTACCGGGCTAGGTGGATGGAAGAAGGTTTGTCTAGAAGGAGGGTCTTGAATCACATGAGTATGGAAAGTGGAAAGTGCGTAGGTTGAACAAGCCTAATATTTATGGCCTAGTTTGTAGGGGTCCTAGTGTTTTGTCTTATCACTCCTCTAACTACGGGGAAGTAGAGATGGTAGTAAGTGAGTCAGATCGGTGAACAATAGAGGTTGGATTTTGAGACAAGTGAATAAACTAGTCCGGGCTATGGAGTGTGTTCAATACAAATTGGGTATTGCGGATGTAGGCAATAGGAAATTCTATCAGTAGTATTGTGAAGTAATTGGGCTCGGATAAGAATCTACTATCAATAGAGATATTATTCTATATGATATTGTGAGCATACATTGCGAAATGCTAGTCTGTCTCACAGAATGAGAGACAAGATAATTGATAATTGTATGAATTATGTCAAATTGGCCTAATGCCATTGAACAACCTAGCTGGTCCAGTCTTCAGGCTAATAGATAATCAGATTTCGGGTTATCTAGCCTCCAATCAACTTCTAGATAATCTAGTACTCTAACAGTCCAGATTTGAGGTAATCGAGATACCAAATCAATTTGTTAGAGCAATTATAAAGGAAGCTAGAAGCCTCAAGCCCTCGTTTATCTGGCCAAAATCGTAACCCAGCCAATTAAACATTCTGAATATTATTCCAATATACCATTCTAGGTGAAATAAGTGCTCTAGAAAGTCCAGATATCTAGAAAATCGGGCTACTCCATATTCCACGTAGTCCAAACTTTCTATACTACAAATTTCCATTTACCCAGTCTTCCAGATTTCCAGAATTTAAGCTACTCTAAGAAGATTGTAACTTTCCAAATACCCACTGTTCTGGAGTCCAAATACGTTAATGCTCCAGTAAATTAAAGTCAATCGCTCAAAAACTCCAACCGTTTCCTCGACTCTCAATGCTACCATCTCTACTTGCCATGAATACTTCAATCAATGGCTCAATACAATCCATACATCCACCGGCGCATCTTGTCAGTAGCGTTTGATCTTCCACTCGGTATTTCCATTTCGCACGATCACCCGATAATGTTTGCACCAACTCTTCTCCAACACCTTGTACCTCACATTCTTCCACTATTCCCAGTCCCGTCGCCTTAATTGGAGCCCAACTTGTACATATCATTCCTTTGCTGTCTTCTGTGGCCCATAGTTCCCCCTTCTGTGCTTATTGAGTCCACTTCCAGGCCATTTGACGCTCTTTCAGCAAAGCTGCGATTTTCACTCCACATCCAGTCCACTCCACTCCACACACCATTCCACTGCCTTCCATTCCACTCTAGATTCCATCATGACAGACGTGTGTCCTGTGTGTACTGCAGCACCCCTCGACGAATCCCACGCCACGCTCTCCTGGGTGCAATGTGAGGCCTGCAACCAATGGTTCCATTCCACCTGCATTGGCTACGGCCTGCTCGAGATCAACAACCTCGCGTCCTACCACTGCGAGGGATGCACGCCGACCCACGGGCCTTCGACGTTCCGGCGCAAGTCGAAGCGGAGCCGTGTCCAGATCGACTACGTGGCGTTGAACGAAGGCGATGCCTTTGCTGTGGACAAACAAGCGCATCCTCATGTGTCGCTGCTCTTGAGTTTCCCCACCGCGGCCAGCGATGAGTCGGGACACATCTACGTCAAAAAGGAGCTCACCACGCAGTTTGCGGTGGAATCGGGCCTCGACCGACCCGTGATGGTGCACGAGGCCACTGCCGCCAACTCGGGCATGCAATTGCCGGCTTTAGGCCCCGACATCACCCTCGACTACATAGCAGAACTGGTGGGTGAGGACGCACCAGTGGAGGTGATGGACGTGCTTTCGCAGCAGGGCGTGCATCCCGGCTGGAACATGGGCCAATGGCGAGACTACTTCAACTCGCCGCCCCAGGACCGCGACCGTATCCGCAATGTGATCCTGTTGGAGATCTCAGACGTGGACCCTTTGGGCACGGGCTTCGTCCGGCCCCAAATGGTCCGGGACTTGGACCTCGTGGACCGCGTGTGGTGCGACCCGCACCAGCCCAGGCCCAAGGTCACCACCTACTGCTTGATGTCGGTGGCCGGGGCGTTCACTGACTTCCACATCGACTTCGGCGGCACCTCCGTGTACTACACAGTGTGCTCGGGGGCCAAGACGTTCCTCATGTTTCCTCCAACCGACGACAACTTGCACCTTTACCAGCAGTGGTGCTTGGAGCAGAACCAGAACTTTATGTGGTTCTGCGACTACTCGCGGCCCATTCGCGGTAAGCAGACCCGGCCCCAGGGAGGGTTTCTCGCTACGCTCCGCCCGCGCGACTTGTTCATCATACCCAGTGGCTGGATCCACGCGGTGTACACCCCCGAAGACTCGGTGGTGATTGGAGGCAACTTCTTGACGATGCGGGACATGGCCCGCCAACTTCGGGTCAACGCGGTGGAGAAAGCCACGCGTGTTCCGTCCAAGTTCCGCTTCCCCATGTTCAACAAGGCCTTGTGGCTTGCGGCATACTACTACTGGAAAAACCGCGGCGAGTATGAACAGCTAATGGGAAGAATAAAGAAGGAAGGGAGCGGAGAAGTCAAGGGAGAAGTAAAAGTGAAGGATGAACGGAAGGGAGACGTGAAGCATGAAGGGATAGCCGAAGAAAAGGAAGGCGAAGCCATACATGGAATTGTGAAGAATGGTATTGAACCCATTTCATCTTGCCCCGAACTCTCCGGAGATTCCGAGCCCCGCCCCTGTGACAGCCCTGGAACCCTCTCCCCAATAGCCGCTCTTCTGGACCATCTCCAAGCTCATTACCTTATCAGCAAGACCAACCCTACCGCCAGAAAGAGCGTTCCCACCGACTTCGTAGGTAAAGACGTCCCCAAGTTCCTTGCCTCGGTGAAGGAATGGGCCGACAGTGACACCGCGACCCTGTGAATTCTGGCGATGTGAGACTTGCTGCACAAGCCCTATTGTCCAAGGCTCGTGTCCCGCATCAATTTTAGGTTGGAGATAATCGGTCCGTTATAATTCGTTTCACTTTTCATCATCTGCCTAGTTCCTAGCGTTGGCTGTCTGGTTTCCTGGCTGTCTAACTGTCTGATTGTCTCGTTTGTTGATTGGCTGATTGGCATCATCTTTATTCATCCCGACAGTTGCCGGCTGATACAATTAAAGATAGCAGTCGCTCTTCTCTGGACTCATTTCATCTTCAACTTCGAGCTCCTGCTTTCCTAGCTCTAGCAGTATCATATTGAGGCTACTTGAGCTTTCTCGACAGTACAGGTGAATCCAGTGTTCACTTTTCAACTGTCTCTTCAGTTTCCCGATTCACCACTTCCGCAGCCAGTGCTTATCGATAGGTTATCGATAGCTTCCACGGATTCGCTGTTCCACTGCTTCGACTGTTCTGGTGCCATCGTCGTGATTCACTGCTTGAACGATACTCGTCCACTTCTTGGTGCTCAGTATCTGGTCACCTCCATCGGTTGAATAGTACCATTGCTTGTGATCACTTCCCTGCCTACAGTTTCTCAGACTTGAGCTCAAATCCCTGTGAGTCGCCTCACTAATTCACTGTTTCCGTCGTCATGGTCTCGGATACGGAGTCGCTTGGAGCACAAGAGTCTCCCAAGGCCTTCGCACCATCACGGTCGCCGTCGCCGCCGCCGTCGTCTTCGCCCACTAACTACAACGTGTACGGCCCCTCAACGTCCTCGCCTTCTCCTCCTCCAGTTACCCCATGGTGGCGCTCTGTCCTCCAGTATATTCGGCCCGACTACATACTTGACCACTTGAATTACTCCGACTTCAAGATCGCGTTCCGTACCTGGGTCCAGCTCTTTGTTGGAGTGATCCTCACCACTGTACCTCGCACCTCGCATTATGTGGGTGCCTCTGCCTACTTGTTCCAGGTCTTCGGTTTACTTGGCTCTGCTGGAGAAAAGCTGGTGCATGCCTCGATCATGGACTCGTTTTGGGCCGTGTTCATGTCCCTCGTGGCATGGGTGGCGCAGATCGTGGCCCTGCGTATCGCCAACTACTGCAACGGCAGCATCACTCGGGCCCAGCTCACTCAACAACTCCTTGACCTGGGCGAATGCACCATGGCAAACATCGCCCAGTGTACTTCCGACGCCATCAACTCCGGCCGATACATCAACTTTCGCCGCAGTGTGGTCTACGTCTTTGCACTCTGGGTGGGCGTGGTGGGGTTCTCGGCTGCTGAGTACTTCTGCATCCTGCGTATGAGCTTCATATCTGGCACCATCCTGTTGATCATCACACTTTGCTACCTGGTGTTCTTTCCCACGTCGGAGCCGCTCTTCGGGCTTGCGATCTTAAAAGCGTTCGGGCTCTCGGCTATCATTCTCCTTGCCGTGAGCGTGGTCGTCTTTCCCCATACCACCAGCTTCCAATACCTCAATGCTGCCTACGGCATTTTGGCTCAGGCCAAGCTCCACAGCTCCCACAACCTTGGATTCTTCCGTACTCTACGCCCGTCGCACCCTTCGTTCTCCAACCACGCCAAGTACAAGGCGAGCATGAACGCACTCAGAAGGCCGCTCAACGGATTGGACATACACGTAGAGACGTTGGATCGTGAGCTCAGCTACTCGCGCTTCAACAAGGCTCATTTGAAGGCGTTCCGCCCGGTGCTCCGCGGTCTCCTCAACATTTCGGCCGGCTATGCTTCTTTCTACGAAATGGTCCAGGAACGCAAGGACTGGGCCACCAACAACCTCTCCCGTCGTCTCAGTGTTGTGTCGCAAAGAGGTGGCACTGGTACTGGTACGGTGCCGTCCCACGGTGACTCCAAGTTCCTCTCCACCATCAACGAGTCGTACAAAAATGTGGGCGAGTACGAGAACCTGCGTCGCGTGGAACTCTTGAAAAGAAAGGTGTTGAGCCTGGGCTACCAGAAGCTCTCGCTGGCGGAGTTGGACCGCGTCACCGACACCGTTCGCACCGCGTGCATCCCGCTATTGGAGGCCACCGACGCCGGGTTGGAAGCTATTCTCCAGTGGCTCGCGGCTGCCAACGA
This sequence comes from Suhomyces coccinellae, assembly GCA_030565345.1. Lineage (NCBI taxonomy): Eukaryota > Fungi > Ascomycota > Pichiomycetes > Serinales > Debaryomycetaceae > Suhomyces > Suhomyces coccinellae. The sequence goes on along the minus strand of JAJMBP010000007.1, from coordinate 155,975 downwards.
GTTCCGGGTCTATGCCTGGCTCCCCGGGCGCTGGCACCGGCACGTCCAGTTGCAGCAGGAAAACCATCGGCGTGTGGTAGAAGCAAAGACCCACATTCTCCTGTTAGTGGAGGAATTCTCTCTGGTTGCGAAATTGGAACAACTCACTCGTGATTCCAACTTGCAAGACGAAACCTTGATGTGTCTCATCAGCGAGCTAACACTCTTTGTGCACTTGTGCAAGACCCACGGCAAGTACTTGGTTCGCATGATGGATCTCTTTTTGACCATCGACGTCGAGCTGCCCACTCCTCGTTTCCTGTGGTTGCTTTCCAAGGGTACCACCAGCTATGAGCAAGAGAAGACCAAGTTCGAGGAAGTGGACACCTCGTTCCTCGAGTCGCAGGTCCAGGGCAGAAACCCTGACGCCAATGCCCCTAGTAATGCATTCCACCTCGTGGGAAAGGTTTTTATGAGAATGACCCACTATATGTTGCACCGACGGTTCATGTTCTGGTTGCGTGTGGGCGGTGCCTGTGTCATTGCTGCACTTCCCTTCTTTATCCGAACCACCGCCCAGTGGTACCACTCCAACCGGTTGGTGTGGGTGGTGATCTTGACGGGAATGTCCAGTTTCGAAACCACGGGCCAGACCATCTACATTTTCGGATCTAAAGTCGTCTACTCGTTCTATGGTGCCATTTTGGGCATGGTATGCTGGTACATTTCTCGGGGAAGTTACTACGGCTACCCTGCGGTTTGTGGAGTTATCTTCTTGCATTTCTCCTACTTTCGCCATTTCTCCAAACATTCCCTGATAATGCCCTGCGTTTACTTACCCCTCACTACTATCCTAGTGCTTGGTACCAGTTGGGTGGATACCAAGTACAACAAGCTGGCCAACATTGGTTCAGGCTGGCGCGTGGCCTATATCCGTTTCGTAAGCGTGGTAGTTGGCTTGTGCTTGGGAATGTGTGTCTGCATGTTTCCCCGGCCCCATTCCTCGAGAATACAGCTCAGAAAGTTGTTATCCACCATCATTACTGATAATGGAACCATCCACTGTTATGTGACCAAGTTCGCAGTCCACCGCATCGATCATCCCAATTATCACTTGAAAACCAACGGAGACTTGATCGTCAATGCCATCAGGCAGAATTTCGCCAGGGTCTCCAAGATCAGCTCGATGATGATGGCTCTCAATCACGAAATCCCCATTACAGGGGCATGGCCCAAAGCAAAATATGAGAAATTGCAGGAAACGCTCTACGACATCACACAGTGCTATTTCTTGCTCTTGGGCCTATTTGATCAGGTAGAAGATACCTCCTATTGGATTCCGATAATGTTGCGCAAAATGGGATTGACCAGCTCCCAGTTGAACAGCCAGCTTTTCAGTATGATCCACATGTCCGCCGATGCAATTCTCACTAAATCAGAACTCCCAAAAGTCACAGCGTCAAACTTGTCGGTGAAGCATCTTGAACTTTTGACAAGAAAATGGGACTTCAGTAAAAACTTCGAAGAAGGTTTCAATATTGATGATGCTCAATCAACGGGAAATGCGAATGAGAAATCTAGTTCATCAGAAGAAAGTCTCGATCCAGCTACGGAACCTTTTCCGCCTTTGATTACTGAAATGGACAAACTCGAAGTAATGTCAATTCAATCTGATAACTACGAAAGTTTAATGATAAATAATCTTGACTTTGATAAGATCTACAGCAAAGATGGCCAATCGTCTAATGTATCTTTAATTATAGTTCACATGCTATTTGAAAGGTTGGATCTGATAATGATCGTGATAAAATCTTTAGTGGGTGAAAAGTTTGACTATGAAACGGATATATTTGAGGATTTGTCCGAAGACTCGACTTTATTGCAAAATGTCTAAGAAAGAATGTGTACTTTAAGTCCCTAGATGAACACATAGCGCTTTATTTAAACAATGTTACATAAGGTATCCGGACTATTAATACTATGAATAAAAATATTCCCATCTTCGTAAATACAACGACTTCATTATCGGGCCATTGAATTGCTGGCCTAGTGATTCCAGCTACAATTATTATAAATGATATTTTAATACAACACCACATAGACACCTACTCTATTAACTATATTACAATTCCAATGGGGTTCCCTTTTCTCTGGCAGCTTCACCGTACTTCTTGATTCTGATCGATTGCACAGCAATGAAACCAGAAGTGTCCTCGGGGGAGAAGCCAGTCAATTCGTCCATGGAGGACTCGGTCTCGTCGTACAATTTTTCAGTGTCAGAAGATCTACCCAAAATGGTCAAGCTTCCCTTGTAAGCTCTGGCTCTAACCACACCATTGACAGTCTTTTGAGATGGAGCGATCATGGATCTGACATACTCACACTCTGGAGTGAAGTACATACCGTTGTACAACAACTTGGCGTAGGTGGTGGTGACAAATTGGTCTCTGATGGCTCTGACTTCACGGTCCAAGGTCAAACCTTCCAAGTCAATGTGAGTGTTTCTTAAGATGGTCAAACCTGGGGTCTCATAACATCCTCTGGACTTAATACCAATGAATCTGTTCTCAACAATGTCGATTCTGCCGACACCATTTCTTCTGGCCAAAGCATTGGCCTCGATGAACAACTCAACAGGCTCGGTGACGGTCTTCTTGCCTCCGTCAAGCACCAACTTGACAGGCAAACCCTTCTCGAAAACCACAGAGAAGTCTTCTGGGGTGTCTGGAGCGTCAGTTGGGTCCACAGTCAACTTCCACATGTCCTTTGGAGGAGTGGTGTCAGGGTTTTCCAAGATACCAGCCTCGAAAGAGATGTGGGCCATGTTCTCGTCGGTAGACCAAGGCTTGGCCTTGGTTTGAGCAACAGGAATGTTCTTGGAAGCAGCGTACTCCAACAAGTCATTTCTACCAGCGAATCTGTTGAAGAACTCAGGGTCTCTCCATGGGGCAATCACGACGACGTCAGGCTTCAAAGCGTAGAACGACAACTCGAATCTGACCTGGTCGTTACCCTTACCGGTACATCCGTGGGACACAGCGAAACAACCGTGTTCTTCGGCAACCTTGATCTGGGCCTGTGCAATGACGGGTCTGGCCAAAGAGGTACCCAAGAGGTAGACGTTTTCGTAGATAGCATTAGTCTGGATAGCTGGGAAACACACTTGCTCCACAAACTCCTTTCTGACATCAGCAACCACGAACTTGGTGGCACCGATGGCCAAGGCCTTCTTTTCAGCAGCCTCGAAGTCCTCTTCTTGACCAACGTTGGCCAAGAAGGCAATAACTTCGTAGCCTTGTTCCAATAACCAGGCCAAGATCACAGAGGTGTCCAAACCACCCGAGTAAGCCAAACAAACTTTTCCTTTAGACATTGTAAAATGAAATATATGAGATAATGAATAAGAAGAAAAACTTTTCAGGGATTTTTCACCCTTTTTATAGTGGGGTTCCCAAGTTCCTGCCCAAGATAACGTAGCGCGGTTAGCAAAAATTACCGCATTAGGCATGACTCATCGCCAGGGGCACGACCACGTCCCAGCTTCTTGACTCATGTAGAACTAAAGAAAACGGCACTTATGTGCCGAGAGCGTTGTGGGAGTCTGAGTGTATGGTTTTGCGTTGACGTCTTCATCTAGGGCAGATTTCACTGCATTTCCATACTCCGAACGCCGTTTTCTAGACAAGTAATGGTCAGCAGAGTTCAGCAACTGTGGCAATACTGAGTTGGAAGTAATTAATACACACTTAAGGTGTATTTATTCAATCGTATGAGTCGATGTTGTTTAATTGATGCAATCCTAGGGCATTTAGAGCTAGTTTCGTTCATCTAAGGATGCACCAAAATGAGATGGTTGTGAGCTCGCGAAAGTAGGAAGAGACGTCAGAGACACAATTTGACAATAGCCAATGAATAATGTTCGAGGAGAAATTCGAGAGTATAGGAGTTGATGCCATGCCAATTTGAGAAGTCTCTAGAAGAAATAAACTAGTGGGAGTTGTAAGCCGTAGGTGCTTGCATACTTCACCTGCTAGAGATCCGGTTGGTATAGGCGATAAATTAGAAGTTAGAACGAGCGCTATATCTCGGAGAACAGAGTCGGTGTTAAATTCTGGTCTAGACTAAGTATTTTCGGGCTATGTTTCGTGATGAATCGGTCCGTGGTTGATAAAATAGAGCACCAATAAGAAGTTTAGCTGCAATGCGTAACTAAGCTATACTTCCTTGTCCTTCACTTTTTAACTCCACCATATTGCCAATCCTTCACTTTGTCGAAATTGATCACAGTAATAATTATAGTACTTAGACTAACACCTATAGAATCTAAAGTACTCTCTAGACAAGAAAACTGTTGGTTGGTGCTTAACGCACGTTTTGGGGGCTACAATCGTAAATATTGCCCTTTTCTCTGTTTCTACAAGGATCAAAAGGACGTTTCTTGGCCAATTTTTAACTCTCAACTTTATAATTTTTGAAATAATTTACCAATTTACTAGAATACTAAAGATTCTGAAAGCAGTATTTCGATATACATACATATGTGAATTATCCGTCCAATCGATACTATACTCCAAAACCATGTACTATATAATTGTAATCCATATTTTAACACACATATTGAATGTGGAACATAATCCTCTAGTCTAATCTCCTAACAAGATGTATAGAGCTCAACACTATTAAAGTGTCGTGTGCAAACCACGAAAGAAAAGTCCGAGGTTTCTGGTTTGAAGCATCAGGTGGAAACAGTAAGAGACAAGCGCTCTTGAGCACACTTGCTCTAATGCAGAATCAAGGTAGCGCGGTCCCTCTATGGCCAGAGAGGTGTCAGAACTGCCTGAAACGTAGCAGAATCCAAGGACCACCCGGACCAGAATGGGGCCACTTTGAACGTGACTCGAATCACGTGACCAGGAGTCATGATGACTCTGAGTCTTGAGCTCTAAAATCTCGACCTCTAGCCTTCCTATTGTTCCAAACACTGCACAAACAGCACCACACACTCAACAGCACTACGAAGCACACACCCACCTTACACTACAGCACACGACCAACCCTTTTACCCACCTTCTCCACCTCTGCCCACTTCCCAAAGATCGGCACTTCCGCATTCCATGGTCGTGAGCCGCACACCAAGAAAATTAGTAATGTTTGATTCGTAGTCATCACAGAGTCATAGTCATCCAACCACTAGCCATCATGAGAAGTGACGACGGGCACATTGACACCCGGAAATTGGGGGTCACCCATGCCATACGGGCCAAGCTCAACTTCTCAGACGAACGGCTTTGGAAGCGTTTTTCTGCCCGCCGTTTGGAACTAATCGATACGCTTGACTTGAGCTCTCGCAAGGCCAGTGAACAGGACAATAACATAAAAAAGGTGGCCGAGGCCCTTCGACAGGAGTTTGGCTATGCATCCGAGTACGAGCAGGACTTCGACAAGTTGGTCCGGGCGGCCATCCAGAGTGTGCGGCGGAACCGGAAACGGTCCTCCAAGGGCAAGCACGAGGAGCTGGAACCGGAGTTCAAAAGGGCCAAAACCAAGGGTGACGACCCGGGACTGGAGGAATCTTCCCTACCAATTGCAAAGAACGAAGAGGTGCCGGCCACCCACAACCACTTCCTACTGGAAATCGCCCGTCTCGGCGCAGATGCCCACGATGAGGTCTACGACATGAACTATTCGCGCTCCAAACTTTTCACTTCAGACGACCGGGCCAAGATGGCCATCGACCTGATGATACGGCCGCGGTTGCTGGCGCCAGGCAGCCACGACCACAAGCGGCCAATCAGACTGCAGTATCCGCTGCGGCTGGTGCTGCCGGCAGTGCCCGAACAGGCCCCCGATGCAAGTGGGGCCAAACGCACCCTCATCAACCGCATCGAGCGGTCCAAGTCGTGCTCCGAAAGCGTGTCGAAGAAGTCGGAGAATATCCACACGTTGGGCAAGGCCGTGATGGCCTCCAGCATTGCGTACGTGTTTGAGAAGTCGTTCGACGGCGTGGGCGAGGTATCCATGGAGTATCTTCGCACCAAGCTCAACCACAAGGTGTTTCTTGCCCGTTTTTTCCGCGACTTGGATCCCGTCGCCACCACTCAGGTCAGCGACGAGATTGCCGTCATCTCTCTCTTCACGCTTCTCGGGGGATGCGTCAAGGACTTCGGTTTCGACGCCATCATGTTCCCTCTTTGCGAGATCCTCTACGTGTCGGTGTTGCGGGACTATCCGTTGGTTTCCAAGCATTCTCGAGTTTTTCGCAGCAATGACTTTCTAAGACAATCAGACTCGGTCTACGGTAGCAACAACTCGCTCAGCTCGCTTGCTGCTGTGGCAACTGACATCCAGATGCGGGAGAGACAGCCGCAAGCCAAGGGCGAGCCCCATAGTAACGGCGTGGTAGAAGAAGGCGAGAGTAAACCAGAAATCGCAGAAATCGATGGCAAAATAGATCAAAAAGTGAACCATCAGAATAGTCACTATGGTGACAGCCAATACAGTCAAGAAAGTCAGAACAGCCCCGACAGTCAACAGCTTGAACACAGTCATAATAGCCATAATAGCCAGAATGGCCATAATAGCCGAAATAGCCACTACAACGTTAATGATCTGAAGCACGTTATTCTTCCTTCGGCCCTGGTCCTCGCTCTGCCCTCGCAGTTGGCCACTACTCCCTCGAACAGAAGTCACGCAATCTCTGCAGTGCCTTCAGGAACTCAGTCACCAGCACCTTCCTCTGCTCCTTATGTCCATTCCGGCGACAAAAAACAGGTTCTTCTTCGGTTTCTCTCTTCGGTGCTCGAGTTTTCATATCCCACCTCCAACTCTGCCCCACCCCGGCTCATGGAACTCATTGAGAACGCCCGTAGTGCGTTCCATCTCTCGGGAGGAACCGACGCCGTGTGGGCCGTGCGTAATTGCAGAGACGGCACTGTGGTGCAGCTGGACCAGGACATCGAGCGCATTTTCCAGCGAGATGATGGCATAGAGCTCGAGATCTTCAACCAGCGACGCAAGACCATCCCGATTTACGAGCTCACATCCACAGTGGTCCCGAATTACACCGACAAGATCGTCCTTCCCCCACCAGTGCATCAAGCACCAGTGTCCCATTCACGGGGAATGCCAGTGGGCACCAATGGCGGAGCCCGGTCGTTCTTCCTTTCCAATGCTGAGGAATCGGGTGGGTCTCACACCCCACCGTTTCCACCGCTTCTTCCGAAGTTCCAGCCGTTGTTGTAACTAGAATCGTGGGGCACATTCTAGATGAGCATTGGAAGGACAGAGCTATGGAGAGTTGGAGTGGCACGATAGAATTTATGAGGAAGAGGACGAGTGGCAGATTTAATTTATGAAGAAAAGGGATTAAATAGACCCTTACATGAGCACTTAATAGCATAGCACGAATGATACGAATTACTTTGAGAGTGTAGGACAGACATTGACCCGGGTAAAATGGTGGAATCTTTACTAGTGGTCCTTGTCGAATCATGATGTAGTGTATTCCCTTAATGCACGGTATAGTCTATTCCCTGAAGATAGCTTGATATGGAGACAGTTTCTGGCCGTATGTGCTGGGCTAGCCATTACACCAGGATTGATAGCTTTCACGCTCAATCTCGATATCTCTACATTAGGTCTCTGTGTCCCACGTTCATACATCTGTTCTTGCAATTGACGTGCCTATTACTGCGAAAAACGAGAAGGGGACCCAGGATTGCTAGAATGAATCAATTCGAGGAATAGCACTGCAAGAGATAGTAACACAATCGCCAGTGCAAGCGAGTAGACTAACCCAAGCAATCATGGCAATAACACATTCAGACCCACCCCAACATTTGGGGCAGCACCGCCCCTTATTTATAATTCTACACTTGCTGAAGGGAACCAACACACTAGACGAAATCTGGCTCACCACATCCCACATTGAGAGCGCAACACAGGGCACTTCAGCCCCATCGCCACGCCTCGTCAAGCGAGTAGGACCACAGGAGTGAAATGGCCGATAGGAGTCTACGGCAGGAACCGGGAAGCCCAAGGGGCCAGCAACTCGTGTAAATGTTAAGCCTCGTAGTCGCATTACAGAAAATAGTGTCTTCTTCGACGAGGACCGGACTGGTGGGTGTGTAATGGAGGATTGTGCCAGAGTCCAGGACCAGACATCGAGACGTAATCTCCGTCCACAGATGCAGCCACAAAGCGCAGTCCAGATCCACACCACAAAGCGTGGGCTCCGATGCATGCCACGGAACAACCAGGCTAGACAGACCTAGACAGACAGACAGGACCAAAATGGACCAGTATGGACCAGAATGGACCAGAATGGACAGGACCACAGAACCAGATTTCCAGACCATACAATACTGGCGCATTATATGCCAGACACTTACACTGCTCGCGTTAGGCTCGATCTACCTCCTCCTGCTCCACCTCCTAATCCATTAGTTTGTACTGTCCACTGTATGTCTGCAACAGACTGTAGACTTAGACTTAGACTTAGACTTAGACTTGGACTAACACTTGTACATGCACGTACACCCTCTACCCTTACTTGCCCTTGCACGTACACGTACACATGCACCCTCTCTGCAACCTCTTGCTTCTTCCTCTACTACTGTGCCCCTATCCTGACATCACCCTCTTACGTCAGTATGGGCACATTCTTTTGGGCCAACATATAAATGTTGGGGGCGCGTCTGTTCCAACGGCTGATGTTCGCAACGCTCTCTAGAACCAACCAACGGCCACGAGGAAGGAACACGGATAAGTGTAGATGCAGCAGGCACGGGGGCAGTCTGACTTGGCTTCCGCCAGCCCAGGCCCCACCTACGTGTGCTGGCCTGGCTGTCTGCCATTGCTGCAGCACACGCGGTTGAGCCCAATGCTGGAAAACCGCGTTGGTGGTCCAGGCTTAGGCCTGGGCGAAACGCTCGCTGCCACCGCGGCGAGCGACAGCGAGCGGCGGCGGTGGAGCACCGCGACAGTTGTAGATCAGACTCGCTAGAAACAATAGATCCCAGACAATGCCCGGGTCCAACAGAACGGTACCCACCGACACCACAAGTAAGCAGGAACAGACACTGGGGCCCGAGAGCACACAATTGCAGGGGACGTTATGGGGCATATTCTATTCGAGGGAGGCGTAGTGTCGTCCTGGACAGCAGGCAATACAATTACACACAAGTGTAATTGATCGCGACCCACAGACCCTAGTCTCTCAGTAGCTCTACAGAGCTACCGGACCACCGCCCTCTTCGCTCAATCCACCACCACGGCCACCCCGATCTCTCGCTGTAGACCCTTCCTCTCTCCTTCTCCTTCCCTCGCTCTCCCTATCTCCCTCGCAGTCCTCCTTGCAGTCGCTGTCCCAACACCTCATCTCCCACTACCGCCCAACCCCAGGTCCTGCACCATGCCCGCGCCAACATTTGAAATTTCTTGGGTATATATACCCCAGTGCCCTTCGTCGTGGTGTATGCGTACAACTTGTGTATGGCTCCGAACTAACCCACTCCGACTAATAACCCCCCATTTTCCGCCTTTTGTACATAATAGACCCTTCCCCCACAGTCCCCGAGCCCGTCTCCTCCACACATCCATGTCAGACCCCCAAGATACCCAGGACTTCTCTCAGCTACACGCCACATTGGCGCCCCACTTCAGAGGGTTGAACTCGGTCTACACCGCCGAGTCGTCCAAGGTGGCCGATTTCGTCAAGTCCCACCAGGGCCACACCGTGATCTCCAAGGTGTTGATCGCCAACAACGGTATTGCCGCCGTCAAAGAAATCCGCTCGGTGCGGAAGTGGGCCTACGAGACCTTTGGTGACGAACGCGCCATCCAATTCACAGCCATGGCCACCCCCGAGGACTTGGAGGCCAACGCGGAGTACATCCGCATGGCCGACCAGTTCGTCGAGGTGCCCGGTGGCACCAACAACAACAACTACGCCAACGTCGACTTGATTGTCGAGATTGCCGAGCGTACCAACGTGCACGCCGTGTGGGCCGGCTGGGGCCATGCGTCGGAAAACCCCTTGTTGCCCGAGAAGTTGGCGGCGTCCCCCAAGAAGATCGTGTTCATCGGCCCCCCCGGCCTGGCCATGCGCTCGTTGGGTGACAAGATCTCCTCCACCATCGTGGCCCAGCACGCCGACGTGCCCTGCATTCCATGGTCAGGCACAGGTGTGGACGAGGTCCGCGTGGACCCCGAGACGCAGTTGGTCTCGGTCGAGGACGAGGTCTACCAGAAGGGCTGCTGTTCCGGCCCCGAGGACGGCTTGGAAAAGGCCCGCGCCATCGGCTTCCCCGTGATGATCAAGGCCTCCGAGGGAGGAGGTGGTAAAGGTATCAGAAAGGTCGAGGACGAGAAGGACTTCGTTGCGTTGTACAAACAGGCCGCCAACGAGATCCCCGGCTCCCCCATCTTCATCATGAAGTTGGCCGGCGACGCCCGCCACTTGGAGGTCCAATTGTTGGCCGACCAGTACGGTACCAACATCTCCTTGTTCGGCAGAGACTGTTCCGTGCAGAGAAGACACCAGAAGATCATCGAGGAGGCTCCCGTGACCATTGCCAAGCGCGACACCTTCCACGAGATGGAGAACGCTGCCGTGCGTTTGGGTAAGTTGGTGGGCTATGTTTCCGCCGGTACCGTGGAGTACTTGTACTCGTACGCCGAGGACAAGTTCTACTTCTTGGAGTTGAACCCTAGATTGCAGGTGGAACATCCCACCACCGAGATGGTCACCGGTGTCAACTTGCCCGCCGCCCAGTTGCAGATTGCCATGGGTATCCCCATGTACCGCATCAGAGACATCCGGTCATTGTACGGTGTCGACCCCCACACTGCCACCCCCATTGACTTCGAGTTCAAGACCGAGGGCGCCATGACGGCCCAAAGAAAGCCCTCGCCCAAGGGCCACTGTACCGCGTGCCGTATCACCTCCGAGGACCCCGGTGAGGGATTCAAGCCCTCGGGCGGTTCCTTGCACGAGTTGAACTTCCGGTCCTCCTCCAACGTCTGGGGTTACTTCTCCGTCGGTAACCAGTCCTCCATCCACTCGTTCTCTGACTCTCAATTCGGTCACATCTTTGCCTTTGGTGAGAACCGTCAAGCCTCCAGAAAGCACATGGTGGTTGCTTTGAAGGAATTGTCCATTAGAGGTGATTTCAGAACCACCGTGGAATACTTGATTAAATTGTTGGAGACACCTGATTTCGAAGATAACACCATCACTACCGGTTGGTTAGATGAGTTGATCAGTAAGAAATTGACCGCAGAGAGACCCGACCCAATCGTCGCCGTGGTGTGTGGTGCCGTTACCAAGGCCCACATCCAGGCCGAGGACGACAAGATGCAATACATCAAGTCCTTGGAAAGAGGTCAAGTGCCTAACAACAACTTGTTGAAGACTATTTTCCCCGTGGAGTTCATCTACGAGGGTCAGCGTTACAAGTTCACCGCCACCAAGTCCTCTCAGGACAGCTACACTTTGTTCTTGAACGGTACCAAGTGTGTCGTTGGCGTTCGTTCCTTGTCCGACGGTGGTTTGTTGTGTGCCATTGGTGGTAAGTCCCACTCCATCTACTGGAAGGAAGAGGCATCTGCCACCAGATTGTCCGTCGACTCCAAGACCTGTTTGTTAGAGGTCGAAAATGACCCCACCCAGTTGAGAACTCCTTCTCCAGGTAAATTGGTCAAGTTCTTGGTGGAATCGGGTGAGCATGTTGTGGCTGGCCAAGCCTACGCTGAGGTCGAAGTCATGAAGATGTGTATGCCTTTGATTGCCCAAGAAAATGGTACTGTCCAATTGATCAAGCAGCCAGGTTCCACCGTCAATGCCGGTGACATCTTGGCCATCTTGGCCTTGGACGACCCATCTAAGGTCAAGCACGCCTTGCCATATGAAGGCACCTTGCCAGAAATGGGTGACCCAATGGTCCAAGGTACCAAGCCAGTTCACAAGTTCCAACTGTACACTGCTATCTTGAAGCACATTTTGGCTGGTTACGATAACCAAGTCATCATGAACTCCACCTTGAAGAACATCATCGAAGTGTTGAAGTCCAAGGACTTGCCTTACTCCGAATGGAACTTGCAGGCCTCCGCTTTGCACTCCAGATTGCCAATTAAGTTGGATGAGGCTTTGAGCAACTTGATCGAAAGATCTGCTTCTAGAAACGCCGACTTCCCTGCTCGTCAAATATTGAAGTTGATCCAGAAGACCAAGGATGATCCAGAAACCGACTCCTTGTTCTCTTCCATCGTTGCTCCTTTGACTGAGATCGCTACCAAGTACAGCAACGGTGTTGTTGAGCACGAGTTCGATTTTTTCGCGGGCTTGATCATGGAGTACTACACCATCGAAAGTCTTTTCTCTGGTGAGAACGTTAGAGAAGATGACGTTATTTTGAAGTTGAGGGATGAAAACAAGTCCGACTTGAACAAGGTCATTGCAATTTGTTTGTCTCACTCCAGAGTCAGTGCTAAGAACAATTTGATCTTGGCCATAATGGAAGCTTACCAACCAGTCTTGCAATCTTCTTCCAGCATTGCCAATTCCATTAGAAGTGCTTTGAAGAACGTGGTTGACTTGGACACCAGAGGTTCTGCTAAGGTTGCATTGAAGGCTAGAGAAATTTTGATTCAATGCTCTTTACCATCTATCCAAGAAAGATCTGACCAATTGGAACACATCTTGAGATCTGCCGTGTTGCAGACCTCTTACGGTGAAATCTACGCCAAGCACAGAGAGCCAAGATTAGACATCATCCACGAAGTTGTTGACTCTAAGCACACCGTCTTCGATGTGTTGCCTCAATTCTTGGTCAACTCTGACGAGTGGGTCGCTATTGCCGCCTCCGAAGTTTACATCAGACGTTCCTACAGAGCTTACTCTTTGGGCCCAATCAGCTACCACTTCCATGACAGATTGCCAATCTTGGAGTGGAAATTCCAATTGCCAAGTTTGAGCTCTGCTCAATTCAACGCCATTCAACACCTTAAGAATGATCAAAACACCATGAACAGAGCTGCTTCTGTTTCTGACTTGTCTTTCGTTGTTGACCCTAAGACTGAACAAGCTACTAGAACTGGTATCTTGGTTCCATGTAGGCACTTAGATGATGTTGATGAAATGATCAGTGCCGCATTGGAGAGATTCCAACCTTCAGATGCCATTACTTTTGAAGTCAAGGGCGAGTCTCAAAGTAACAAGCCTGCTTTTACCAACGTCTTTAATGTTGTGATCACTAACCACGATGGATACGCCTCTGAAGAAGAGGTCTTGGAGAAAATCCAAGAAGTCGTGGCTGATTTTAAGGAAGAGTTGAAGGCCGTTGCTATCCGTCGTATTACCTTTGTTGTTGCTAACAAGGTTGGTGTTTACCCCAAATACTTCACCTTTAATGCTCCTGAATACATCGAAAACAAGGTTATTCGTCACATTGAGCCAGCCTTGGCATTCCAATTGGAATTGGGAAGATTGGACAATTTCGATATCAAGCCAATTTTCACCGACAATAGAAACATCCATGTTTACGAAGCTGTTGGTAAGAACGCTCCATCCGACAAGAGATTTTTCACCAGAGGTATTGTTAGAACTGGTGTTCTCCGTGATGAGATCAGTATTAGTGAGTACTTGATCGCCGAGTCCAACAGATTGATGTCCAATATTTTGGATGCCCTTGAGATTATTGACACTTCCAACTCCGATTTGAATCATATTTTCATCAATTTCTCAAACGTTTTCAACGTTCAACCTGAAGAAGTTGAGGCTGCTTTCGGCTCTTTCTTGGAAAGATTCGGTAGAAGATTATGGAGATTGCGTGTCACTGGTGCCGAAATCCGTATTGTTTGTACCGATCCATCTTCCGGAAACTCTTTCCCATTACGTGCTATTATTAATAACGTTTCTGGTTATGTTGTTAAGTCCGAGTTGTACATGGAAGTTAAGAACACCAAGGGTGAATGGGTCTTCAAGTCGATTGGACAACCTGGATCTATGCACTACAGACCAATTTCTACTCCATACCCTGCCAAGGAATCCTTGCAACCAAAACGTTACAAGGCCCACAACATGGGTACTACTTACGTCTATGATTTCCCAGAATTATTCCGTCAAGCCACCCTTTCCCAATGGAAGAAGCACCCCAAGCTCAAGGCTCCAAAGGAGGTTTTTACCTCTTATGAATTGATCAATGACGAGAATGATGAGTTGATCGCCGTTGAAAGAGAACCAGGTGCCAACAAGATTGGTATGGTTGGTTTCAAGGTGATTGCTAAAACTCCTGAATATCCACGTGGGCGTCAATTTGTTATTGTTGCTAACGATATCACTCACAAGATTGGTTCTTTTGGCCCTGAAGAAGACAAATACTTCAACCAATGTACTGAATTGGCCAGAGAATTAGGTATCCCAAGAATTTACCTTTCTGCTAACTCTGGTGCAAGAATTGGTGTTGCTGAAGAGTTGTTGCCATTGTTCAAGGTTGCCTGGAACGATGAAACTAACCAACTGAAGGGTTTCAAGTACTTGTACTTGACCTCTGAAGACTTGGAAATCATCAAGAGAGACGGCAAGGACAACACTGTTGTCACTGAAAGAATTGTCGAAGAGGGCAAGGAACGTCATGTTATTACTGCCATTGTTGGTGCCGAGGATGGCTTGGGTGTCGAGTGTCTTAAGGGTTCGGGTTTGATTGCTGGTGCAACTTCTAGAGCCTACAAGGATATCTTCACTATCACTTTGGTCACCTGTAGATCTGTCGGTATTGGTGCTTATTTGGTCAGATTAGGTCAAAGAGCCATTCAAATCGAGGGTCAACCTATCATTTTGACTGGTGCTCCAGCTATTAACAAATTGTTAGGAAGTGAAGTTTACTCTTCAAACTTGCAATTGGGTGGTACCCAAATTATGTACCGTAACGGTGTCTCCCATTTGACTGCTACTGATGACTTGGCCGGTGTTGAGAAGATCCTTGAATGGTTATCTTTCGTTCCAGCTAAGCGTGGAATGCCAGTTCCAACTTTGCCTTCTGAAGATCCATGGGACAGAGACATTGAGTACTATCCACCCAAGTCTGAACCATATGACGTTAGATGGATGATTCAAGGTACTGAGGTCAACGGCCAATACGAATCTGGTTTGTTTGACAAGGACTCTTTCCAAGAAACCTTGTCTGGATGGGCCAAGGGTGTTGTTGTTGGTAGAGCTAGACTCGGTGGTATCCCAATCGGTGTTATTGGTGTTGAGACCAGAACTGTTGAGAACTTGGTTCCTGCTGATCCAGCTAACCCAGACTCTACTGAAGTCATGATTCAGGAAGCTGGTCAAGTTTGGTACCCTAACTCCGCTTTCAAGACTGCTCAAGCCATTAACGACTTTAACAATGGTGAGCAATTGCCTTTGATGATTTTGGCTAACTGGAGAGGTTTCTCTGGAGGTCAAAGAGACATGTACAATGAAGTCCTCAAGTATGGTTCTTTCATTGTTGATGCCTTGGTTGACTTCAAGCAACCAATTTTCACTTACATTCCACCAAATGGAGAATTGAGAGGTGGTTCTTGGGTCGTCGTTGACCCAACCATCAACTCTGACATGATGGAAATGTACGCTGACGTTGACTCTAGAGCTGGTGTCTTGGAACCAGAAGGTATGGTCGGTATCAAATACAGACGTGACAAGTTGTTAGCCACTATGCAAAGATTGGACCCAACTTACGCTGAGTTGAAGAGCAAGTTGTCTGACAGCACTTTGGACAGTGAAGAACACAGCCAAATCTCTGCCAAGGTTGTTGCTCGTGAAAAGGCATTGCTTCCAATCTACGCTCAAATTTCGGTTCAATTTGCCGATTTGCATGACAGATCTGGTCGTATGTTGGCCAAGGGTGTCATTAGACAGGAGATCAACTGGGTTGATGCCAGACGTATTTTCTTTTGGCGTTTGCGTCGTCGTTTGAACGAAGAATACGTGTTGAAGCTTATTGGCGAGCAATTGAAGAGCCCAACTAGATTGGAGAAGGTTTCCAGATTGAAGAGTTGGATGGCGGCTGTCGACTACGACAACGACGAAGCTATCAGTAACTGGATCGAAGAGAACCACGCCAAGTTACAAAAGAATATTGAGGAATTGAAGCAAGAAGCCGTTCGTCAAAAGATTCTCAACATTGTTCAAGAGGATCCAAGTCAAAGAGCTTCTGTCGCCAAGGAGATCTTTGGAACTTTGTCCGAAGAAGAGAAGAGTGCCTTCTTGAAGTCGCTCTAATAAATTTTTATACAAATACTTTATATTACTTTAAATACTGATAAAATAGAATTAATTTTTGTGAATCTGCGTATCGAGTGTAACTTAATTTACAAATACAAACCGAAGGAAAACGCCAGCGAACTTGAATATGCGGTGTTACACATGCGTGTATTTTGTTGGTCTTGTTTGTGCAGAATTCAACTACTTGGTTTCTCTCAAGCCTACTGTATCGATTGAATCTTTCCTCAAGCATGACATTTCCAATCCAACATCTCAACAGGCTAGATCTTTTATCAAGGATTCTTTCACAATTGGAAATTTCACTGCGTTTACTGGGTCCTTCTCTAAGGAAATTATGGAGAGATTGGCTAGATGTCCCTTGGTAGGTGACATTGCACAAGATATGGCAGTAAGCTTGTTAGAAGTTCAGGACCCAGCTCCTCGGCACTTGGCGAGACTATCACAAAGAGACCAGCTTCAATATGGCGACACAGAGTATTTCTACAAAGGAGCTGGAACTGGAGTGATAGCCTATGTGATAGACACCGGTGTGAATATTGATCACCCCGAACTCGAAGGAAGAGCGATACATGGAGTCGATTTAACTGGAGAAGGACAACGAGATCTCAATGGACACGGCACTCATGTCGCAGGGATAATAGGTTCTACAACATTTGGCGTTGCAAAAGACGTGGAAATCGTCTCGATCAAGGCACTTAACAGTTCGGGAGTTGCAATGGCCAGCACGCTAATACAATCTCTTGAATTTGCTGTGCAACACCGTCTCCGTTCTGGGAAGATGGGAGTAGCCAACCTCTCTTTGGGAGCATTGAGCAATAGCGTTCTTCAGAAAGCAGTAAAAGCTGCGAGTGACTCTGGACTAGTTCTAGTTGCTGCAGCGGGAAACTCCAACATCAATGCTTGTCTCATCAGTCCTGCTAGTAGTCGTGAAGCAATTACTGTAGGTGCTATTGACGACTTGAATGATTCCTTGGCCCCATTCTCGAATTGGGGCAGCTGCGTGGACGTATTTGCAAGCGGAGTGTTTGTTCCCAGTCTTGATATTGGAGACTTGTACAACCCCAAGTATCTTTCTGGAACCTCTATGGCCTCACCTATTGTTGCTGGGTTGGTCGCAGTGCTTCTTGGGAGCGGAACTTCACCGTGGGAAATGAAGCAAATAGTCATCGATTTGAGCTCAAAGGGGCATATACCAAGACGAAATATCTTTTTGAAATGGGGAACACCCAACCGCATTGCTTACAATGGAAGGTTCTTAGGTTCCGATGCAATAATGGAGTCAGACCCAATTCAAAACGAGACTGAAAACATGGAAAGAGAGACCGAGCTCTTGAAAGAGAAGCAATATGCGCTGGTGGAAGTTGAGGATCCAATTCACTACAAGCCACAAACTGGTCCCAGCGATCCATTTTCTTTAAACACACCAGTGTGAAATGTAAAAGCTATGTATGTTCAAATTAATGCGATTTTATTGTCTATGTACTTTGCCTATTTTTCGCAGCCAAAAAATTTGCAACTTGTTTCAGCGCTCCAGCAAGCAATTAACAACAGAATCAACTACAAGATTCTTTAGAGCCAATGGTTGCGGAAACCAACAAGGAAGCCCGAACAGCTAAATATACTGAAGATACGGATGATTCTCTCAAAAAACCGAATTCTGAACTCGAGTTTGCATTCTCTTCCACAGAAGGATGGAAGGACCTAATGCTGGGTCTTCTGGGAATATCCGCAGAAAGGAAGACAAGAAATAAATCCAAAGGAATTGACGAATCAAAAGCTCACTGCTTGCTTGATAAGATGTACGATCCGTATCCGGAATGGTCCCAAAGAGAGAACTTGCCCATCACCCGTGAAGCTATTGAAGCCATTTTCCAACAGCTAACAGACATCTTCGGATTTCAGCACGACAGTGCTAGAAACATATTCGACTATCTCCTTCACCTTTTGGACTCCCGAGCATCTAGGATGGAACCAGCTCAAGCCTTGACTTCTCTACATGCTGATTATATTGGTGGCACCAATGCAAATTTTCGCAAGTGGTACTTTGCCGCTCAGTTGGATATAGATGATACAATTGGATTTGATAATTTGAACTCAAGATCAGACAAAACAGCAAAACATTCTTCTCTAGAGGAAGCCGAGATTCAGTGGCTGCGCAATATGAATACTTTGACTGCTAGCGATAAAATTGTTCAATTGGCTCTATATCTTCTTTGTTGGGGCGAAGCCAATATCATCAGGTTCATGCCGGAATGTCTTTGCTTCATTTTCAAATGCTGCAACGATTACTACTATTCAATTGATTTTGATCAACATATACCAAATTCAAAACTAAACTATTTGGACCATGTCATTACCCCCATATATCAATTTTACAGAGACCAGGGTCACTACGAATTTGAAGGTAATTACTATCACAATAGCAAGGACCATAATGAAACAATTGGCTACGACGACATAAATATGATATTTTGGTACAAAGAAGGATTGTTGAAACTCAAGTTGAAGGAGTCCAAAAACATTTTGATGGACTTACCTCCTAGCGAGAGATATCTCCAATTAAGAAATATAGATTGGAACAGGTCTGTATTTAAAACATTTACGGAGAAAAGAAGCTGGACTCATCCTTTTTCTAATTTCAACCGAATTTGGATTATACATCTCGCTCCATTCTGGTGGTATAGTGTACATGCCTCACCTACAATCTATACCAAGAACTATAGGGCCCATATCGATAATAAACCTCCAACTCAACTTCAACTATCTTTGATGTCCATGGCTGGTGTAATTTCTTGTCTTATATGTATTGTCAGCGTGGTATTTCAATCCCGATTTTTTCCTAAGAAGTGGTGTGGGTCTCCGTTTATGGTTCGGAAATTGGTCTATTTATTCTTAATAATGACAATCAATATTATTCCGTCAATTTTTCTAATGACCCAATATAACTTGGAAGAAGAAAATTCCTTTGGATTGTCTCTTGCAGTTCTTCAATTTATTTATTCAACTATTGTGGTTATTTATTTATCCGTCATCCCCTTGAACAGGATTTTTGAACCAGTATTGTTACCTAAATCTAGATCGTTTCTAGCTTCTCAATATTTCACAGACTTCTTTTTTGAATTAGATTGGTCTCATAAGCTAGCTTCTTACTCACTTTGGATATGTGTTCTTGGATCAAAATTAATTGAATCGTATTACTATTTGTTCCGGCCTCTAATAGACCCTATACGATCGTTGAGCACGATGAAGGTTTCAAACTGTGATGATAAACTAGACTTTGGAAAATTCCTATGCCATAGTCAACCAATTTCAATTTTAATTTTGCTTTACTTATCCAATTGCATCCTTTTCTTTTTAGATACCTACTTTTGGTTTGTCATTTGGACGACAGCATTTTCGTTGTGTCAGTCTTTTAGGATTGGAGTATCCTTATGGACACCATGGAGAAATATATTCTCTAGGCTTACACAGCGAATAAACTCCAAATTAATCCCTAATTGTGACCCTGAAATGGGCCCAACAACCCAAATTTGGAACTCTATTGTTGTATCTTTATACCGAGAGCATTTGATATCGATTGAACAAGTTAACAAGCTCATATTTAGAAATATCAAGCTAGATAGTGGAGAAGCGATCTTACAAAACCCAATAATATTCACCTCACGAGAAGATCTGTCAATGAATTCGGAATTTTTGAATAAAAGTCAAGAAGCTCAAAGGAGAATTTCATTCTTCGCACAATCTCTAGCAACAACTATACCAGAAGTGACTCCTCTCAAAAGTTTACCAATATTTTCCGTTCTTATTCCTCATTTTAAGGAGCAGATATTATTGTCAATAAGTGATCTTTTGACGAGCGATGATAATTCTAACTTAACATTATTAGAGTACTTGAAGCATTTGCATTCTTCTGAATGGGAATGTTTTGTCACAGATACCAAGCACATGTCAGATGAATTTGATATTGAATCTGGGCAAGTAACCGAGAAAGAGGAGAATAATATTTCTTTCCATTCAGTTGGATACAAAGTTGCAACAGCAGAGCATATTTTAAGAACTAGAATTTGGGCATCACTCAGGTCGCAAACCTTGTTTCGTACAATTTCAGGATTTATGAATTATTCACGAGCCATCAAACTTCTTCTGGTAGCAGAGGATAGTCACATCAAAACTAGCACAAAGTCCGAAGATCCTACAATTATGGTCTTGAGGAAATTCCGTTTGTTAGTTTCGATGCAAAGAGCTCAATTCTTAACAGCAGAAGAGAAGGAAAGTTTGGAAATATTGCTACTTACTTATCCAGAACTTCAGGTTTCATACCTAGAAGAAGAAGAGGTTGGCGGAAATAAAGTAGAAAAGAACTACTACTCTGTCTTAATTAATGGGACTTGCCAAATCCTGGAATCAGGCATTCGTGAGCCAAAATACAGAATAAAATTATCTGGAAATCCAATATTAGGAGATGGAAAATCGGATAACCAAAACCATGCATTGATTTTCACAAGAGGAGAGTATATTCAATTAGTGGATGCAAACCAAGATAATTATCTTGAAGAATGTTTGAAGATTCGTGCAGTTCTTTCTGAATTCGAAAATGAAACTTTACCTAAAGATCCTTATTCAATCAGCTTAAGAGGAACGAAGCATGACCATCCAGTAGCCATTGTTGGAACAAGAGAATATATCTTTTCTGAAAATATTGGAATACTTGGTGACATTGCAGCTCGTAAAGAACAAACATTTGGTACCCTTTTTGCTAGAACATTGAGTCTAATTGGAGGCAAGTTGCATTATGGGCATCCGGATTTTGTGAACTCGGTTTTCATGCTAACTAGAGGCGGTGTTTCCAAAGCTCAAAAAGGCCTTCACCTAAACGAGGATATTTATGCTGGAATGAATGCAATTATGAGAGGCGGAAGGATAAAACATTGTGAATTTATGCAATGTGGGAAAGGAAGAGATTTAGGATTTGGGTCAATAATGAGCTTTACTTCAAAGATTGGTACAGGCATGGGTGAGCAGTTTCTTTCTAGAGAATATTTCTTCTTGAGTTCACAACTTCCAATTGATCGATTTTTATCATTCTATTATGCACATGCTGGATTCCATCTAAACCATGTTTTCATAATTTTATCAATTCAAGGAATAATGTTACTTACTTTGAATGTTGGTATTTTGTTCAACCAATCCACTATATGTGAATATGACAAGAATAGACCTGTCACTGATGCAAAAATTCCTCGTGGTTGCAAGGATTTGCTCCCAGTTGTTGCTTGGCTTAACAGATGTACCCTATCAATTTGTATTGTTTTTATGTTGTCATTCTTGCCAGTTATGGTACAAGAATTTTCAGAGCTAGGTTTCATGAAATCAATACTTAGATTTTTCAAACATATATTATCATTGTCACCACTATTCGAAATATTTCTATGCAGAGCCTACTCCAGATCGTTAACATCCGATATGACAACCGGCGGAGCAAGTTATATTGCAACAGGACGAAGCCTATCAATGAATAGAGTTCCATTTCATAAACTATATTCCAGATTTGCAACTCAGAGTATTTATTTTGGAATGAAGATGCTTATGATTATCACCTTTTGCACCTTGGTTATGTGGAAATTGGCATATATATACTATTGGATTATACTTTCATCGATCTTGCTATGTCCCTTTATCTTCAACCCACATCAATTTTATTGGAAAGAATTCTTCATGGACTATGAAATATATCTAAAATGGATTTCTGGTGGAAATACAGAACATAAGCCAAACTCATGGATTGGATACACTAAATTGAACAGGAGCAAATTAGTTGGAGCTAAAAAATACGGGAAAAGGAACCTGATAGAATTGAGTGCTTTCAAAGATACCAAGCCAATGAAAATTCACGTTGTAAGAACAGAAGTTCTATATGAATTAATATTTATTCTTGTTATATTCTGTGCATATTATAACCATACAGCTAAGTCTGATACTGCAAGTATTCAATCTACTATAATAAGGTTAATAATAACCTGTTTCTTGCCAATTATTATCAATATGGTCATTCTAGTGGCATTCCATGCAGTTTCTATCTCTGCTGGTCCAGCAATAACATTCATTTGGAACGGATTTCCATCTTTAATAGCTTTTACTGTCAGATCTCTTTCTATCATCAACTATGTTCTATGTTTTGAACTATTTTGGTTTCTTCACAGGTGGGAAATAACCAGCACCATTCTTGGACTTATTCTTGTTATCTTGATAACCGCTTGGGTATTAAAAATTACCACGTTGTTGTTCATTTCGAGCGAATATCGCCATAGCAAATCTAATTATTCATGGTGGTCGGGAAAATGGCTTACTTCAGGGCTTGGGTGGCATTTTTTCACTCAACCAACCAGGGAATACTTCTGTAAGGTTTCAGAGCTTTCGTACTTTATGGGAGATTTAACCCTTGGGCATTTACTCTTGTTCTTGCAATTTCCAATTATAATTATACCATATGTGGATAAATGGCATTCGTTGATGTTATTCTGGCTCATTCCCAAGCAAGAAATCAATAAGACTTATGTCTTGAAAAAACTGAAATGGAAGAGAACAATCCGCTTATTTCTTCACATAAGTATATTTATCGCCAGTTTTTTCTTCTTCATTGGAATATTAATGATTCCACTTTTGCTAGAAATATTCGATATTGGACCAGTCGGAAATCTACCTTCTATAATTGAGTACTTGATGTTACCTTAAAAATGATTTTGTGAATTCGAAGGTATGATTCAAAAAAATTGAACTCACACTTCAAGCACTGACTTATAATTTTGCAACAATGCCGAGTCCTTTATGAGTTCCACATTTGAGATTAGCCTTTGAATATGATCTTTTTCGCAAAATACAAGAGCAAGAGAATACTTTTTGAATTTTGACAAAGTAGTTAATGTATCGAGAACTCTTTGGGCCCAAGTATCTGGAGTAGCATGCGATGAAATATATGCAGCCGCTTCAATGAAAAACTGTAAGTATTCTGTATCCAAACCACCATAGCCAAAAATGACTGAATATTCAGCTGGATCGAGTCCAATCACATATTGGTAACCCTTTAACTTCTCAGCTGGGGATAAGTTTCTTAGCCTTGCTAAGAGATGGATTGTCAGTCTTGGTTCGTCACTCAGCTCGGATTTCTGTTCTGTAGGAGGCACTTCTTGGATTTTTGGAGATTCTTCTGATGCTGTCGGGCTCAGAGAAGGTTCTTCTTTGACTTGAGGAGCTGGTAGAGAAGGATCTATGATCCGCTGGAATTCGTAGGGCAACGTATCCACGGTTTCTATGGGGATATCAAAGTCTGAGCCTTGTATTTTGGTTTTCTTTCTCGATGATTCTAATGCAGGGGATATGAGTTCGAGTTCATGTGCAGCTAGAGAGTTGGAACTATCCAACGATAATACCTGCTCAAATGAAATCTTGGCCTGGTCTAGCTGCTCCAAATGCTTATGGGCCAAGCCCCGACGGTATAAGAGCTTGATTTGAAGTGGTTTTTGAGGAGAAAGCTGCAATCCGCCGGTGCAATCGCGTACTGCTCTTTCGTAGTCTCCGATCTTGAGGAAGCATTGAGCTCTGTTTGAGTACAACACTGGATTTTCCGGGTCCAACTTGATGGCATCGCGGTAGATCTTAGCGGCTTTCTTGAATTCCTGCTTGGAAAAGGCCTCATTGCCTAGGGCCTTGAGTTGCACAGCATCCATAATAGCTATTTCAATGGATTTTTCAAATTATGAAGAGTAAGAACTGTAGGAATTGATGGGAAGTAGACTGCTGTGGCAAATGACTCTTATCTTATCCGACAGTACGAAAGTGGTCCTCTAGCAGCGTTCAATTAGATCTTGTTGTGTGTCTTTCCAAAAGAACACCTTTCTATACTCTATTCTCAATCCTATTCTAAATCTCAGTTTCTTTCCATCTAACTTCTTTGAGTGCGCAATCATCCTCTACATCATGACTGTGGAAGAGCTACATGACGAAATCAGCGCCATTGATGCGATATATCCTGAACAAATAGCCCTAATTGCTACTCAGATTTATGGTGTGTGGGTTCCAGGCCATGAATCTCTCCAAATTCAGTTGAACTTTCCTGAAATATACCCAGAAGTGCCGCCAGAAGTACTCCAGGTCATCAGTCTGGATGCCCGAAGATACCCAGACGAGAAGTACATTGCCACACAGGTGGCCGAAACCATAACCCAGGTTTTCCAGGAGGGGCAGGTGTGTCTTTTTGAGCTCATAGCAGAGCTCGAACAAGTGTTGGAGCACTATCCAGAGGTGGTTGTGGTGACAGAGCCTTTGAAAAAGGAGCCAAATCTTGCGGTGAAAGCGACACAGAACACGAGCTCAGAAAGTCCCAAGACTACGGAAATGGTCTCTACAGAGCCACAGGTGGATCCTCTCGAGGGATGGGTCCAATCGGAGCCTTTGTTGGACCGTGGGTCTACGTTTATTGGTTTTGTACGAGAAGTGCACTCCGTAGAGCAGGCAGCTGAGTACGTGAATATATTGACAACAGACAGAAAAATAGCTCGTGCCACCCACAATATCACCAGTTGGCGAATTCGGGGCGACAATGGCGTCCAGTACCAGGACTGTGACGACGACGGCGAGACCGCTGCCGGGGGCCGGCTCTTGCATTTACTAACCGTACGTAATGGACCTTATGGAACAAGCTTCTTCGACAGAATACTAACATTTAGGTGATGGACGTGTGGAACGTGGTGGTGGTGGTGAGCCGGTGGTTTGGAGGAACTCACCTCGGATCCCTTCGGTTCAAGCACATCAACTCCGTGGCCCGGGAGGCCGTGGTACTAGCTGGGTTGGACGAAGTGAAAAATGACAAGAAGAAGCGCTAGGTTATTAGAACCGCTTGCGCTTCTTGGTGATTTTGGGAACATATTCCGCTTCAGGTGTGCGTTTCTTGTCGGAGTCATCTCCCTTTCCTGAAAGTGTCTTCCATATCTCGTCCAACGAGCTCTTGTTATCGATATCAGGTAGTGTCTATAGGTTAGTAGAGGTTTATGCACAGAGCATCAAAAATACGTACTTCAAAGTCGGAATTGGCACTTGAGTGAGTATTGGACTTCTTTCCCTTGGAATTCTTGCCGTTCTTGCCGTTCTTATTGTTCTTATTGCTGTTGACCTTGGCTTGTTCTAGATCCTGCTTAGCCTGGACTGGTTCCACTTCAAGCTCCTTTGGAGCCCCCCAGGTGCGTCTTGTGGGAGTAATTGTGTGCAGAAAGTCGTCTCCATCATTATCCAGGTCTTCAAGGGCGTTAATACTGCCATAACCGACAGATGCGATGGTGCTACGCTGCAGGGCCCGGGCCTTGATTGACTCCAGGTGCGGCAGCACCCATTCGGACATATCTTTGATTTTCTTGGTGGTTTCTTCGGCTTTCTTCTGAATATCAGCATCTTCAGCCTTCTGCATGAACTTCATGTTCAAGACTCTGGACGAAAGGCCGCTCATGGTGGGTCTTGGTGGTGTTGTTGGTAGTAGAGCAGGTGTTATAACTGGATTCAAGTCCTGCACAGTGTATAGATTCTATGTGCAGGCGGCGATGCCATAAATTTTTCAGCTCATCGAGACCTACTCCAGTAAACCTATCCCCATGAAGACCGATTTCAAGCTCCTGAACCTTCTTGGTACGGTCTACAAGCAGGGAAACTTGGTGTTTGCCGAAGGTGGCACCAAGCTTCTTAGTCCCGTGGGAAACCGGGTCAGTTGCTTCGACTTAGTCCACAACAAGTCCTTCACCTTCAACTACGAACACAGACGAAACATTGTCCGCATTGCATTGAACAGCCAGGGTACCTTGATGATCAGTGTCGACGAAACAGGCAGAGCCATCTTGGTTAACGTGGTGGCCCGCACGGTGTTGCACCATTTCAGCTTCCTGGACCAAGTTAAGGACATCAACTTCTCGCCCGATGGCCAACACTTCGCCATTGCCGTGGGCCGGTTCATCCAGGTATGGAAGACACCTTCAGTAGGAGAGGACCGTCAGTTTACTCCGTTTGTGCGCCACCGGGTTTACGCTGGCCACTTTGCTGAGGTCACGTCGGTGTCATGGTCCGCCGACTCGCGGTTCATTCTTTCCACTTCCAAGGACATGACGTGCCGTATCTTCTCGTTGCATTCCGAAGACAAGGACGTGGCCATGACATTGGCCGGCCACCGTGACTATGTGGAAGCGGCGTTCTTCGACAAGACGCAGGAAATCATATATACCGTCAGCAAGGATGGTGCACTCTTCAAATGGGAGTACCTCGAGGCAGAAGCCAAAGATCAAGACGAGGCCATGAGCGATGATGAGAGTCCACTGGGCTGGACCATCACCGCCAAGCACTTTTTCCACGCCGACGCTAAGGTGCGGTGTGCCGCATTCCACGCCTCCTCCAACACCTTGGTGGTGGGCTTTTACCACGGCGAGTTCCGTCTTTATGAGATGCCCGACTTCAACATGATCCAGCAGCTCAGCATGGGTCAGAACGCGGTGGACGCCGTCAGCATCAACCACAGCGGCGAGTGGCTCGCGTTCGGGTCTGGTCGCTTGGGCCAGCTCTTGGTATATGAGTGGCAGTCGGAGTCATATGTGTTGAAGCAGCAGGGCCATTTTGACAGGCCCAATGCAGTGTGCTACTCGCCCGACGGGTCGCGGGTGGTGACAGCTTCTGACGATGGCAGCATCAAGGTGTGGGACGTGGCCAGTGGCTTCTGTTTGTTCACATTCAGTGAGCACCAGGGCGCGGTGACGGGACTCCAGTTTGCCCGCCGGGGTCAGGTCCTCTTTTCGAGTTCGTTGGACGGCACCGTGCGGGCATGGGACTTGGTGCGGTTCCGGAACTTCAGGACCTTCACCGCTGACAAGCGGCTCCAGTTCAACACGTTGGCGGTGGACCCCAGTGGTGAAGTCGTGGTGGCCGGTTCGCAAGATTCGTTCGAGATCTATGTGTGGTCGGTGCAGACGGCGCAGTTATTGGACAGCTTGGCCGGACATGAGGGCCCTGTGTCGTGCCTTGCTTTTGGCACCGAGAACTCGGTGCTTGCATCAGCCTCGTGGGACAGCACTGTGCGGGTGTGGAACATCTTTGGCCGCACCCAGACGGTGGAGCCCATCGAGGTGACCAGCGACGTCTTGAGCTTGGCCATGCGCCCTGACTCCAAGGAGGTAGCCGTGGCCACGTTGGATGGCCACATTGCCGTGTACAACGTGGAAGACGCCCGCCAGGTGCACCTCATCGACGGACGCAAGGACATCGTGGCAGGCCGCCACTTGGCCGACCGCTTCGTGGCTGCCAACGCTGCACGGGCCCACCACTACACCGCAGTGTCATACTCACGCGACGGTACCGCCATTGTGGCGGGAGGTAACAACAACTCCATCTGCATTTATGACGTGGCCAACGAGGTAATGGTCAAGCGGTTCACGGTGTCGCAGAATCTCGGGTTGGACGGTACGCAGGAGAAGTTAAACAGTGGCAAGATGACATCTGCCGGTATTTCCATCGATGCTGTTGACACTGCTGGCGAGCACCTGGACGCGGAGGATCGCGAAGATACTGCTTTGCCTGGTTCCCACCGTGGCGACCCCCTGGTACGCCTGGTACGGGCGGCAGTAGGCATCACCGCCGTCACCTTCCTGCCTACGCTGATGGCGTTTGCCGCCGCCACTGCCACCGAGGGCTTGTT
This sequence comes from Suhomyces coccinellae, assembly GCA_030565345.1. Lineage (NCBI taxonomy): Eukaryota > Fungi > Ascomycota > Pichiomycetes > Serinales > Debaryomycetaceae > Suhomyces > Suhomyces coccinellae. The sequence goes on along the minus strand of JAJMBP010000007.1, from coordinate 128,007 downwards.
GGTGTATTCCGTGGGCCACGACGTGGTATTCGACCCGTTCGACTTGGACGTGGACATCACTCCCGCAGCCACGATCGAGGTGTTGCAAGAGCGCCAATGGTTGACGGCATTGGTCATGGCATTCCGCTTGAACGAGCGCTGGTTGGTCCAGAAGGTGTACGAGGCAGTGCCGTTGGGCGATGTGCAATTGGTGTGTGATTCGCTTCCACGTGTGTACGTCGAGAGACTTCTTCTGTTCATTGGTGACAGCTTGGTCCGCGAAGAGAGCGCTCACATGGAATACCACTTGGTGTGGGTCCGGCGCATGCTTGGAGCCCACGGACGGTACATTGCCGAGAACAAGGCAGAGTTCGGGTGTCTCAAGGTGATCCAGCGCTTCTTGAGCCGTGTGGCCAAGGATTTGGTTGGAGTGTCGAAGAGAAACGGATACATTTTGGAATATTTGCGCGGCGTAAGCGCAGAAGAAGAGGAAGTTGAAGAGAGTGAACAGGAGAAGGAAGATGATGATGAAGAAGAAGAGGAGGAGGAGGATGTTGATGAGGATATGGACGACGAGGAGAATCCATGGATCGCCCCCAAGAAGAACGGGGTGCCTTTTTCGTAGGCAGCACATAGAATACACATAATAGAGCATAATAAAGTAGGAATTAATGGAGAGAAGACCAGATCAACTATGATATTGAATAGATAGAATAACAGATTCGATAGAGCATTGAATAGAAAGAAAACTAGGCTCAATAGAGTATTGAATTGAAAGAAAACTAGGCTCAATAGAGTATTGAATTGAAAGAAAACCAGACCCAAGAGAGTTACTGAATAGAATGAAAACCAGGCTCAAGAGAATATTGAATGGATAGAAAAATAGAATACTCTATCCAGGGTCGAATGGAGACAAAGAAAAGAGAAAGGGTAGGAGCTACAGCAGAATAGAGAGTAGAGCATTAACGAAATCTTGAAGGCATATTATTTGAATTGAGAGATTGAAGAGTAACGAAATTATAGAGATGACATTGAAGCAGGCATAATATTCATGGAGTGCCTGTATTATTTGAACGGAGAGAAAGAAGTCTGAAGTAGAATATCTATGGTGCAAGTGATTCATTGATAAGGGTCTGCTTGCCGATGGTCTTCTGATAAGCTTTAGCCTAGATGTCACTAGTATCGACTTGATTTTTTTCAATTGGTCTCGCTTGTAGTTGCATCAAACCGGTATCTGCATCTAAGTTTGCTTTTGGGTAATTAATACTCTAAATCTATGTAACATTGCATTTCTCTCAGAGTTACAATATGGTTCAGTTACTGGGGTATGAAATTTGTGTTAGTTATGGACTTGATGCAAGATTTATTTACGAAGTCCTCTTCTCCAAGAATTATACTATTCATACTATAATTCCCCGAGCACTATCTGTAGTCTCAGTTTAACTTTCAATCATTCTTTCGTACATCTTTTTGTCTTTCTCTACTCGCATCCGCTACGATTGTCCTTCTCGCCTCGTATCGTTTCGGCCAGTCTTCTCCCACCAATTCATACTGCAAAGGACTACTACGCTCCCAAATTGATTTAAGCTTCCTTCGTTGAATGGTTGCGAAAACCCTCCAGCACCAACACACTACTGAAACATCCCAGTCTGCAACGTGTCGCCCAAACCCAAGCTTTTGTGGGGTCCTCTCCATACTTCCAGCCCAACGGGTCAAACTGTATTTCCAGTCCAGTCGTATATCCATCCAGGGTCTGTATTGGGTCCTGGGCCCTATCGGGACGGGATACAATGTCTACAACGGTACCACGCAGACGACCGAAGAGAACCGCCACTGGCAACTGGCCACTGGCATCTCGTCCCAGGCGTTATCCGTCGTCCTCGACTCCGAGTCTCCGTGGCTAAGGCGAGCACCTCCACATTGTTCGCACTCCAAGTCCGCAGCTATCACCACATCATCTCAAGACACAAACCCTCCTGCAAACGAACCACCGACGCAGAGAACAATGGCCCTCGGCATGCGAGATCCAAAAGTGTATTATTGAGAATCAAGTGGGGCGGAGGAGGTCGTACTCCGCCCCTCGAACAGCAAACAGGCGAGTCTCCAGTCAAGGGCATCTTGAGCCATTTGCATCGGAAAAATGCGGTGACTCCACTGCCGGCTTAACGCCGGGACTGCAATGGGTGTTCGGAATGTGCCAGCCATCTGCTGCATGGTGGTCGGGGACTAAACACCCACATTGGAGTGGTTCCGGTGAATGTGCCTGTGTGCAGGAAGTGAAAAATGTGAAAAGTTTCTTGACGAACTAGAGGAACGGAAGGTGCAAGGCCAGCACGGGTTATGAGACGGCTGTAGGCGCCGGCTGCAACTTCGGAGGCGGACGCTGGCCGGCTGCTGGCCGGGCGGCCAGTCCGGCGCCTCAATGGCTGGAAACGGCGGCAATACTGCGGTGTGCCCATTGCTCGCTCACTCACGGGACGGCACCAGGGCCACGGCCACGGCCAGGGTCCGGTTCCATGGCACCGGGTGCAGCAGCAGGTGCAACAGCGAGGAGCCGGTGGTTGCAGCCGCCGTTCCCGCCGCCGTCCCACTACCGCTGGTCCGTCGGTCCCATGTCGTGGGACTCCGGTGGGGTGATTCCTCACGTGAGATGCCGGGTCTTCACCAACACACCACCACGCCGGTCTTCCCACGAGATAGGGCCTGGTCTCACGTGGGAGTGGCGGGCGGCGGCCCCAGCCGCATGACTCCGGACCCCGTTGGTGTGGGCTCAGCATGGCCAGCACGCTGGGAGGGGCCGGCGTGGTGCCTGGTGTGTAGATAGAGGGCCATTGCACGGAATTGCACCCCACTCTGGCAAACTTCGGTGCAGCAGGGCGAGAATTACCACCCCGCATCACCAGATTACGGCCACGGCCACATCTGGTCCGAGATGTCTCCGAAGGAAGCGGCGCATGACCTGATGATGGGGTACGGTCCAGCGTCGTCGGTCCTGTCATGTTGATGGCCCCAGTCCGTGGCCCCAGCCAGGGGCCGGCCGGCGTGGTGGCGGCATTGTAGGGCGGGCCATGGCGGTGGCCATGGTCCCAGGCCAACCAGCTCCAGCCATACATAGCCAGGGCAGCGACTGGCACGAAGGCCACGACCGCCAGTGCAGGAGACCTTAGACCCAAGACAATCGCCGTAGAAGGAACGCTGGGTTCGCTCGCCCCCACCCACGCCCCCACCTCGCGCTAGCCCTCCCCATGCATGTCCGAGATGGCTTGTTCCGGGGCGAGGCGCTGACGTATGCCGCCCAGATAGGCACATTCTGGCCGCTACTGGAGGGCTGGGGCCATTGTGCCGTTCTGGGAAGCAAGTGAGCTTAGGCGCACTACAGGCGGCTGCTTCCATCCTCGCCTCCTCCCGTTGACCTCCTCCAACAACGCCCTCCTCCCTGTCCAAGACACGCGGCCAAAGCGGCCCGCTTTCGCCGTCCTGTGTCGCCCGTATGTCTCCGTCCATGTGTCGTCGCTCCATGTGGACCTCCCCTCCTGTCCAGTCAATCTCCCCAATTTCCCTATTGTGGGGCGCGCAGGTTCCATCTCCCCACTTTTCCAGGGGTGACCGAAGCTGGCCTCCGTATGCCGGCGACAACTATATAAGGACCAGTTGCTGCCGTTTTTCCCCAACACCCATCTGCCGTCCGTTTGCGTGCCGAGACCGTTCCCTTGAGTCCTCCGAGTCTGTCCGTCCGTCCGTCCGTCCATTGAGTCCAGCCAGCCTGACCCCCGTCGTGTGTGTGCCCCCAGTGTCTCCCCCCAGCTAGTGTGTGCGTCTCTCTCTCCCCTGAGCCTGCCCCGTCCGTGAAGTCCGCTCCCTCCCCCCTTTCCCATTTCCTCCCGTCCCCATGACCAGAGACATCAAGAACCACCTCCTCTTCGAGGTGGCCACCGAAGTCGCCCACAAGGTCGGCGGTATCTACTCCGTCCTCAAGTCCAAGGCCCCCATCACCGTGGCCGAGTACCGCGAGCGCTACACCCTCATCGGCCCCCTCAACTACGCCTCGGCCCAGATCGAGGTCGAGGAGCTCCCCGTCAAGGACCCCATGATCAAGCTCGCCTTGGACTCCATGTCCGAGAGAGGCATTTCCTGGCTCTACGGCCGCTGGTTGATCGAGGGCGCCCCCCGCGTGCTTCTCTTCGACATCCAGTCCGCCGCCTCCAACTTGAACGAGTGGAAGTCCGACTTGTGGAGCATTGCCAGCATTCCCGTCCCCGACCACGACCAGGAGACCAACGACGCCATTTTGTTGGGTTACCTCGTCGCCTGGTTCCTCGGCGAGTTGGTGTTCCATGACCGTGAAAGAGCCGTCATTGCCCACTGCCACGAGTGGTTGGCCGGTGTCGCCTTGCCTCTCTGCAGAAAGAGACGCATCGACGTCACCACCGTCTTCACCACCCACGCCACCTTGTTGGGCCGTTACCTCTGTGCCGGTTCCACCGATTTCTACAACAACTTGGCCAACTTCGACGTCGACGCCGAAGCGGGCAAGAGAGGCATCTACCACCGGTACTGTATCGAGCGTTCGGCCACCCATTCCGCCGACGTCTTCACCACCGTGTCGCACATCACCGCATACGAGGCCGAGCACTTGCTTAAGCGTAAGCCTGACGGAGTGTTGCCCAACGGTTTGAACGTGGTCAAGTTCCAGGCCGTCCACGAGTTCCAGAACTTGCACGCCATCAAGAAGGCCAAGATCAACGAGTTTGTCAAAGGACACTTCTACGGTAACTACGATTTCGACTTAGAAAACACCCTCTACTTCTTCATTGCTGGTAGATACGAGTTCAGAAATAAGGGTTGCGACTTCTTTATCGAGTCCCTCGCCAGACTTAACCACCGTCTTAAGGAGGCTGGCTCCAAGATGACCGTGGTGGCCTTTATCATCATGCCCGGAAAGACCCACTCTTACACTGTCGAGACCTTGAAGGGTCAAGCCGTCATCAAGCAATTGGAGAGCACCATTGAAGAAGTGCAAAAGAAGATTGGTGAGCGTATGTTCGAGCACTGTGCCCGTTTCCCCAACAATGGCAACCAGCACGAGAAGAATGGTGAGGTCCCAAGCATAGACGAGTTGATCAAGCCTGCCGACAGAGTCTTGCTTAAGAGAAGAATCTTCGCCCTTAAGAGAGATGGTTTGCCCCCAATTGTCACCCACAACATGGAGGAAGACTCCACCGACCCTATCTTGAACCAGATCAGAAGAGTCCAATTGTTCAACAAGCCTGAGGACAGAGTCAAGATCGTGTTCCACCCCGAATTCTTGAACGCCAACAACCCTATCTTGTCGCTCGACTACGAAGAGTTTGTCCGTGGTTGTCACTTGGGTGTCTTCCCATCCTACTATGAACCATGGGGTTACACTCCAGCCGAGTGTACCGTTATGGGTGTTCCATCCATCACCACTAACTTGTCTGGATTCGGTTGTTACATGGAAGACTTGATAGAAAACACTTCTGACTACGGTATCTACATTGTTGACCGTAGAATGAAGGCCGTTGATGAGTCCATCAACCAATTGACGGACTACATGTTCGACTTTGCTCAAAAGACCAGACGTCAAAGAATCAACCAAAGAAACAGAACCGAGCGTTTGTCCGACTTGTTGGACTGGAAGAGAATGGGCTTGGAGTACATCAAGGCTCGTCAATTGTCCTTGAAGCGTGCATACCCAGACAAGTTCAAGAACGGTGCCAACCCATTCAACAATCAACTGAACTTGAAACTCACTAGACCTCTCTCAGTTCCTGGTTCTCCCAGAAGCAAGATCGGTTTAATGACCCCTGGTGACTTGGGATCCTTACAAGAGGCCCAACAATCCTTGAACACCCTGGACTACGTCGGTTTCAGATTGGGACAAGGTGAAGATGAAGATGACCTCGATGAGCGTTCCATGGAAGAGAACTCGTATCCATTGACCTTGAGAGGTACCTCTGCACCACCATCCGAGCAAGCCTCGTAGGCCAAATGGACATATAGTTCTTCTGTTTTCTTACTGGTTTGTTTTTGCTTTTAGTTCTAATAAAATATCTTAGAGATCGTTACAAAAACGTAGAAAATAAGGAAAGTCTAGAATGTAGAACAATGTCCAAAAATATTCTTGCGTTTCCCCAACTAGTTTGTCCAAGTTAGCCAAATAAGACCTGCTTAAACTAAATTGGGCCTCCAGAGTTGCATCAGCATTCATGTACTAACGAACTTCACAGAGAGTAGAGCTTGTAGCAGTCCAATTTATATTTTTCCTACATTTTGAGAAGAAGCAGATATATTCTTTTTGTTAGTAAGAGATGTGTCTAAACTAGATTCAACGCCTAATTCAAGGCATATCAAAGAACCATTCTAAGGTCGATCTATTTCCAATTATTCTTGGCTTTTTTGAAGCTGCTTGAATGGCGGTGGTGACAACGGATCGTAACTCAAGTTGTACATCAGATCTGGCAACAAGTGTCTAGAATGAAGATTGCGAGTGTCCAAATATTGGGGACCCAATTCCTCGAGTCGGGACACTCCCAAGAGCTTCATGTCCACCACAAGCTCCTCCTTCAACAACTGGATCAACTTTTCCACTCCCTCCTGGCCATAGGCGGAGTTGGCGTAGAGGAAGGGCCTTCCCAAACCCACACCTTTTGCACCCAAACAGAGGGCCTTGAGAATATCGGTTCCACGACGGACGCCTCCATCGACGTAGATCTCGAGTTTTCCCTCTAAGTTCTTCTCCTTCAACACCTTTTGGACGTCGGCCAACACCTCAATTGGTGCCCGAGAGAAGTCGAGCTGTCTTCCGCCATGGTTAGATAACACCACTCCGTGGACTTTGGCATCGATTGCGAGCAAGACATCTTCTACTGACTGGACGCCTTTCAAAACTATGGGGATGTCGGTGGCGGCCTTGAATTTTCTGATATCTTCCCAGGTCAAGCCAGGGTCCTTGGCTGAGAGAATCTTACCGCTTTCGCTGATATGCTCGCCTCCGTTGTAGTCGTCGTTGTCTTCAACCACATGGTTTCTCATGTCCTTCTCTCTGCGACCAAACTGGGCCGCATCCACCGTCACAAAAATGCCCTTGATGCCCCGGTCCTTGCACCGCTGAATGGATTGGAAGTTCAATTTCCGGTCTGGCGCCACGTAGAGCTGGAACCATTGGGGCTGGCCGGGCACGGCCGCATCCACTATCTCGTCAAACGTGAAGGACGCATTGTTGGAGATCATCTGGATGATGTTCTCCGAGCCGCAGGCTCTAGCGATAGAAGTCTCACCTTCGGGGTGGCCCAAGCCGGCCAATGCCGCGGCCGAGCAGTAGAAGGGGGCGGCCGTGGCCTGGCCTAACATGGTGGTGGAAAGGTCGACGTTGGTGACATTCCTCAACACACGAGGATTGAAGAAAATGCGTTGATAGGCGTAGTGGTTCTCACGAAGGGAGATCTCGTCGTCGGCGGCGCTGGAATAGTATGCCCAGGCGTCCGAGGCCGTGGTCTGCTTGCAGATGTGCTCGAAGTCCGAGGCATTGAACACCTTCGAGAGGGCCGGCCGTGATTCGCGAAGGGCTTGCTTGGTCTCGTCAATTGGGGCCAGAGTGATATCCTCTGCCGGCTCGAGGTGGCCCACCACGGGCCCAAGGTGCTGTTCTGGGGAGAGAAACTTCTCAAACACGTCCCGGGGATGGAACTTGTTGAAAATGGCCGAGGCGTCCTTGCCGGCGTAGCGCAAGAGGATCTTGGCTCCTCCAGGATGGAGGTGCAAGAAGTCCGTGAGATCATAGACTTCGCCATTGATGGCCACCCAGACGCCGGTCTCGGGGGAAACGTGTTTCTGGAGTTCTTGCACGGGGATTCCGTTGGCCTTGGAGTCGAGGTCGATGATATCGGAGCCCACAAGGGCAGTCGCCAAGGCCAAGAGAATCACCGAGATCAGAGTCCGAGACAGAGCCGGGAAGGGTCTGGGGCGGGATTTTGGGCCCGAAATTTTCAGAAAAGAACGTGAAGGGAGATGGTGGCATTTGGGGAGGGATCCGATGGCATTTCTAGCCCCTCTGGAGGTCGTGGGGGCCCAGGATACTCGAAGAAGGCGCAACATGGAGGATTCACAATCGAGCTGTCAAGAGAGGCTTGACATATCTGCCCTTGCGGTCACGTGGGTGTGTCACCAGGACCCTCTCCGGTGACCCCAGCCCTGTTGAAGAGGCAACGGGTTGCAGCCAGCGCCCTTCGAAGGTTAGGCCATTGTGCAGTCAGCAAGCTACAACCTATACATCGAAACGAGACACACAGAAACGAGACACAGTGAAGGAGAAATACCAAGAAAAGAGAGACAGAAAAATAGAGACGTGCATAGCGGTTTGTGGCCCACAGTGCCACATTCGAGGTTATCTACGATCACAGTGAAATTCATGGTGACACATACGTGGAGATATCTCCAATTAATAGTGACAAATTCAAGGAGATATCTTCAGTAATAGTGACAAATTCAAGAGATATCTCCGCTATAGTGACACATATGTGGACATATCTTCAGTTAATAGTGATACATAAGTGGACATATCTTCAATTAATAGTGACACCTACGAGGGATATCTAGAATCTACGACTCAGACACTTCTAGAATTAGTGCCAAACTCATGTCTTAGACTTACAACTCAAAGGCACATTCAGCATAATGGTTCCAAACGGATAGACAAATATATAGTGAAAGTTCCATATGCATAGACAAATATAGAATGATAGTTCCATACACATAGAGAATTTAGAATATATAGTGCCAAATGCATAGACAAATATAGACTTAAGTGCAAGACGCATAGACATTTACACCACAGTCTACACCACAGTACCTACTACAACAGTGCCAAACCCATGACATATCCATTTCCAACGCATAGGTATCTACAATCTAGTTCCACACATAGACAGCTACAATCCAATTCCAACCCATAGACATCTACAAGCACAGTGATTGTGAAGACCCAAATGCAGTGCAACTCCGTTCTTTCCACCGCAAATCGCCTAGACGCACTTCTTCTCCAGATGCATTGTACCACAAATCGCATACATTCCACACCGCTCGTTTCTCCCTGTATCTTCCCACTGTGCAGTTTCCAACGTCCTTCATTCTCCCTTTCTCTGACTCCATCTCTCTCTCTCTCTTTCTTTCCCTCTTCTCTTTCTCTTCTCTTTCTCTTTCTCTTTCTCTTTGCTCCATAACATGCAGTCTGGAACTCTTCCCTCGTCTCTCGTATTACGATCCAACAATCCACTGCCGATGGCCTTCCTGCAGCGGCTGCAACTTTTGCGAGAATTCTGCAAGCAGCGTGCAGGCGGCGCAGCATGCTGCGACTTGCTTCTGCACTGGATTCAGTCCTGCAGCGATCACCCCATAACGCTGCTTACGTAAGCGCCCCGCCCACCTGCAAACATCAACTTTCCACTCCTTCTTCCCTCCTGTCCTCAGTGCTTCCACCCCGTCTATTCTCCTGCTCCCGCTCCCCCATACATCCCCTACGCCCCGCTAGCCCCCAATATCCCCCAACACCCCCCACCGTCCCGTCCTGCCCGTCCCATTTCCTCCAGTGCGTCTCCCTCCAGTCTCCTCATCAACCACCACCTCCTCCTCCTCCACAGCGCCATGAGACGCTTGAAAATCGGCATCCGGCCGCAGCTCATCTTCCTCGTGTGCTTCCTGTCGCTCTTCTCGCTCTTGATCCTCGCCATCGTCACCACCGTCTACTTCTCCAACAACCTCAGCAACCTGCGAGCAGAGCGGCTCGAGGTCATAGCAGAGCTCAAGGCCACCCAGGTCAAACAGGCGCTCCAGTACACGTTCTACCAGATCTATTGGCTCACCACACGAGACACACTCACCCTGGCCCTCTCGTCGTACCGGGCCGGCAACTTCCTGTCGGCGGTGTTTGCCGATGCCCAGGTCACGCTAGACCAGCTCATGCGCTCCTCCGAGCTCTTTGCCCTGGCCCGCTTGTACAACTTGGACCTAGACACCGTGGCATCCTCCTACAATAACTTGACCGCCATCACCCAGCCCACCATGGATGCGTTGTACCCCATTAGCGCTAATGCCACCATCCCTGATGCCCTCCAGGGTGCCACCCAGAACTCGGTCTTCTACACCGGGCCCCTCAGCAACAGCTCGCTGACCAATGGGCCCTACTTCATGGGCGTCACGCTCCCCGTCTTCGCCAACACCTCCATCATCTTCCCCGAGCCCACGCTCGCGGGCTACCTCAGCATCATCGCCAGCGCGTCCAACATCCAGTCGGCCATAATGGACACCACCTCGCTCAGCGCCAACGTCTCCAGCGGCGAAAAACCCGACTACCTGGTGGTGGCCGTCCGCCCCATGTATCGTGACGGCACCTATGTGGGCCTGCTGTTCTCCGACATCATCCTGTACGAGACAGTGTTCCCCATCCTGCCCTACTACCAGACCTACTACTTTGGCTCCATCAACGAGTCCTCGCTCGTCAAGCAGGCCTTCTCCAGCACCGCCGGCTCCGCCACCAACGTGCGCAACTTCGTCGGTAACCGGGTGGCCATCGGCTACACCCAGTTGGAGTTGGACAAAAACTACTACTGGGCCATTATCGTTGAACAGAGCTACTCTGCGTTCTACGCCCCTGTCAACAAATTGACCGACATCATCGTGGGCGTGGTCATCGGCACAGGTGTATTCATGTGCCTCCTCACCTTCCCATTGGCCGTGTGGTTCATCCGGCCCATCACCAAGTTGAAGGAAGCCACCGAATCCATAGCCAAGTCCAAATTGCGCTACAAGAAGCTCAACCAGTCCAACACCTCCTCCAGCATATCACACGGCAGTGCTTCCTCGATCTCCGAGATCAGCAACTACGACGTGCTCTTCTCTAAGCGGCCTACCAATGAGTCAAAGGAAGCCCTTCCCGAACTTAAGAAACGCAGCAGCGTTCATTCCTCCAGCACGGGCACTTCTGCATCCGCCCGCTCCATCGCTATCCGTTTGCCCGGCAAGATCGCCAACTCCAAGAAGCTCTTCAAGGACGAGTTGACCGAGTTGACCGATGCCTTCAACATCATGACCGATGAGTTGGACAAACAGTACACGCATTTGGAAGACAGAGTGAAGATCAGAACCAAGGAGCTTGAGGCCTCCAAGATCGAGGCTGAGGCCGCCAACGAGGCCAAAACTGTTTTCATTGCCAACATTTCACATGAATTGAGAACGCCGTTGAACGGTATCTTAGGAATGACAGCCATTGCCATGGAGGAAAACGACCACTCCAGAATCCAAGGCTCACTCGAATTGATCCACAGATCGGGTGAGTTGTTATTGCATATTTTGACCGAATTGTTGACCTACTCGAAGAACACCTTGAAACGCTCCAAATTGGAAAAATCAAACTTTCAAATCTTGGAGGTTGTGCATCAAGTTAAGTCTATCTTCAACAAATTGGCCATGGATCAACGGGTCAAATTCAAAATCTTGGTGAAGCCAAACGTTTTGCGGAAGTTGGTGTTGCATGGTGATTCTAACAGAATCATCCAAATCGTGATGAATCTCGTCTCAAACTCATTAAAATTCACTCCAGTCGATGGCTCAGTGGGTGTCACGTTCAAACTCTTGGGCGAGTATGATTATAATAGATCAGCAGCTGATGAGTTCAGAAAAGTATATATTCTTCCAAAATATCACTGCAAAAAAGATTCACCTGCTTCCTCAAACGGCGAATCCACCTTATTGAACAAGTCTCACGCTTCAGACAGAAAGTCAAGCTTAGCGCTGTTCACAAACCATTCAGATTTTCAGGACATATCTGACTTGGAGAAATCGGATCACCATGATCTCGTTAAACCAAAAATCGACGCAGACATTGACAATGACAACATCAGTGTGGTAACTCTTTCAACCGCAGAATACGAAAACAACATCTTTGAATCACAATTCAAGGGTATGAAACCATTGCCCAGAATTCCTTCAAAGCTGAGTTCTTTGAATTCCTCTAGAAATTTCGGTGGAGACTCTTCTTCAGTAATCTCTGGCGTGTTAATGAACGAACGGAAACAATCGATTTCGAGTCTGGCATCAGAGTTCAACGAAAAGAACAATTTTTCATCGACCGAAGAGAATGATGGCACCTGCGAAAAGATTCTTGTACCTCAAAACGGTGGACCTGAGACTAACATGGTCAACAGTACCACTGTTTCTATTCCAAACGACAACGGGAAAAGGAACAGTGTCGTGTCTGGATTTGGGGCACTGGAATTGGTCCACAATGACAAAACATATCAAATTAGAAAAATGTACATGCCCAAAACCTGGGCTATTCAGATCGAAGTTTCTGACACAGGTCCTGGTATTGAACCAGCTTTGCAAGAAAAGGTCTTCGAGCCTTTTATCCAGGGAGATCAAACATTATCTAGAAGCTACGGTGGAACCGGTTTGGGTCTTTCAATTTGTCGTCAATTAGCCACTATGATGAGGGGAACATTAACATTAAAATCTTCCATTGGAAATGGTTCAACTTTTACTTTTACAGTACCCTTGCCTCAAACTGGAGAAATTGTGGTTTCAGACGAAGATATGAGTGATTTCTGCGATGATGAATACAATCCTAATTCGAGAATCAATAGAAAGGTCGCCTTCGAGAGTGAACTTACCGATTATGATTCTCCCGAGGAAAATATTGAAAATTCATTGGAAAGTCAAGACGTGAAGAACGAAACAGAATTCAACTCAGAAGGCTCTGGATCGACCGAAAAGGACCAAGAGTCCCGTGCAAAATGTACTGATAACGAAATCAAAGTAGAAGATACCTCAGGAACGACTTCTGAAGCTTCACATAAAGAAACAGATCTCCAGAATAAAGACAAAGAAAATGAACTGAGCCTGGGAAAACATCGTCTCAGAATCGAGATTCCTGCTGCTGCATCATCGACTTGTCTCCTTGAGAAACCTCGCTTGATTACCAGGTCTTCTACCGGAACAGCCAATTCGGCCAACGCAGCCGACAAAAGTGATTCTCTGCATAACTTCTTAGACGAATTGACTGAGCTTCATATCTTGGTTGCGGAAGACAACATGGTTAACCAAGAAGTGATCAAGAGAATGTTGAATTTAGAAGGTTTCCACAATGTCACCATGGCTTGTAACGGTGCCGAGGCTGTTGAGTTGGTCAAAGAGTCGATCGAGAAAAACCATCCATTTGACATGATCTTGATGGATGTTCAAATGCCCAAGATTGACGGATTATTGGCAACCAGGATGATTCGGAATAATCTTCAGTATGAGAAGCCAATTGTTGCCCTCACAGCTTTTGCAGACGAAAGCAACGTCAAGGAATGTTTAGGCAGTGGCATGAGTGGATTTTTGGCCAAGCCGATCCGTAGAGCCAACTTGCGCAAGACCATTGTCAAGTTTAGTCTGGCTCTATTGAGAGAGATCGTCACCACCCCTCAGACATACCACGGAGAGGAGAAGCGTTTGGGATACTTTCTGGAAAAGGAGAGTGAGAAACAATGAATAGAGGTCAAGAGGCCTAATAGAACAGAAAAAGAAAAAGAAAAAGAAAATGAGCCAAAGCTCAGGGGAAATATATAGGAAGGGAAAAGGTTAATATAGCATTCGTTAGGAGGGTGTAGAAATGGTCACCTGTATAAGGGGGATCTTAAGTGGTAGAAACGATTAATTGAGCCTTGTGCGCTACGGTTGTCACTTCAAAGAGGCAAAGGAGAGCATCCAGGTAGAGAATGGGCCACCATTCTCGTTTGTGACAGCTCATGGCCAAGAGCTTATCCCCAACAGCAGATATATCTACATAGGACTGGCCGTCTTACATAAAGGTAGTACCAGCAGCTGACCGCTTGAACCTACAGAACAGTTCCATCCAATAGGTATCATAGACAACAGTGTATTTGTGGTTCCATATGAAATGAAGATGAAATTGCAGTTCTAGATCCATTTACATACTGCGAAGCAGGCTATCTATAACCTTGTGCCTGATTCTACTTCCCTCGACCATATCTGTCTGTCTACAACCACCACTACTTCCCGAGGCTTGTCTAGCGGCATCTCCCCCACCTGGCTCGTTGTCGTCTTCCGTGTTTTACCGGCTAGTAGCACTGCCGATCGCAGCCATGGCCGTTAGAGGTACGGCAAAGTACCGAGAGACTCGGCTCCAACGAGACTTCTGCAACTGCGCGTTACAGCAAGACCACAGAATGCCAGTCTGAACCCATTGGCCACGAGTCTTCATCCTACAGGGCAACTGGAGTCTGGCAGGGAGTCTGGCAGGGAGGTCTTTCCAACCCCCAGTTTTGATTAGATTGTGTCAAATGAGAACGCATTTTCTTTCGCAGCTATCTTGTTCCTCTTTGTTTGTGCACAATGCTCGTGTATTTCAGGGAAGCCTGGTGTTGTGGAGTAGGCCCGAAAGGGTACCGTCTCAGGCTGGATGGCGGGCTGGCTCTCATGCTACCACCGCCAGGGTCAAATTACCGTTACGGGTATGAGACATAGATGAAATTGCCTTTAAGGGCATCTTACTCACGCTCTCTTTCTGATTACAATCCATACAATCATACATTCATCAAGCATACAATCATACAATCAACATACATAGTTTCCTAGATTCATACGCCCACTATCCATAAACCCCTAAACCCATAAACCCATGAACCCAAACCATACATCATATCCACTCAGGCCATACCCTCCTAACGACTAGGTATCATGTCTACTACCAAGGTCTCGGGTGCCGTACAGCCCCGTCTCGGGAGTTCTCGTGCCAGGCTACGGTATTTCTCCCGCGGTAATGTCTCGGTAATTCTCGCTACGTCAAATCCTGTCACTCTGTCTCTGCAAATACATACACGTAGACCCGTCGTTCCACCTCCGCCGCCTTCCAGCTGGCCACGCCCTCTCTACTACTAGATACTAGTACTTAGGGCTCCCGTACTTGCCTCTTCCGCCTCCTCTCCCTATTCCCTCTCCTATACTCCATTCATTCCGTTCTCTCCAGCCTGTGGCTCTGGCTCTCTCTTTTTCTCGCTAATTGTGGCCCCCACGAAGCCCCGCGCCCCTGTGTCAGCCCAACCAGCGCTCCCAATTTCTCAAACTCCTTCATATACCTGTCTTCCTCCTCCACTCCTTCTACTCCCTACTCCCTTTTCCTGTTCCTCCCCCGTTCCCGTTCCTGTTCCCGCTCTTCCACCCCTCGTCATGTTCGCTCTCAGGAGAAAGAACTCCGACGAGAAGCACCTCTACCAGGCTGCTACCTCCACCGGAAGCTACAACTTCAAGAACTTCTTCTATGCTGGAACCTTGGTGGCCATCTTGGTGTGGGGCTCGTCGCTCTTGCTCCACGAAATCAACACTTTCGAAGGCGTCTTGGCTGCCCACCACTTGAACCGCCCCTATTCTCCCTCCTCTCCCAAAAGCCCTTGGACTCCTGCCGACTTTGGCGGCAAGACTCCCCTCAACTTCTCTGCCGTCAGAGAAGGCAAGTTTGCCCCCAAGTTCAAGGACTTGCAATGGATCGACGAGCCCGGCTCGGCAGACAAGGGCACATATGTGTTGAAGCAGACCGAAGGCGACGCCACCGAGTACGTCATCCGCTCCATCGTGGACGAGTCCTACCAGAACACCTTATACAACCTGCTGCACTTCACCTACCACGGCCAGGTCTACGACATCGACGCCTTGGTGGCGTCGCCAGACTTGAAGTACGCGCTTTTGAAGACCTCCACCGTCAAGCACTGGCGCCACTCGTCCTTCGCTGTCTACTGGGTGTTGGACGTGCACTCGCACGTCGTCACCCCTGTGTTAGACGCCGACAGAAAGCTCTCGTTCGCCAAGTGGTCGCCTCAGTCGTCCGACGTGGCGTTTGTCCACGAGAACAACGTGTACGTCAAGAACATTGCCTCCGGCGACGTGACCCAAGTCACCCATGACGGCGGCAAGGAGTTCTTCAACGGTAAGCCCGACTGGGTCTACGAGGAGGAGGTCTTTGCCGGCGACAGCGTGTTGTGGTGGTCGCCCGACGGCTCCAAGATCAGTTTCTTGAAGTCAAACGACACCGAGGTGCCCGAATTCCCCATTCCCTACTACGTCCAGCATGAGTCTGACGACTACCCCGAGTTGGTCAACATCAAGTACCCCAAGCCAGGCTACCCCAACCCCACCGTGGACATCGTGGTCTACGACTTGACCTCCAAGTCGGACCAGCTCTTGCAGTTGGCCTCCGACAAGATCGCCGCCACCGAGCGCTTGATCACCAACGTCATCTGGGTGGGCCAGTCCTTGGTTGTGCGCACATCCAACAGAGCCAGCGACTTGTTGGAAATCTTCTTACTCGACACCTCCTCCAACTCCATCGAGTTGGTCCGGACCCAGACCGCAGAAAACTCCTGGTTCGAAATCACCAAGTCTTTCTACATTCCCAAGGACAAGTCTCGTGGACGCAAACATGACGGATACATCGACTTGGTGGTGGAAAACGGATACAACCACTTGGCGTACTTCTCTCCTCCCGACGCCAAGGAAGGCAAGCTCTTGACCAGCGGATTGTGGGAGGTGGTCTCCATCGATTCCTTCGACCACACCACCAACGAGCTCTACTTCCAGAGTACAATCAAGTCCTCGGTTGAAAGACACATCCACTCGGTGAATATTCTCGACCACGGCTTGCCCGCTATTAAGGATATCACCACCGAGGAAGGTGTGTACGCCGGCTCGTTCTCCTCCCGCTCGAGATACTTGTTGTTGACATACGAGGGCCCCAAGGTGCCTTACCAGAAGTTAATTGATTTGTACGATTCCAAGACCATCAAGTTTTTGGAAACCAACGACAAGGTGGCCGACAACTTGGACGCCTACGCCATTCCAAAAAATATCTACCTGCATGTCGACTTGGTGGACGCCACCACCGGCAAGAATATCCGTGCCAACGCCGTCGAGACCTTGCCTTTGAATTTCAATCCAAAGCGTAAGTACCCAGTGTTGTTCTTCGTCTATGGTGGACCCGGCTCTCAGACCGTGTCCAAGGCTTTCAGTGTGAGTTTCTCTTCGGTTGTTGCTGCTGAGTTAGATGTCGTGGTTGTCACTGTGGATGGCCGTGGTACCGGTTACAATAACCTCAACCCAGAACTCGGCTCTCAATACAAGTTCTGTGTTAGAGACAAACTTGGATACTATGAGCCATTGGACCAAATTGTAGCTGCGAAGCATTGGGCTCAACGCCCTTATGTCGATGCTGAGAACATTGCCATTTGGGGCTGGTCTTACGGTGGCTTCCTCACCCTCAAGACCTTGGAAACCGACCATGCCGAAGACGCAGAGAAGGTGTTCTCCTACGGTGTTGCTATTGCTCCAGTTACCCAATGGAAGTTGTACGACTCTGTCTACACTGAGAGATACTTGCGTACTCCACAAGAGAATCCCGAAGGATACAAGACTGCCTCTATCAACCATGCCATCAACTTGAAGACCGTCAAGAAATTCTTCATTGGACATGGATCTGGAGACGACAATGTTCACGTTCAACAATCCCTTAAGCTTGTGGATGACTTGAACTTGGCCAACGTGGAAAACTTTGATTTCATGGTTTTCCCAGACAGTGACCATTCCATTCGTTACCACAACGGTAACATTATTGTCTACGACCGTATTTTGAACTTCTTCAGAAGAGCCTTCAATGGAGACTACTAGAGACTCGACATTATTGGAAGTGTGCAGACCTGATGCCATGACCACATAAGAGTCGAGTTCGAGACTTCTGATGTTTCATAAGGGTCAGTGTTCCAAGAACACTTCGCTGCATTCGCCCAGCACCGCGCCATAGAGCTAACTGGGGAGCTTAATTGAGGACAGGAATGCCATCAAAAGAAGCATTCCGTTGATTCCACGCCCATTGCACCGAGTGTCTGGATAACAACCAAGAATCGTGACAGCATACGATACTTTCTAGCACCGGGGAAATCCCGGTGATGTACTATTAGATGAGAACGTCATTTTACAAGTTCGGGTGGTCATTACTATAAGTACAGAACTAAATATGTATAATACTCTCTGTATAAGTAATTGCCGTCAATATATTATAAGTATGAAGTATAGTAGGAGTGACGGAGCTGTAAGGATCCGAGTGGATTTGAACAGGAATATAGACTTCTGTGTAGAAGACGAAAGTAAAAGGGTAAAGAAAGTATAATATAAGGCCATACAACGTACGCAAGAGACGAATGTTGCATAAACAAAGTAGAGCATGAACTAATATGAAGGAGTTCATGAAATGGTATATGAAGCGCTATAAAAGGCGGATGGAACCAAATGAAGAAGTAATATATATAAAATTGAATAAAAATAGAGATATGATCAAAATGAAGGATCCACAAAATGAAGATATCAACGGCACAATCAAAAGATGATTCAAACTAGCCTAGTATTGATGAGCTAAATTTAAGGAAGGAGGATATCCACTGACACGTCGAGACATAATAACTACAACAACACCTGGTTCCAGGTCCTTTCAAGTAGTGTCAGCCGCATTTAACGTTAACGGTGCAAATCTGGCGTGGCATCTTCACTCACCCACTATACCCCCATTTTGCATCCCCCAATTTCTGCAACTACTAAAGTGACACTAAAGGCCATCAAATATGCCCATCAAATATGCCCACCGTTCCAGCATGCTAAATTTCCATCTAATTACTGTGCAATAATTTCAGCACCCGCAATTCAACTAATGTGCCAACAATTGAAGTCCACCAATTCTGCCAATTTTCATTTGCATAAATTAATTCACAGCACATTCATTCTCCTTCACAGCCACCGAGGCGGCCACATCGCCGTGTCTCAAAACGCACAGTCCCCTTGTCCATCTCTTCTCTCCATAACCACCTCATCCCACCTCATCGCAGCCGGGTAACTTCTGTGTCACGTGGCCGCGCTGAAAATTTTTACCACCCTATATAAGCACTTGATTCGACCTACTTATCAATTGCCAGTGTTCAAGCTCCCAACATGCTTATTTACAGAGACATCTTCACCGACGACGAATTGTTATCCGACGCCTACGACCTCACCGAGGTCGATGGAGTCATCCTCGAGGCTGACTGTGCCATGGTCAAGGTCGGTAACGACGACATCGACATTGGTGCCAACCCTTCTGCTGAGGATGCCGCTGAAGACTTGGACGACGGTTCTGCCACCGTCAACAACGTTGTCCACTCCTTCAGATTGCAACAAACCCAATTCGACAAGAAGTCCTTCCTTACCTACATCAAGGGCTACATGAAGAAGGTCAAGGCTCACTTGGCTGAGAAGAACCCTGAGGCCATTGAGACCTTCGAGAAGGGTGCCGCCACCTACGTCAAGAAGGTCATCGGCTCTTTCAACGACTGGGACTTCTACACCGGTGAGTCCATGGACCCCGATGGAATGGTTGTCTTGTTGAACTACCGTGAGGACGGTACCACTCCATACGTTGCCGTCTGGAAGCACGCCGTTTCCGAGTACAAGTGTTAAGCGGCAGGCCCAGACGCAGGTTAGCATAGTATTCAATGTAAATTATCAATGAAACGTGTAGAAGAAGTGGGTACTAAGATCCGTATTCAGGTTCAGTATAATGGCTCTAATATCTACAGGTGAACTCCAGTGTCTATCTGTAACACGTGCTAATAAGTTTCGTATTAGTTCTAAATTTCAGACCAACTGGGGATATCTATATTGTACATTTGAGCCCTGCGTTGACTGTGGATTTGGGCTTTCTAGCTTTCTAGGTAGTGACTTCATACAGTGAACCATCCTTTTCGTTTGACCTTAGGATTGGGAGAATTCGTGGTTTTCAAAATTTCACAAATTCTGGACACGTTGATGGCACAAAGTCTTCGTACTAGCTCATATTGCTAGAAAGATAGAAAAGCTCGTTCTTGAGAATTAAAATGATGCAAAGTACTATTTTACCTCCCATGGTGTATTCTAGTAGCTTACGTATGGTATCCCTGGAAATATGTTATTTATGTATTTATTTCATATTTGTAAAGTGGATCCTATAAATGAACGAATCTTGAGTAAGTACTTAGCTCCTCCCAGAATATTGTGAATTATTTCACTTGACATCCACTCGATAGGTAATAATTGCAGTCTTCCATTCTTCATTAATTCCCAAAAACTTGTAGTTTTCATTTTTGATGAATTATCTTTCTCCAAGTTTCGCCTACTTACGCCGTATGCTCAAACACACGTTCTCCAACGTGATGTCACGCTCAGTGTAATGGAAGATTTCAACATCGTAGCCTGGCATCAACTCTTTCAATGCATGGACTCTGCTTTCATCCACCAATCTACGTGCAGTGAGACCAATGGCCACTCTTTCAGCTTCACTGAGACCAAGCTCGGCTGTAGTGATAGTTCCTGAGTTCTCCTCCGTCTTGGCCTTTTTATCTTCTGTAATGCCTTCATCCTTGGTTATGTTTTTCTCTTGAAGCTCAGGATCTTTATTTTCCTCTTCTTCCTCTTCTTCTTCTTCATCGTCTTCGTCGTCGTTATTTCCGCCCGAAACAGCCCAAGACACTGCACGGCGCAAAACACGGAAGCCCTCCGAGTCTTCTACCCCGTACTGCTTCAAGTACTCCCGAGACTGGGGCAAAAGTTCGTCCCAATTACACACATGTCTGCAGCACATGGCAATGACAGCTCCCTCAAACTTCTGCGATTCCAACATGCTGGAATTGAGCAACAGCTTCAAGGTAAGATCAGTGGCCACACCACATAAGTGCTTTGAAATTGCTACCACTTTTTCCGGTGCCAAGTCGACAAGAAACTTGTCCAAATCAAGATCTTTGATATCAATTCTGCTTCTGGTCATTTTGGGTACCACGCCTAAGTTTTTGCATTCCTTCACTATCTTGGGGTCCATTTTCATTCTGTTGATACCTCTGTCTACCATGCCGTAGCCGTAGTTTCCGGCCTTTACCTCATTGCCCATTTCTTTCAAGTCTTCGAGAATGCATAAATTAACAAACCGAGAGAGTTCGGCCTTACCGCATCCAAACTCCACATAGAACTTGTTAGAGTCTAAAAGACCCTTATTCCTCAAGTTTCCTATCAACGAAGACTGCTGGAGAGCATGCTTGGGATTTTTCACTTCTGCGATACGAGAACCAAGCCCAGCATGTTGCTGAATTCTAACCTCCATGGGTTGAAACTGGACTTTCTTGAGCAAATCAATATATTTGGAGAACAATTTGTCCTCTGGTAAGCTCTCTGTTGGTTGTTGGTGGGATGCTTGCTCCACCTTGTGGTTCCAGCCACTATTTAAGTCTTTGACATACCATGGCTCGAACTCCTCCCTAGGTTTGGCATTGCACTTCTTGAGATGCTCCTCCAAGTCCTTCTCCCATATCGTATGCTTGCCGTCCAAAGGACACGGAATACGTTTGGCATCGGCCTCGAGAATCATGTGCTGAGAGCAGTATCTTTGGTTGGCCTTTCTTTGCATGGAGCAGTGGCGTCTTTTCTTCTCTAGATAGTGCTCACATCGGAACCAGTTGGGATTCTGGTCTCTTTCGGCCTTCTTGGCCTTTTTCTTCTTGGAATACGCCTCTGTTTTGCGTCTCTTTGGCTCAATCTCCGTCATGATTGAAAGTGAAAAATGATCTCATCGCGAAAGTGGAACTTTATCAACTCTTCTCCACAACACCTCTAGCTCCAACATGAAGAAAAACAACTCTTGGAAGCTCGACTTACTTGAAGTGAAGTTCAAAAACTACGCCCCTAGATACGCACATACCAAGAAGCTTCTTGGGGCCAAGAATAACGATAAGCTCTTGAAGAAGTTGCCTACTTCTGAAGAAGAGGCAGAGCGTGAAATTTTGGCATTGAAGAAGGAGTTATTTGACAAGAAGTACTACGGCTCCTATAGAAAGGTGGAGAAGGAAATCACCCGTATTTTCAAGGCCGACTCTAGCAAATTTGCCTCGGACAGCCTGAAGAAAGCCATCCATGAATTCATCTCATCGAAGGAGAAGACTGATCAGTTGATCTCCTCCAAGTTGATAAAGACCATAATTTCCACCATTTTGAACTCCAAGGAACTCAAGGTGAATCCTCCTGAGTATATTTCTCCCGAAATCAAGACGAAAATATTAGATAAGACTGACAGTGCCCATCCTACAGGCTTTTTCAAGACCTACTGTCAAGATAATAAGGAACTCAACAATTACTTCTCCAGCTTATGGAACAATAAGGCGTTGAAGAAGAACTTCGAGGAAATAGAATGGTCCTTCAAGGTCGTAAGGGGAAACTTGACCAGAGACGAGAAGCAAGCTCGTAAGAAGATAACTGGCAAGGAAGACGATGGAAAGAGCGAAGATGAAGCAAGTGAAAGTGAAAGTGAAGACTCCACTAGTGAGGGCAACTCCGAACAAGAAGAATCTGGAGAAAGTGAGGACGAGGATGTGGATATGGCTGCTGCTTATGACAACTTCGTGGTATATGATAACTCGGCCGCAAATTCAGAAGATGAAGGACAATTCGAGATCGATCCCAATGTGAACTACAATGAAGTAACAGACGAGGAACCATCTGATGAAGAGTCTTCACTTGACGAAGATTCAGACTCGGGAGAAGACAGCTTCTTCGAAGACGATGACAAGAAATCAAAGAAGGAAAAGAAAGAGAAAAAGGAAAAGAAGGAAAAGAAGGAGAAAAAATCTAAAAAGGAAGAAAAGAAGCACAATCTTCCAGAATTGGCTGTCGGTTATTATTCAGGAGGCTCTGATGATGAAGATGGCTTCAACCCAGATGCAGACAAGGTTGTCAAAGAGGCTACCACTCAACGTAAAAACAGAAGAGGACAAAGAGCTAGACAAAAGATTTGGGCACTTAAATATGGTAAAGAAGCCAAACATGTCAAGAGTGAAAGAGAAGCACTTGCAAGCGAAAGAGAAAGAAGACAGGAAGAATACGAAGAGAGATGCCGTAGGAGAGAGCAAAAGGCCAGATTGGCTTTGGAAAATGCACCTACTGGTTCGAACACTATGCCTTTAGGTGAGCGCAAAGCTACAGAGATCAAGGCCGAGTTGGATGCCAAGATGCATCCTTCTTGGGAAGCTAAGAAGGCTGCTGAAGCAAAGCAAAAGAACGTCAAGTTCGAAGGAAAAAAGATCAAGTTTGATTAAATTATTAATTCCATCCATTACAATTTACTATAATCAATTTTGAAGTTGGCAAGAATGTCCTCTTCCGTATATGGTTCACAGGCAATTGGACTGAGTACTTCGAAGTAGTATTCACACTTCTCAGGTTCCCTCACATTCAAAAACTCATTTTTGGGTCCACATATCAATTCAACCACGGCAGATCTGTAAGGGCCGTTCCAACATTTGTGGCCATTAGCATAATACAATTTATTGTTCTCGTATTTCACGTAATTTCCAATTAACACGGAGTCTTGGTAGATGGAGTTTAAGAATCCCAATTTATACTTATACTCGCCAATGCTTCCACTGACCCAAGATGAGGCACTAGCTCTCAAAATTCCATCGGGCCCGTAGTCTTTGGTCAAATCTTCCTCGTAGACCCGAATTTCCTCTTGCAACTCTTCGATGTTTTTCTGCAATTGCTCTAACTTGTGCTCTGTCATGCTGGAAAGCTTTTTGGGGACTTCAAGGGGTTTTTGTCGGGTGAATTTATCGTAGTAGTATTGTGCCATGTTACCCAAAGAAGGTATGAGAAGGCCCTGGGTATTCGAGCTGAATGATAATTCCTTGGAGGATTCAATTAAGGCATCCAAGGCACTCGAAGCATCCGGAGCTTCGGCCCTTTCCCCGAGATTGGACACGTATTCTTGGAAAGTCTTGACTGTTTGTTTCACAGCAGCGTCGTTGAAATTGGGGTTGTATTCTTCGGTCAACTTGGACAATGCACTCTCAAGAACCTTCAAATGGGATTCTTGCTGGGCAATCTTCTTTTTGTATGCATCCAAGGTCGCAGACAAGTCACCAATCAATGGCTGGAGCTTATCGTACACCTTCTCAGAAGTCTCTTCTTCTGGGGTCTCCTCCTCAGCCGAATTCTGAGTTTGGTCCAAAATACGGTTATATTCATCCAACTCTGCTTTCATGGAGCTGACTTTGGACTGCATCAACTCCCTGATCCTGTGGGCTTCCTCGGTCAACTTACCCTTGAACTTCAAAGAGTGCTCCAATTCGTCGGCAACTTTCTTTTTGTACTCGACAAACTGCTGGTGAATTATCTCACACTTGTCCTCGCACTGGCCACTCAAGTATTCATCCGAGCCGTCACAGCATTTGTCGTAATCACAAGTACCATCATTCAACTTGAAAGTCTCAATATACCCCGGAATATGGTTCTTGTTGGCACAGTAAAACAAGCGATCTGGGCTTGGAGGACATGCATTGGTTCCAGGCTCGTCGGAACCGTCGGGACAATCGCAATAATTGTCATTTATCTGGTCATAGGACAAAACTATGGATGGATCGCTTAAGCAGTGCCATTGCTTGATGCCATTGGAGATGGAGGGCTCGTATAATTTCTGATTTTCGGGAGCAACGCCTCTCACTGGCTCTGCATTAGTGCATACCACTAGCGACTGGAGCGCTATGCCGAGGATAATACACTTAAGAAGGGGCATTGGTGGTGGAGTAGTGGTGATTCTGGCAATTTAGCTTTGGTGTCACGTGCGCCAGCTCACGTGCCTAGACTCACGTGTAGCAAATGCTGGGGCTTGTAGTGGGCTTGTGGCCTGACCTTCCTAACAGCACTGGAAGCTAAATGTCCTATAGGAACAATGCCAAGCCTCTCTGTCAGACTTTCTGGAATGAAATCCGGCCATCGACGCTTTTCAACGTCCACCTAGTGCCTTCTCACAAATCTTTAAGGCTGTAGCCACCAATGGCCAAACGCCACGAGGAAGGGTTCGAGCGCTGCCTCGGGCAGCCCGCTCCCCTCCCTATCCATCCGAGGATGCAAGCAACAGCCCTCTGGCGCTGTTTCAGGCCGGTGCCGTCCAGAACGCCATCTCTTCACCTCGGAAATGACAGGTCACGTGACTTTCTGAGATGTGCCCACCAGAGAGCCCCCGGACTTGGTGAAACAACCAGGTTATCGTCAACGCCAACCCCACGGCATGAAGAGAAAGCCTGTAGTGGACCAGGACATCAGTGTGGCCAAATTCAAGCGAATTGTGCGACCGTTGATCAGCAAAATCCACGTTCTCAATGACTTACACTCGAAGTATCCCGACATTCTCGAGTTCCGATACTCCAACCTGGAGCTTCACAGAGGGCACCTAAAACACGGCATTTCCAGTGAAAAACCACCGTCACCGAAGCGGCCCAAGCACAGGCATTCGGAAGATATGGATACCAGCTACGAGGAGCCCGAGATGCCCCGAAGCAGCAGCAGGCTGAAAGAACAGAGTCCCGTACCACTTGTCAGTCCCCCAAATGCCACCTCTAGGTTGGATAGCTTCAGACCATACTTGTCCTCGGCGGTGTTCCAGGCATACAAAGAGATATTCTGCATTTTCCAGAACATCATGAGGACCACAACCAACTCCTATCCATGTACCATTTCTAAGCTCTCCACTCTCAGTGCGTTCAAAATGGGCAAGTTCATAGCGCTATCCACCAAGTCCACCTACTACAAGTCCAGCCAGACGTCCCTTTTCGACCAGGAGGCCTTGCCCTACATTCTCCAGCAGTCCCAGGCCAATTTATCGGAAGACATCGACCAGTGGTTCGAGATAGAACCGAAGCAGATCACCAAGTCCTACCGAATATACCTTTTCTTCGGATACTTGATCCACTTACTCACGTTTCACCTGAACCAAATCTTGTACCTTTTGATCCCGTCCTTGGTCCACTGGCTAGAAGAAGAGAGCAAGCATGGCCGGGAAGTCTTGCGCATTTTTGCTCGTACTCTTTGGTACGAGTTCTGGACATTCGACTCCAAGTACGGAGAGTCCATCGATAAAGTGGTCTTCCATGCCTTGAATGGAAACATGGAAAATGCCCACAATATCAAAACATTCTGGACTCTACATGAAATCGGATACTGGAGAAATTATATTGGAGTGGACTACGACTCCCATTTCTTGACCACTTTATCACTTAACAATAAACTCAACGTGATGCCCAAGCATCAAGTCTCCGGAGTTTATGAGACCATACGACGCAACCCCCAACATCCCAAAAACAACCTGATATTAATAATTATTATCACCCAAATAATAGCATCTACAAGGTCTTCGCTAAAGCGTTGCACTACTTCGGTCGACGCATTAGCCCAACTCAGCGAGAGTTATGACGATGTGGCTAAATTTATAGAGACATGGCTTTCATTTCTGGACGAATATTCCATGGTATTCAACTCGCTATATCCAGGAAACGATACAATTTTCGAAGCAATAATCAAATTGACTAAATTTATCGAAGTAAAAACACTTCGGATCATCAACTACCTCCAAGACCACGAAGATTTGAAGGAAAGAAGGTTTAGTTTTGAGAATCTCTTGGTCAGAAACGGTACGTTGTACGTTTCTGTTCTTATTCTCCGTGCTTTTTTCCTAGACTCAGAGGAACAGGTGGATTTAGGTGATTGCAGTGTTCAAGACATAGCCGATTTTATTAATCGCTTTCAGTCTAGGAATAGAAAATCCTCCAATCTGTCTGATCTCAACGAATTTCTCATTTGGTTGTACGAAACGCAAGATCCAGATTTGTATAAGGTGGGAAAGTTGTGCTTCGAAAATTACTATGAAACCTTCCAAAACCCTAGGCTAGGTATTTTAAATGACATATATAAGTAATGAATTATGAATTAGAAAAAAAGGTAGAAAAATAGAGATTGATTTGAGTATGAATTACTGACTTATATCAATCATGATATATTGAATATTCTCCGTAATTTCCTCTATTAAATATTTACAAGTTTGGTTCTTGAGAGATTATCCAGGTATTCTGGTGAATTATTCCTTACTCAAGTGGAGAAAACCGTGCAAAATTGTTGTCCACGATGAGATTTTGGCCATTAATGGAGTCGTCAGAAATTATTTCAATTGCTTTCTGTACAACGGTTTCGAGAGATACGGCACCACTTTTATCAATAGTTGCCGACATGCCCATGTCCGTGTTAGGAATCAAACCTGGAAGCAACGAGTTCACTCTAACCTTTCCTCTGAGTTCGGAGGATAAGCTAGTGGTGAAACCAAGTAAGCCTGCCTTGCTAGCTGCATAGACTGCGGTACCTGGAGCCTTGACATTAGTCAAAGATAAGACTGAAGAAATGTTTAAGATGACAGGGACTTTGAACGAAAGATCGTCATTATTGGCTGCTTTCTTGGCTGTCCGCAACATGGGCATGTAGCAGTATTTTGACAAGATGATTGGGGCTGTAAGATTCAAATCAATGGTCGATTGGATTTGGTGATCCAGAAGCTTGGGAAGAAGGGCATGGTTGGTTGTGCCAGCACAATTGACCAATATGGAGGTTTCCTTGAATGCAGAGACAATTCTGGGATCAAGCGGCTCTTTAATCGCCTTGAGAAGGTCGTAATCTATGCATTGGTGGGTCTGGAGCGAAGATGGATTGGGTAGATGAGAGACATTATGTTGGAGCAATTGAACGTCTCGTGCAACCAAAGTGACAGAACATCCTCTTGCAGCAAGCTCCGAAGCTATGGCTTTACCTAGACCTCGAGAAGCACCCGTTACCAATGCCTTGTGTCCCAATAAGTTCATATTAGACGATGGTTTCTGGTTCTATTGATGGGGCTTATGTAATGTTACACGAAACCAGATGGAGAGAATTGATACGGTAACAAGTACACAGTGAAATGGGGCTTATTTGAAGTCGACAACTCCCGATATACTTCGTGGCTTGTAGTAGTGTTGAGCTCTGGAATTTCTAATTAGTGCCGGTTGTGTCCAAATTGGTGTTTGTATCGAAGTGTAAATAGATAGGAATAAGACAATAAAAGCCAAGGCTAAAGGTAACTGATTTGGTGCAAGTTGTTCCGGGAAATTCCACAGCGCAAAGATTTCGTCTAGAGCGTTTCTTGTGGGCAATTGTACCTCAATTCTTTCAGGTTTCCTCGGCTTATCGATAACTGGTGGTTATACTGTTTTGGAGTCAGATTGATCAAAAAGTGACTGGAAAATACTTTGAGGTATCCGAAAGTAAGGAATTACATTCAATGCCATAATAAAGATTGTTCAGCATAAGAATTGACTATAATCATACTGTTTGCAATATTAAGTTTTTGCTTTTTTTTGTAAAAATAGTAAATGATATAGTGTTGAGAAATAGATGATAAGGTCAAACTTATTTCACAATTTTTGCCTCGACAAACAAAATGAAATAAAAACAAAGGCGCTGTGAGAAAGTTGAACTTCTAGTATAACCATCCAGCACTATTTATGCACCAGAAGTATTGGACTCTCCATGGTTTAAGGGTAAAACGTGTGATATTAACTCCCTGTGCACTTTCCTTCTACAAGAACAAGACTTCGTGGCCAAGTTGGCTAAGGCGTAAGACTGTTAATCTTAAGATCGTGAGTTCGACCCTCACCGAGGTCGCTTGTTCACAGCCTCTATGGCCAAGTTGGTAAGGCACCTCACTAGTAATGAGGAGATCGTCAGTTCGAATCTGGCTGGAGGCATTTTTTTCGTTGGAGAACATATATTTTTGAAAAGCTGGCGTACTCTTCAGGCTAGCCGATCTGCAGTGACTAGCACACTGGGAGCCTAAATATCTGGATGTTTCACCCTTGTGGCCAGTGCTGGAGTGATATTATTTTAGAACTTACACTGGTGGTTTTATTTCATCATTTCCATGGACAAGGACTGACCGGCCAGGAGCTGCCACTAATTCCAACCCTAAATTATTCAATTCAGTCCACTTCTCATCTTCTCGTTGGTCACTACATGACTCTCTATATTCGTGCATTCATTCGTTAGATAACAAGGAGGTGATACCCATCAATCCCAATAATCCGTACTTGAAATAGACATTCTCGCTGATCAAAATGGTCACATAGCCCAACTTGGGGAGGTAGGCCTTGACGGTGCCCACAAGGTCGGTCTTCTGGTTCAAGTAGCTCTGCTTCTTCGCATACAATGACAAGTCGTCCACGGCGTTGTTGTCTCCCTTGGTGAGCAAGAACTGCTTCTCCGAGTTGTGATGTTCTCTCAACACACGATGGACAATGGGGATGGGCTTGCCGGGAATCTCGTACACCACAATGTCTCCCACGTTGGCTTGCAGGTCCCGGTTCCACAAGAAGAGAATGTCGCCTCTCTGGAAAGCGGGCTCCATGGAGCCGGACAAGACGACCACGATGGGCGAATGCGAGTTTGCGACCACGGAGAGGGTCTTCCAGAGGATGAAGGCCGACAGGAACACGTATGCTAGGGTCAAGAACTGGGTCAATTGCTGTCTGAGGTTCATGTTGTGGTGAAAGAACAACGCAGAGTGGAAAAAGGTGTACTGTGACAAGTGGGTCATGTGATATGGATCAGGTGATGCTGCGCAGGTGACACTGATCACGTGACCACAACCACGCGCACACGCGCACGTGACGAAAGGTACCGCTAATTAGTTCTCGGTTGAGTTACCGAGAGGGTGATCCACCGCCAATCAAAAAATAGCACCGGAAGCCCACCTCTCTGCTCTCCTGCTCTGCACCTTCTCAGCTCCACCCACCCACCCACCACTACCAGTTCTGGAACGTCCAGCTCCTCGCTCGCTCCACGTGCCTCCACCTAGCCCACCAAGACCCTACGCCCAGTCTATTCTTCCTCTCCTCTTCGCATCGCCCCTAATTTTCCACGCTCGTGGCACACTGAGGCATTTCTCACTAAATTCCGCTACGCCCACCCCAGTGCCCGCTATTTGTCACCTCTGCTCGCATTTCTCACCCAATTCTCTCCTCTCACACCGGCTCTCTCTCTGTGTCTTTCTACTTTCTGCCTCTACATATCTCTTCTCTTTTCTCCCTACTCTTCTCTTCTCCTGTACAGTCTTGTGTCCTTTCCACTTCCACCTCCACTAGCTCCATAACCACCTCATCCTCCACCACCAGCACCACCCCCACGACAACTGGCTTCCACCTCCACCTCGACTGTGCTCCCCTACCCACCACTACTGTTCTCCCCTACCTACCACTACTGCTGTCCTCGCCTCACCACTACTGCCCTCCCCCTGCCACTATCCGCTCCACAACCACTATCCTCCCATGAGCGTCCCCCCTGTCAAAGAATCCCTGCCGATAGAACCAAAGGCCTCTCGCGAGGACGAGCCCCAGCCCCTGGCGATGCCTTCCCGCCCCTCCGTCACCAAGGTCCATTCGGTGATGCCGCTCCGCGCCAACCAGTCGGTGTCGTTTGGCGACTTGGAGCTGCAAGAACGCTCTCGCCGCTTCACCATCTCGGCCCACCCCTCGGCCGTCAACGTGGCCAAGCCCGAGCCGGCGCCTGCCCGGCCTGGCGCTGCCGCCGTTGATCCCTCCACGGTGTCGAGAAAGACGTCCTTGTCTAAGAGCAGGAAGAACTCCGGCGACATCTTGCTGTTCATGGCGCCCGGAACCTCGTCCAACCTCGCGGCCCAGTTGAAGCAGTCGCAGGCCGCCGCCGGCGTCCAGCACGGCTACATCTCCAGCAACAGCTCGTCGCGGGTCAACTCGCCCATTTTGGAGACGTCACCCCATTTTTCCTCGGTCCAGCTGTTTGATTTGACCAAGAAACTGACCCAGCCTGCCCGCCGCTCCCACAAGTCGCCCTCACCTCCCCCCACCGATCCCCATAATAATGTTGCCTCTGCTACTACTGCCACTGCTACTGCTGTCGGATCCTCCACCCATCCTCCTTCCTTGCTGAGAAAGCCCTCGACCTCGGCCCAGCCCATCAAGATCGCCCCCCCTTCGGGCTCAGGGACGTCCTTGTCGCGTAAGAACTCCAAGAAGTCCAACAAGACCATCGTGGCGTCACCCGTGGGCCCTCCAGTGCCATTCCAGCAGTACTTGAGCAAGGAGGACGACGGTAAGTTCCACATCCTCTTGGGGTGTACCGGATCAGTGGCCACCATCAAGGTGCCGTTGATCATCGACAAGTTGTTCCAGATCTACGGCAAGTCCAAGATATCCATCCAGTTGGTGGTGACCAAGTCCTCGGGCCATTTCTTGAAGGGCTTGAAGATCCACAACGACGTGAAAATCTGGCGTGACGAGGACGAATGGGCAAACTTCAACGAGCATGCGTGGAACACCAGCTCCACCACCACGGCGTCCACCGCGGGCGCCGGCGCCGCCGTGCCTGCCCAGAACGCTCCCCCTACTATGTCGCAGTTGAACCCCTCGGCCATCGCCCAGAAGAAGCACAAGAACCCCTATGACAAGATCATTCTCCACAACGAGTTGAGAAGATGGGCCGACATCATGTTGATCGCGCCGCTTTCGGCCAACACGCTTGCCAAGATCACCAACGGTATAGCTGACAACCTCTTGACCTCCATCATCCGCTCGTGGGGCCCCACCACCACCATGTCCAACCAAGGTGTCAAGAAGCCTATCTTGGTGGCGCCTGCCATGAACACGTTCATGTACACACATCCCATCACCGCCAAGCAGTTGGCGATCCTCCACCTGCCAGAGTACGGCTTTGGCATCGAGGTGTTAAAGCCAGTCGAGAAGGTGTTGGTTTGCGGCGACATCGGAATGGGTGGCATGCGAGAATGGAGTGATATCGTTGACATCTTGAGAAGAAAGATCACCACCTTAAAGGCCGAGCGCAAGCGCGGCGAAGAAGCCGTAGCAGAGGAGGAAGAAGATAATGCGGGCGATGATGAAGAAGATGACGACGAAGATGACGAGGATGGAGATGACGAGGATGAAGACGACGACGACGACGATGACGACGACGACGACGATGATGATGATGAGGACGATGAGGACGAAGAGGATGCAGATAATAACGAGGCCAACAGCCTACTCAACGAAACTACCAAAAGAGAGCACAATGTGATCGACGAAGGAGAAGAAGACGAAGAGGACGAAGTAGGGGCCCCAGAAAACGCTCACAAGCAACTTAACGATACTAATGATAACGATGATATGATTTTTGAGATCACCGACCAAGAGGGAGACGATTCCCATCGCCAGGACCCCATGGTGGCTCAAATCACCATCCCCAAGGAGATAAATATCATTCTCTGAACATATATAATTTCCTGTTGTGATTGACAGAATAAATTGCAAAGGTGTAATGATCTGAGTAGACGTAGAAGTAGGATTCAGAAAACTGAGACAGCCCAATGAATCAATTGATGGGACTATTCAATTGCTGAAAACAGGGAGAATGAGTATGATGATGGAATAAGACTTCTTTTGCGTTAAGGATTCATAGAAGGAGATGAGAGATGATGGAAGTTCATAGTCAATGAGCTATCGGAAGCAGTAAGGGTGGAATTGGATTGTCAGACAGCAATGTTCGAATTGAAGCCGGACAGCAATGGCCGAACGGTATTGTCAGAGGCTCCTCGAAGGGTGCATAGTATGC
This sequence comes from Suhomyces coccinellae, assembly GCA_030565345.1. Classification (NCBI taxonomy): domain Eukaryota; kingdom Fungi; phylum Ascomycota; class Pichiomycetes; order Serinales; family Debaryomycetaceae; genus Suhomyces; species Suhomyces coccinellae. The sequence goes on along the minus strand of JAJMBP010000007.1, from coordinate 95,430 downwards.
ATCTTTAGAATCTAAACCTTGAATGCTAATTCCAGATCACTTCCAAAATCAATCTGTCAAACTGATGGTCTGAAATTATTGTAGTATTTATTTTAGGACATGGCACATTGTGCTGTGCCACTTACAGACTGCCATAGGCCTATGTACTACAACTCTATTGATTCACCCCATCGGGCCCGCCTGGGGCGCTAGAAGTTAGTCGAATTACATTGCAACAATCGGCAGGAATAGCCAGAATGTTGTTGTTTCCAGAAGCACAATAGCTAATCCAACGTGCAATTCGACATCCTGGTTTCTTGCACGATTTCGAGCTCGAGTTCAATCCAAAACTTCTTCCAATTAACTTTCCCTTTTGGTAGAGTCAAGGACATTGCGACGACAGTGGATGAGAGCCTGGGTCCTCCTGATGTCACTCTATTGATGATCTCGAAGGGGGAGGTGCTCCAAATACGACGACACCGAAGCCTCAACGCTTTGAATCGCCTATACAGGGACTTGGGTGCAAATGCTATGTCTGCACCTGGCCAAACTCTGGTGTCAACTCCAAGCCTTTGTTCTCCAAGAATCGCACCATTTGCAACTGGAAACGGTTTCTTTCTTCCACGAACTGGGCCAAATCCCATCCATTGTCGAGGTATTGGGACAAGCGGTTCATGTTATAGAGCTGGGTCGAGAGCATCACGTTATAGAGAAGCGAGTCGACCAAGTCGTCGACCTTGCGAGCAGAGTCGGGATCGATGTTGAGGTGGGCCAACAACGCAGCGCTCTTTTTGGCCACCGAGGAGTCAGCAGAGGGCAGAAACCCCGGCACCTCCACGACGCCCGAGGGCAAAAGGGCATCGAAGAAGAGCTGTGACCGCAACGCCTTGGTGGAGGTGGACGAGCGGTTGAGCGAGAGCGAGGCCTTGGTGAAAAAGCGGTTGATCCAGAATGACGCCATGGAGGTGGAGTGCGCCGGCACCACCACCACGCCGGCGTTGGTGAACACCGAATGGAGGACCGACTCCACGGTGTAGTTGAGAAGCACGTTGGGGAGCGTGACGGCGTTGTTGTTGGAGCGGGTGCGCTGCACCTCCATCACCACCACGTCGGGCTTGGTGGCCAAGAGGAGATTTGCAGCCAGGCAGCACAAGTGGTTGAGATAGCGGCGGGCGTCGACGGGGTGTTCGGCCGCCACCACCGGAACATACGAGGCGCCAAAGGCGGTGTGGAGGTCGAGCTTGGACCATTGTTGCACCTGGGCCACCGGGGGGTCGGCGAGAGACGGGTACCGGGCCAGGCAGTAGGCGAAGTTCTTGATGCCCAAGTCAATGGAAAGCACGGAACCGCCTGCGCGGGGCACGAGCTTAGCGAGAGCTAAACCGGCCCCAATGCTCGTCACACGGGCGGCTTTGTTGCTGGGTGAGGGCACCGGCAATCCGCATAGAAGGGCAATGTGATTGAGGTGGGATATTTTTAACTTTGTGAGCTGGGACACCCACGAGGTGGGCAACGTCATGGGACTGGAGGAACGTTTGCTAGGGCCTTCTGTGCTGAAACAGAACCTGAGAACAGCTCTATGGGGCAACTGCAGGGGTTTAAACAGAATAGGAAGGCGGGCCTGAAGCAGGAGCGACGCGCTTGAAAGTAGGAAGGTATCCTACGCGTGCCCACAGGCGACGACCATGCGGCTGACTAAAAATAGCACGAAAACTGTGGGCGTCCAAGGCGGAAAAACTAGAATAGGAGGCAACCGGTTACGAGCAAGGGTCTACACAGCCTCCGTCAAGGAGAACACTCAAGGTTGCGCGATGGAGCACTGTGCCGCAACTTGCATGAGGCAAGCGTCACGGAGGTCCGGGTGGTGAGAAACTCAGTTGCAAATTGCCATGCTCTGCGTGACCGAGCCGGGCGCTGCTCACGGTGGTCCGAGGTATCGAGGCATCGGGAGTTGAAAATTTCTGCTGCCAGGCCGGGCTTGCAGAGGCGGGCCCACGTGAAATTCGCGCACGCGGCCCCAAAAAGGAGCGGCAGGCCCAGTGTGCAGCTGGTTGGGGCCACACAGGCGTCGCAGACGAAAAAAAAAAAATAACGAAAAATTCCCTCTTGCTGGTGGCGTTGCAGGAATATGCACGGAGCGCGGTCAATAAACTTTCCTAAAACAGGAGACAATCCATCCCAATTCAGGCGGGCACTTGTTACGATAACAGCATAGAATTTAGACGGCAATAATTGGAACTATAAATATGGGTTGATTCCCAGGTTTTACTTATCATCATCCAACACATTCTAAAATGCAATTCCAACAAATCGCCATCGCTTTGACCGCCGCTACCGCCGTTTCCGCTGCTAACGCTTCCAACAAGTCTAACGGTTCCAACCACTCCAACGGCTCCAAGTCCCCTAACGCTGCTGGTGTCGCCAACGTTAACATCGTCGGTGCCGCTGCCGCTGCCGCCGCTGGTGTTGCTTTGTTGTTCTAAGCCAACTAGTAATGGTCAGAATCTCTGACATACTACGGAGGTTTCAGTTCATTAGGTTGGTTTTTGTAATATATTAGCTTCTTAATATAGTTAGATGGAGCATCAGATTTTAATACACTTTTTATTCGATTTTTATACTAGCTGTAGAGTATTCGTGGCTGCCTGCCTTCGGAGCAGTACAGGTCTGTCTTGAGCAGTGCCGAACTGTCGATCCCCCTTGCCGTTGATGTTTACGGGTGTCGCTTGGTGTAGACGAGCATCGCGTTCTGCAGTGTTGTTGACGAGAACAACGGGCTTCTCCGGCTAGCTGGGGTTGGTGTCCACCCACCCTAAGCCTGGTGAACCGGCCAGTTGAGCCTACCCTGCGAGATACAGCCCAACTAAAAACTTCCTTCTTCTGCGTTGCGTTGGGGGCGAGGAAAGTGAAGGGTAGACCCTTGCGATGACTCAGAACGGATTTTTCACCTGGTGTCCTCGGAGCTCTCTCTACAAGCTGGAACCCAGGCCGTGGGTCCAGGTGTATCTCCACACGTTCCTTGGTCCCTACGTCCCTACGTCCCTACGTTCCCATCCTCTCGCCTTCCACCGCCTTCCGCACCCTTCTATTGCTCTCTCTCACTCACCTCATCCCGGTCCCTGGGCCCGCCTCAGCACTCATCCCATCTCGTGTCGCCACACACCCCCTCTTCCAGTACCGTTGTCGCCGGCGACACGCCATTCTGCAGCGCCAGGCCCCGAGTCAGACGGTTCCTGAATTCTGGCGGGCCCAAAGCCATGCACAGCGCAGCCTGGTTCTGCTATTGTGTCGCAGGCTTTGTTGGACCACGACGGCGAGGTGGAGGACAAGAAGGAGGAAATTGGGACATTGCGACCCTGGTGAAAAATTTCCCACCAGCAACCTTGGAGAGTTCTGTGCAGGCAGTTGCCGGCAACTGGCGGGTCATCGCCAGCACATGCACCACATGAACACACACACACACATACACAGTCACCACATGTTCAACGCCGTCACCGCAAGGTCACCACCGTCACCGCATTTGCCCTGTTGGTTCAGCACACGCAAATCGACGCTAAACACACAATCCGAACATAATAGCCAAGCTGGGAGTTCCAGGCAACGCGGACGGCTGAAACGCGATATAGGGTGCTACTTCGGGGCTTTTCGAAGCAAGACTCAGCATGGGGAGCATGGAAGCCTCGTCCTGACTGTTCTGTGACAAAGACACTCAGGTGACAGCAGCGGGCATGTGAAACAGGACCCTCTTTGTGCCTGGTTCGTGGCAGAAGGGCTAACGTGGTGGGAGCCCGTACCGGGACCCCAAAAGCAGCGGAAGCAAGGAGGAATAGGGACAGTCCAACGGCCGGGGGAGAGAGGCTGGTGCGCAGTGGTGAGTGACGCGAGATGCCTGTGTCTTTTGGTGGTTGTTCTCTCGACGGCAACAGCGTGGCTGTAGTTGGTGCAGTTGGTGTGATGCATGTGGTTGGTTGGTTGGTTGGTTGCGGGTTGCATCTGGCGCTGGCGGGGGCAGCCACAGCCACTGCGGTCCACGGTGTAGGGACGGTGTTGGTTTGTAGAGCGATGATGCTGATAATAATGCTGATAATAATGCTGATGCCGATAGGGACAATGTTGCGGTGATTTAGGAGGGCCACGATAAGGCGATAAGTGGCCCGCGACCTGAAACGGCAGGGGATCCGGCGGTCCCCAATAGGGAAGCGTCCCATGACAGTGTCGAACGATTGACGCTAGCGAATATTTGCAATATTTCCTGAAATAGCCAGGGGAACATTGGGTTTCGGCGCCCTTCATAACCAGTGCGTGCCAGACAGCTAGGGGTGGTCCGATTTGGCAAAGTGATGACTGACTGGACCTCCATGCAGTGAGATGATGTAACCGATGCATCACCCCGGGTGAGATGATGTAATCAGATCAACAACCAGATGCAGATAATTATGGAGATTGTTGGTTGGTTGCTCGAGCCCGATGGTTAGATGTGTTGAAACGGCGTGTTTTCTGGGCAGCAAGGACCGATGTGGACGGAACGGGACCCTTCAGCAGGTTGTTAGGAGAAGGAGAGCAAGGATCAATGGAGATACATGAAGATGAATAGAATTATAGAGTACATGTAGATAGGAAATAGGTGAACGGTTTAAATGGCCAGAGAGGATTATAGAAGGACCATAGAAGGACCATAGAAGGACCATAGAAGGACTATAGAAGGACCATGGACCATGGAAGGAGTACAGAAATAGGGGCAGAATGGTAGAGGGTCCCTAGAAGAGTGTACAGAAATAGGGGTGGAATCGCAGAAGATCTATAGAAGAGAGTACATGTAAATTAGTGAACTGAGTGGAATACTTAGAGGAGGCTATAGAAGGGAGTACAGAAATAGGGGCGGAATGGTCAGAGGAAGTCTATAGAGTACATGTAAATAAGTAGAGCATAACAATAACTGGATCAACAAGATGTGTTTTGACCATGGGGATGAGTTTGAGAATTAGTTTCAGCAGGGGTTGAAATTACTGGATGGTCCAAGGTGCCACAGATGCATCCAGTAGCACGGAGGGTCCCAGTGTTGACATGGAAAAGACCATCGGGTGGCGACTACGGGAAGATTGTTGCTATGGCGACTCTGGTGCAGTGGGTTACAATCGCTCCTATCGTGGTTATTGAACTAACGATATCGAACCAGAATGACTGATTGCTGCGGTGACCATCATCCAAGTAATTCATCAAGTAATTTATGTAATTCAATAGGAGAACTACGGTCCTGGGCTACGGCCAATCCGGATAATCTGCACTGTGCCTAAAGAGCTGAGAGACAATTGTGGGTGATACGGAACTGCTTGAAGACAGCTTGTATAACATGAACTGCTTAGAGACAATTTGTATAATATGCAACAAGCTTAAAGAGCTTAAAGACAATTAACTCAAAAGCAAATCGGAATAAAATGCTACTGCTTAAAGGCAATTTGCATAGCATGGAACTGCTTAATCATAAATCCGAGTTGTATGGAACTTTCAAGATAAATCCGAGAAATGTGCGACGTGCTTAACACAGTTCTATGATAGCCAGAGAAGCACTTTCTGATGCATGGCAGTGTCAATTCATACCCAAGGGTGGGATTTTACAGTAGATCTTGCAGTGGTGGTGGTGGTGGTCCTCATAGCAACAACTACTTCTGGACAATAGTCACTTAGCGTAACGAATACAATCCCTGTATCTACTCGATTTGAGCTGTGATCCTATCTTCATGACTGTATTGTCGAACTTCATAAAATGAACATTCTGACCAGTTATATCTTCTTCAAGCAACAAAATGGAAACATATAGTTCCATTACTCTGCTGCATCTTCCTTGTCCGTCCAAATCACCTAGTGTTTATCCTACAATTCTAAAAAGTCAAGCTGAAAATTGGTTTATCGTTTCAACTACCAATTTCTACAGAAGACCCTACTAGTGCATATTTCCCTCTTCTGCCATTACTTGCATTCAATTATTTGACTAGTCCGGGAAATTAACCGTTCTGTTATTATTACAATGACTGGTAAGATATTTTGAGGAATATTGGTGGTGTTTCAATTATTAAAGATAATCTGAACAGATTTCGTGAAGCAAGTATCCTTCGTGATTTTGGATACCCACTCTATTCCGTGCTTGAATCTCTTTCTATCCTCTCTTTCAACATCTCACATTCTATGCCTTGGGGCGCGACTTGGGTCCCCAGTTCTTGGTGGGGTTCTCCTGGTACCGCACCATCTTGACCTTGCGCAAGCGGTTGACCTCGAGACTCACGTCGTTGTTGGTGTCAAAATCCACCTCCAAAGGCTCCGTCACTCTCTCAAGGATCCGGTGCCCCACGCTGGTAGGACTCAAGTTGGGCAGACAGTAGATGTCCTGCTTGATGCGATCGACCTTGGCCTGGTTCTTTTCCGAGATCTCGGTGCCCTCGACCTGCTTCAAGTACGCCTCGTTACCCTTCTTCAACCACTCACGCTTGACCTGGAGCACGGTCTTCCATGGCGCGTCGGTCTTGATGCAGTTGGTTTTGGCGTGGGTCAACGACACCGTGTGGCCCAAGGCGCCAAGTGCCCGCACAAACTCATTGATGGAAATGGGCGCCGTCTTGAAGAGCGACGACAACTGGTTGAGGTTGAAGTAGAACGGCACGTCGGCCAACTCCGACCGAGCCACCGTCAACATTCCCTTGATGCGCTCGGTGGTGCCGTAAACGGTGGTATCGGCCTGGGCCGTGAGCTTCAACACCCGGTCGATAAAGGCGTGGTCGTGGAGCTGGCCTCCCCACATGGGACCGGCCACGGTGTAGGCAGCGTCGCAGTACACGCAGTTGCCGTGCACGTTGCGGTCGAGCTTGGGATACTGGTGCTTGGTGCCGGTAATGCGTCCCAATGGCTGGAGCTGTTTGTGGCCACACCCGTTACAGCCATAGGCGATGATGGTCCGGGCACTGAGCTTCTTGACCTCCAATGGCAGCGTGCGCACCCTGATGAAGCACCGCATGTAGAAGTCGATGCTGAGACTCAACACTGGCTCGATGCACTTGCGGTACTTGGCCGCGGTGGTGGCGATCATGTGGAGCATCAAACGGAGCCCAGCCTCGTGGTTGCTCTCACCGTTGATGAAGCCCACGTTACCGAAGTTGTTGCCGCCGTAGAGCGCAAAGCACTTTTCAGGGTAGCCCAGGCCCGCAAGGACACCAGCATCGGTACATGTCACCAAGAGGAGCCCGTCGTCCTCAATGCTCTGGATGGCCGCGTCCATGAACGGCGCCGCCGTACCATAAGGGTCCAAGTCGATGACATGGAACTTCTCTGTTCCGCCAGCCATCACCTTGATGGCGTCGCCCAAGTTAGGCACCACCTTGTCTTGAAGCTTGTTGTGCTCGATGCTGCGGCTGATGGCCTGCACCGCCTCCGGCAACAAGTCGTTGGCGACAATGCGGGATGCCCCGGGTATCTCGTGGCCGTAGCGGATGGCACGCAAGCCGGTGGCACTGAGGGCTTCGAGGATGTTGAAGGAGAAGGGCGGCGTGTCGATCTTGCGGCGTTTGGCTTGAGAATCATCAGAATCGCCAGAATCAGACGCTTTCACGGCGGAATCGGCCGGTTTTTCAGCGGAATCAACGTCAGTGGTCTTGGAAGAGTCGGTGGACTCTGTCTTTGCATTTTTGGCGGCGTTCTGGGCCCGCTTGGCCCGTTTGGCGGCCTGGGCCTCTTCGCGCAACTCGGCCCAGGCATTGATGCCCATCACCGACAAGTCTCTGTTGAACTGCTGGATGGGGTTGTAGAAGACCTTGTCCTCCTTGGGGGCGAGGATCTCGGCCTTTCCCTCGCGAATGACCTGGAATTCATCGAGTGACAGCATCGTGGGTCGAAGGAAACGGGTAAATCGTGATAGGATTTTTCGCGATGCCATCGAGTGAAATATTAGGATGGAGTGTGAGTAGGCACCTTGGGGGGGCTGGGGAGTTGGAACAGAGCAGAGAGCGTTAGTGCTATATGGGTCGTCGTCTTATGGATGAATTGAGAGATTGGTCCTGACAAAGGGGTGTGAATTGCACGATTGGTGCAGAACAGGAAGAAGGTGGAGTAATGATTATTGTAGTGTTCGTGCGATGCCAGAAGTGAAGAGGTGGAGAGATAAGATGGAAGTAGATGGTGGGTGAAATGGAGGAGAGATAGGAGAGAAGTCGGTAAGCTGCTAATGGAGTAGAATAATAGAGTAGCGTAAGGGAGAATTGTATACTTCGTGACATGTGTACTAGTCTCTTGGTAGCATTGACCCTCTGCAAAATACTGTGGGGCAGGAAGGAAGAGAGAAATCATAATGTATGGGCTGGTGGTCCCCAGCCAATTAGATTGGCTTGGGGTAATAAGAAAGGTATCGAGCTTTCGGTTTAAGCTGAGAAATGAATTAAGTGGGATCATAATTGATTAATTGAATCACGGTCTGCATACTCAACTAGAGCACAGTTTGCATAGGTGCCCGTAAAGTGTGTTCATGTACTCTGTCTTGACTATATTGACGATTCTGGCACATTCGTAGTCATTATGCGCAAACTGAGACCAGACTGATTTATTAAAATCGAATAAGACAAGTCTATGGGCCATATTTCTGCCTTTAAATTAATTAATTGGTAAATTTACACTGTTCCTTTACTGATTAGAATTGATTTCAACCTCTACCTCAACCCTTTCCGTACTTCTTGATACTTCTGCTAGTTATGCGCAATTGTTTCCATATTAATACCTAACGCTTTCTATTTGGTGTATATCCATTACGAATATATACCTAATAAATAGATTTATGAGAGAACTTCTAATTCCGCCAGAATTACCACGTAGCACAATTACTTCATCTCTCCACTGGCCTCGCCCTTTGACTTCTATTTGGTCCCGTGTCACGACTCTTCTATTGTCCATATGTGCTTCTCATTTCTTGATCTTCTGACTCCACACGCACCTTCTCATTATTTCCATTTGCCATCACCGTCTCCTCACAAACATCCAGTTACTTTCGCCACCGGTCCTCAACCGTCCAATACATTACAATGTCACAACTAGAGAGTCTCAGAAACATCATCACCAAAGAAACCTTCACCGACGAAGAGTCGGAGGCCTACGAATCGGAAGATTACGAGACTGATTCCGATGAATCGTATCAACTCTCGGCCCAAGAGCAATGGGACGAAAGCATGAAGCAAATACAGGCATTGGTGAGTTTTGTGATCTTTCCCTTGATTGGAAAGGTCTTGGGAAGAAGAACCTCTCATCTTATTTGGAGAAAGGTGGCGAACCTGTGGTTCGCCTAAATTAATGATGATGATGATCATGACCAACAATCCGGGGTTTATAGGCTCCTGAATAATCTAATACCAACCGATTTCCATAGTTTGGACCACAAGGGATCACCTGGGTCCAGAAAACGGCCCATTGGAGCACTGAAACTACAGTTCCGTCCAGGAACAAGGGGCATAACTTATTTTGAAAACGTTCTCCTCCAGGCCGAGGAGTCTCCATATGGGTCCTAAATTTGACTAATGATAGGACTCAAAATTCCATGAGTTACGATGCTACTCGCTCCCCCTATTCGATTATTATTCATTTAACATTCAATCCTATAGAAACCTGGGAATTCCTTAAATCCATTGATTTGTACCTCACAACGAGTTGATCAACTTTTGGAAGTCACTCTGGATACTGTTTTCCATCAAGCAGTTCAAGACCATCTTGACAAACGGCTCGATCAACCCGTACAAAATGCGATTCAAGATCTGTTTGAGAATGCGGAGGTACTCGTCCACGGCGATGGACTCGTTGGATTTGGCCGATGCAGACGAGAAGATTGACGAGTTCTCCTCGTACTCGTTGGGGGACGAGGGGGTATTAAGGCCACTGATGTTGGACTCGCTGATGTTGTTAGCGAGCAAGCACTGGCGCAATGCTTCGAATATACGTAGTATCAATTTGAACAACACCTTGTAGATGAACAAGTGGTCGAGCTTGATGTTGATTTCCAACTTTTCGATCAAGAGCTGTCGCGAGCTGAGCTTGATGGGCAGGGAGTTCATGGTGGACTCGACGGAGCTGGCCAGGTCGACCGAGGGAAATTGGTTGATAGTGGAGCTGGAGTGGCTGTTGGAGAGATCCTGGAGCCGGGCATTGACGGAGTTGGGGCCGTAGCTCTGGTTGTGCGTGGCACCTATGTCGAAGTTCTTCAACAAGACGAGCAAGTTCTTGATGAATTTCACCTGGTACGCGGGCTGTGCCGACCCGGAGGTGCTGATGACATGCTTGAGAGTAGGCTGCTGCTGGGCGCTTTCGTTGAAGGGGTTGTATTCGTTGGCGGGTGTTTGGGCTCTAAGGGAAGGCGAAATGGCCCCCTTGGCACCGTTCAAGTTGCTCAAGAAGGTCTTTTGTTGTTGCTGTTGCTGCTGCTGGAGTTCCTCGTCGAGCTGGAGCACCTTGAGCAAGTTTCCAAGCGAGATGCCGAGTTTGAGGAGACGGTTGGAGTCGATAGGGAACTTGTCGGGCTGGTCGTCGAGTTGCACGAGAGAGCGTCTTCGGAGGCGGTACACGTTGAGAAAGTACTCCTGCGAGAGCTCCTCGCTGGGCAGGAACGGAATGGACCGAAGAAGGTGGTTCAAGTTGGAGATTTCATCATCCAATATCGACACGTAGTTGGCCATGGTGGTGGGTGTTGTTTTAAAGAAGTGCGAATAGAAACAGGTAGGCAGTTTTAAGACGAGGCCAGGTTGTGAGGAAATACGGGGGATCGGTGGGGGTTTGTGGCCTATTGGGGCACAACAGTGGAGTATATGGTGGTGTAAAGCGAGTGGTAGTGCTTTGAAAGTATAGGGGGAGAGGTTATACGAGAACGGTGGGGGTGTAGCGACGCAGGTCCCTGTGTAGCGAGAGCAGGGCACGGCTGGTACTAGAAAAGCCGCGTTAGCGAGATTAATTACAGCGGGATCAGTAGGGAGGATTTACAGAGGGGAGTATTACAGAGGGGAGTATTACAGAGGGAAGATACTACAGAGGGAAGATACTACACTGGGCAGATCAGTATGGTATGGATTACAGCTGGAGATATTGTGCCAAGGTGAAAATTGCAATAGCGAGATAATTGCAATAGCGAGATAATCACAGTCTGGAGACACTACTCAATTACAATAGGGGATAATTGCACCAGGGAGAATAATTAGGGAGGTTAAACGTATCATTAGGGACAATTGTAGTGATAGTGATCTCGTCACGAAAGTTAGGAATATGATAATGGATAGGATCCAGAGCCAGAGACGAAGAAGCGGAGGTGGATATCGCTTCTGGTTCAAAATTATTTAGGACGAGATATACCAGGGAGAAGATATTTCGAGAAAAGTAGAGAGAACAGCGAGAATAGCGAGAAATAAACGGATTATTAGGTATCACGTTCTCTCGATCAATTTATTACCTCGTTTCCATTATTTCTCCGGTTGTCAAATTGTGGATAGACTTCTATTCCACGATCAAAGTTCAACAAGCTTTATTTGCTTGAAACTTTGCATTGACGTGCCCTTTGACGCCATCGAGCCACAGATTGATACGACGATGGCACGAAGAGGACAATGCAATTAATGGAGAGAAGAGATGTGTGGTGTGTCAAGGGAAGTTTTGGTGTCTGGTTTCGCGTCCATTCCTTGGGAGAAAGTACACCAGAATCAGATTGAATAGAGGCAATTGGAACGGAAAATCCACACTTCAACGTGTACATTAACACTTTCTGTAATCCAGTTCTATTACTAGTGCCTATTTCTTGCTTGCAGCAATTCCAGCAAGCTGTTTCCAAATTCCGTTGATCTGAGCTGAATTGTGGAGTAGCAGAAACAAGAAACAGACTTCACGAGAACAGCATCTGTGATATTTAAAGCTTCAAGTGAATGGAACAGTTGAAAAATGGAGACATACCTCTTCTTCTATACCCAATGAGTCGAACCTTAAGTGTCTCACTTCACGCCATCTTGCTCTTAGTCAGTATCGTCTTCTCGCAGTAATACCTCTCGCTATTATCTCTCGCTATGATCTCTCGCTAAATTGCAGTCCTCGCTATAATCTTTATCTACATCGCAGTCACCAATTCTGCTCCATGACCACGGTCCATGTTTGCCCTTCTTCTCGTCATCTTGGTGTTCTTCACCTTAGCCGCCGTGGCGGTATTTGGAGATGTACCCGGACTTCGCCATACGCCTCTTAGTCAGGGCCGTCGCCTTCTCTTGAGCCTTTTCAACAAACTACGCTCCACCCATTCCCGTCTTGATTCCGATGTATTCGACGGCAAACTCACATTCTACTTGGGCAGCCTTGTGCCCATTTTGCACATGGCCCTAGTCACCTTCTGTCTCGACCAATTTTTCAAGAAAACATACCCGGTTTTGATCCAGACCCCTGGTGGTCCAAACGTGCCCTACATCATTTTCACCATAGTGTTGGTCTATGGAGCCACTGCAGTGGCAGTGGCATCAGATCCCGGACAAGTCACCGACGAAAAAGCTCGTTATCTCTTCAAAAACAACCAGTTGATCTTCTTCAACAACAACATATGTGGAACGTGCAACATCATCAAACCCGCCCGTTCCAAGCACTGCTCCGTGTGCAACAAGTGTTTTCTCCTCTTCGACCACCACTGCATCTGGATCAACAACTGCGTGGGCTACTTAAACTATCGCTGGTTTGTGCTCTACTTGGTGGGCAACATCAACTTCCTAGGCTATGGAGCCTGGGTGTGCTGGAAATGCGTGGCATACGAGACCTCCCGCTTGAAATCACCAGGTTTATGGCGCACAATCGTTGCAACTACAGAGGCCAACAAAGTGACAGGGATTTTTGTCATTCTTTGTGTGCTTTTCACGATCATTGCGTTGCTTTTCACTGCTCTTCATGTCAGGTACATTTATCTCGGAGTAACTACGAACGAGTTGGACAAGTGGTCTGAAATTGAGCACTTGGTGCATTTGGGCTTGTTGTACGAGATTGTGGGTGCACCAATTCGAGGAGAAAACTACGTGGAAAAGGCGTTCTCCGAGAACCTAGAGGTTTACATCAGTTTGAAGGATGAGAGCATTTTGATTGAAAACAGCGAGATTTCAAATTTTAGCTTGAAGCAGGTGGAGTCGGTCGAGACAGATCTCGTCAATATTTACGACAAGGGCTTCTGGAACAATTTGATTGAGCGATTACGGATCAGAAACTAGGAGTGGTCGACCAGGAAAACTTAAAATTTACAGGAAATTACAACGTTGTACATAGAGCATCTGCATTATTATTAATCTAAGTTCACAGAAAAGTTAAGTAGGTTCTATCCATTGTGTAGATCTTATTGGTTCAATATATAAGATAGTTAGATAAAAAGGTCAAGTTTATAACAGACCACAAAAAGATATCAGGTAGATAAATCTAGTTACATCTGTAAAATTTGTCTAATTAATTAATTTAGGATCAGTAGGCTATGAAAGATGTTGTATGCATAATACTTATTATTCCTCGCCACCTAATAAACGTTTGGCTATCACTGGAGGTAGTTTGACTTTGGTGATAGTTCTGATTGTAGGATGTGAGCCAACTGGTCCGTCCGCAATAACCCTGTCAGAATATTCAAAAGGCTTGAGGTTGGAGGCAATCTCATCCAAAATGGAAATGAATTCCTTGCAATGAATACTATCGTAATCAACCAACTGCTCAAATGCTATGGAGTACACGAATAACCAGAAATGTGCAGTTATGTCCTCCGATTCCTCCCCAAATTGGCTTTTGAGCAATTCGTCAATGCTAATCTGGGAATAGTTCGCCACTATTCCTTTACAAAACTTCAAGAATCGGCTGTTGTAGTCCACCAAGTCAACATTGTTCGATGCTGCCGTTGCTGTATTCCACTCAGAAATAGTCTTGTTGAGCCATTGGCAATTTTTCTTGGAATCACCAACATCCCAGAACGATGCTAGTACGGAATCAGCAGCTTCTGATCCAGATCGTACAAACAAAGTAGATTCCAGGGTTTTTGCTGAATCTATAACTGGCAGGGAAGAGGTGCCCTCCTCGGCATCTTCAAGGACGGGCGAGTATGCTGAATTGCCTGAATTCTTTCCCTTTGGTTTTAATCTGTCTTTTCTCTTTATGAACTTGGGCAAATTGGAGGCTTTTGATACCAATCTCGGCATCTGTTCTGTTTCGATGTCGTCACCATCGTAAAAGTGTTGCACATTCACTTTCTTGGCTTTCGGCTGGATGTTATTTGCGTCTTGTATCTCTACTGTAGTAGAAACATGTGATTGAGTCTCATCTGGGTCTGTTTGTGAACTGGAATGGGCATTGGAGGTCGAAATGGGTCTTTTGAGGTTGTTGACCTTCACATTCACCACAGAAGAATCGTTATTGATATCATCGACATGTGGGACTTCCTGCTCCATATTTCATTTCTGACATGTGTGATTCTACACAGACATCGATTGAGCCCCGGATAGAACGATTCTAGGACTATGGCGGGAGATAGTTCTCAAAGTAGTTTGCAGAAGGATGAAATTGGATTGAAAAATTCGCGACAGTTCAGAACCAGACTGAATCCAAGAGGTTATTTGAATCAACAAAGGAGAGGCAGAAAAGAATAGAAAGAGAATCAGAAGCGAAAATACAGGCCAGAGCTAGTGTGAATGGTCCCTAATGGTCTCTCATGGTCTCTGAAGTTCAGCTTTTCCATAGGATCAAGATTTGGCTGGGTCTGGTTGCTGAGGTGTGAGTAGATCGTTCCATCTAAGATGAACATGCGAGGCTAATTGTGGCTCCAATTACATGGATTCGAGGAGTGGAAACGATACCGAGGGAAGAGAAGAGAATCAACTAGGGGTCCGACCTCTTCATCTTCATTGGCTGGCTCTTATTCTGATCCATACGCCAGATCAATCGAAGTATGGGTTTTGTGAAAAGAGAAGCATGGTGAGATGGAAGTGGCACCATATAAAGAACAGGGCAGTCCAATTGCGTCCAGAGCGATGCAATTAATCATGTCAAAATGAGAAGGTCAAATCACCAAATCACAAAGCACTAACAAGAGGCGGAATCGCGGCACGCCAAGCCAAGCCGAATTATCCCAAATAATTCCCTGAATCTTGAAATATATGCTCAAAAAATAAGACCTGCCTACCATTTTTAACTCAAATAAGATTTCTGACCTTACGGCATTTTCACTTCTGCTACACTGATCTCGTGCCGCTTCCTTTATTACATAACCACTAGGATCAACTTTTCCACACACATTTCGAGAACAATTCAAGAAAACAGCCCAAACGAGCCAGAAAAAGCCAATAAAAGCCAATAAAAGTCCGAGGCTAAAAAGGTCCGAATGTGCTCCTCTTTTGACGTGCAATTCGCATGTTTTAGCCCACAATACTCGGAGGGGCTTGTTATCCAATTTGCACCCATATCGGAGTGTACACAATTTCCCCATACTGGGGTACGACATCTAACATGCAAATTGGTTTTGTAGGTTAGGTAAAAAGTTTTTTGTAATACTTAGTTATCTTTTGGACCCCTTGTGCCTGTATTAGACAGAGGGCCGTGGTATCGAGCGTCTAAACGTCCCTGGATCCTTTTCACGGCACCTGATTTCGCCTATTGCATTTTTTTCCCCGGGTCATACGACCTTTTGTCTCCATTTTAAGTGTGGGAAACTCCTCAGACATCCAGATAATGAGCCAACACCAGCAGAACCAACACAAGGAAGACTTCAACGCACAGAAGGCCGGCGAGAGCCGATCGCAAGACTACTCGCACTCGAAAGACCCGTCAAATTCGGCCCATCTCTTGGATCTGAAAGACAAATCAGACCAACACTTGTTTCACAATTCTGTCCCGAGCCACAACTTTGGAACCATGAATGACTTCGACCACCAGTCTCCCAATGGATATCTCGACTCGAGCTGGGCATCCAACATGCTCTTGGATTCGAACGGCGAAATGATGTACAACATGGATTTACACCAAGGAAATGTGGCTTCTTCCAATCAGGGACCCACCAACTCAATAATGCAGAATATTCAATTCCAAAACAGCGTACATGAAGATTCCAAGCTGTCAAATCTACGTATGGACGACCAGGTATCAATGGACCCCAATTCCTTGGCCGCTGCCTATACCAAGAATGATTCGGAGGGCTCTGATAAAAACATCTCACCTAATAATCCCAAACCCGCCAAGCAGCGACGCCCCTGTGACCACTGTCGCCGCAGAAAGACCAAGTGTGTCATCATACCGAACACTAACAACTGCGTCCAATGTGAATCCAAGTCGTTGACCTGTACCTACACCAGTCAAGCGGTGAAAAGAAAGCCCGTTGAAGGAGAAATAGAACCGTCATCAAAAAAGATGGATTCTGACTACAAGTCCGAAGTATACAACGCCAACATAGCCATGATTCCCGGAGAAAAACAACACATAATACCTCCAAACGTTCAAATACGAGACGTTGCACCGGTTCAGGACTACTCATCCATGAGCAATTCCTTGTTGAAAAAGACGCTATCGCTTCAATTTCCCCGTTCCAGTTTCTACGTCGGACCCACATCTTATTTGTACGATATCAACCTCTTAAACCTCATTCTTGATTCTCAAAGCAAACCACACCAACCCAGAAGCTCCGGAGCAACAACACCATCTAATAGTGGTGTGGGTAAGATAGAACAAGTCAATTTGAGTGATTCGGTTTCACTCAGAAAGGTCTCAGACCAAGTTCAATTTGTGCTCAAAGACGACCAATCTGCACACTCATATCAATCTATGTCTAATGATGTAGACACCATTGAAAAATTCGTCACACCTCATGGACAAATATTGATTGACCTTTACTTCAGAATCATACATCCTTCCTATCCAATACTACACAAAAAGGTCTTCTTAGAAAAATACTCTCGGACCCATAGAGAGTTCAGTGCTCCGTTGCTTGCTGCGGTGTACGTTCTTGCTATTCAATGGTGGGACTACGATCCTCAGTTGAATAGATTTACCAAGCCCAATGTGGATTTAATTCTTAAGATCGGCTTGAATAACTACCTTCTCGAAATATTGAAAAGACCTAAATTGAGTGCTGTGCAAGCGGGTTTACTTCTCCTTCAATGCCGAAAGGTTGTTGGAGCAAACGCTAACAGAAATTCTTCACAAATGAATGGAAATGACAAAAACTTAATGGGAAACTTGAGGATTAGCGTGGGTGACTCGGACTATAGTGACTGGGTCCTTTGTTCGCAAGTGGTTTCTCTTTCTGAGGAATTAGGCTTGGGACTCGATTGCAACACTTGGAAACTTCCAAAGTGGGAAAGAGGATTGAGAAAAAGACTTGCCTGGGCCGTTTATTTGGAAGACAAATGGCTCTGCCTTAAAAATTCAAGGCCATCGCATATTCAAGAAAGTAATTGGGTGGTGCTATCGTTGGCTGACGAAGACTTTCCCGAGAAGCATGGTGATGGTGATCTCAAAGAGGGATCATCTGATATAGACAACGGAAAGAAGATATTCAGGCACTTTATTGAACTTTCCATGATATTGTCCGATATCATCAATCAATTCTACACCATGAAGGCGGTGCAAGAAATAACTGATGTGAACCAGGTGTTGAAATTGGCTAAGCCATTACAATTGAAACTTCGAAACTGGTACCATTCGCTTCCTATTGAGCTTCAAATGAGCTCAGTTCAGCCTAGAAAATTGTGCTCGAACGGTTATCTTCAATTAGCATACTTTGCCACTGAATTGAGCCTCCATAGAAAAATCAGCACTGTTATATACCAGCAAACACTTGCAGGAAATCCTCCTCCTTTTGAATTGGTCAATGTTTGCCGTTCTGCAGCTAAAACTCGACTTTTGGGGTCAATCGAATTTGTGAGAGATCTCAAGCCTGAGCATATTCATTCATTCTGGCATTCTTCCGCTTCGTCCAATTTTACATTGATTGGAACATTTGCTGCAATCTTGTTCATGACAGCCCCAAATAAAGAAGATGCAGACTTTTATAGAGACCAAATTTTCAACTACAGGTGGATATTGAAAATGTCTTCTAAAGGCTTTGAACAAGTTGCCGAGGCCTTGGGACAATTGGATATTGTTCTCAACCACATTCCGGGTCTTTTGAGTGAGAATCCAGAGATTCCAATGGTTGCTCCGAACGTTCCTTCGGTGGACTTTAGCAGTCAAAATGCTAATCCTAGGCCAGTTCTCAATAGCCAGGCTTCTTCTTCAAGCATAGGCCCTATGTCTAATGGACAAGCACAAAGAGTCCGGGCACTTCACGGAAGATCAAATAGCAATACGACTGGAGGGGATTCACCGTACGGTTCACCACTGAGCTTTGGTGGAGGAGTTTCACCCAGTGCACAGCCAGTTCTTTCAAGAGGAGATAGCATAAGAGTAAACTCTCCTCAGTCTTCTCAGGGCCTTTCGCCAAAGGAAATTATCAAACAGCAGCGTCCAGTTAATGGCGAGTTTCTGGGCCAACACAATAAGAGATCGGCCAGTATGCTACAGAATATGCCAGTTTCTTTAAGAGATGGTCAAGACTCGGACAATTAATTTGAATTTATTCTAAGCAGAAAGAAGTGTGAAAATACGTGTTAGCTAAGATCTTGACTAGATTCATCCAAAGTGTATTAATATAATGAATATACCCGGATTCATTCTCTTTCTGCAACATTGAAAAATCAGAGCCTTTCGCGTATGCATGAATGTTACAAGGTGTCGAATTCTATTGAAGGGTATTTCTGCTTAGTAAATGTAGATACTAATGAACCAACACCAAGAAATGAAACATTTCAAGATGTGGATATATCCAGCAGAACAAGACATTTGTATTTTAATGTACCAATATAATGGACTAAACATAATACTGTATAATGTAGGACTAACCGTTTTAGAAGTGATTCCTATCGATGTACAACTGATGAGACAACTATTTAGTAGCCTTGAATTTCGGACTTCATGGGCGAGCTTATTGGATCAATTCGAATGATGATTAGTAGTCTCTAGATTATCAAATTATCCATCGATAATTGCGCAAATGGTGGCCCAGACCAATCTCCTACACCAATCGCCTACGTCTCACTGCATTGTCATATATTGGCATACGTATCAAACAGGCCTTTTCTAATCCGATTGCTCCGCTGACATCCCTAGTCGAAAGGAGTCAAGTATGCCTCGGCAATGACTCTTGCTCTGGCGTTCAAAAACAACTTCATCTCACTGATCTCCTTATCCACGTCCTCCATGAACTCGATGATGAAATCCACCAACTTGTCCTTCAACATTTGTTCGGTGTGGAAGTTAGTGATCAAGAACGAGATGTCGTAGCCTTTTATGGGGACCCTTCTTAATATGAAAAAGTTCTCTGCACGAGATGTCAAGAACCGGGTGAACTTGTGGACCAATATCTGTTCGATCTCGTCTGCTTGCTTGATCTTAATGGACACTCTGACCGAGTTGACCGAAGGCTCGATCAAGATCTTCTCGTTCTCATTTCTGGCTATTATCATGGGATTCAAGATCAATTCGGGGTTGTGGGTGTTGTCCACCTCTATTTCAGGACGATTGTGTCTCTCCACCAATTGGGAGGAGAAGTCTTCCAAACATATGGCTGCAGTTAGGGACGATCTAACTGCAGCAAGATATGGCTTTAAAGATTGGGACTGGGGTTAGTACGGAATTCAGGGCATTACTTTACAACGGCTGAGAAAAATGGAGCATTGATGTTCTGTTTTGTTGCAGTTACTTACCATGATTGATGAAGGATTGGAAGTGAAAGTTGGAGTCCAAGTAGGTTTTGGTGATAATTTGGTCGTGCGCCGCACAAACCGAGTAAGTGTGGAGAGAGAAGGGAAAGAGGATAGTATAGCCAACAGAGGGGGAAGAAGTCCAAGAGAGAAGCAAAGGTATATCTTAAAGACTCTGGTGCCTATTTAGTAATTTATGGTGATATTTTGAAAAATTTCGCTTTCTTTTATGTAAATTTATCGTGGTTTAAGGGCCAGAAAAGCAGTTATTCAGGAAATAATCCACCCAAATACTCAGAAATTCATTATCTCGAACAACACCTCGGACTCACTCTTAGCTCCTCTTTGGGTGTCTTTCAATTTCCTCTACATCCGGAAAATACTTGGGGATTTCTCAAATTTTTCTCATTTCTAGCACTCCTCAGATATCATATAATACAAGCTTTATACAATTACATGTGGTTCTTTCCACTAGTAGTTCATGGTCATGACCGGCTTAACTACCTCCTCTGTGCGAGACCGTTTAATTTCACCCTTATCATTGAAATCTTCTCTGGTTCGCTTCTTTCTCTGTCTAGAATTTAATAACTGCACATACTCCTTCACAATATCAACACAAACACCCTCCATTATAGAAGCGTACTCTCCAGTATTCTCCACAAGATACTTTTCCACCAACGTACTTATTTGGTTGAACCGGTCGAGCTTTTCAAATCTTTCCACCAATTCTTTAACTTCGGATTCAGAAAAAGGCTTGAAAGTATAAGTTAGCGTATCGTCCTCGTTCTTCGCTGAATCAATAGTCACTACTGCCAGGGTCGTAGTGTTAGAGTCATCCAGTGACTTACTGACACTCTCAGGAATAGTGAATATTCTGGTCTTATCGTTATTGTGAAGTAACCAGTCAGCAAAGAACTGAACTGAATTATGAAGTGAATGCTGGAATCTGACCTTTGCTTTCTCTTTCTGTCTTTCGTGATCTGCCTTGATAGCTGTGTAAAGATATTCGATCTCATTTTCTTCTCCGGAAAGTGCAAAGTTTATGCTCTTCAATCTCTCGTCATTAGAGGCGACCAAAACTTTGGCAAAATGCTCTTTGGTCTTGAGCAAGTTGTCGAAAGAATTATCGGAGTTCGAATTCTTTAAATCGAGCATTACTCCATATATCCACTCCTTCTTCAATTTGAATAATTGTTTCTTTTCGTCAACAATATCCCAGAACAATTCAATTGGGGTGGAGCCGTTTCTTCCACACAATTCAATAAATGCATCGTTGTCTTCAATCTGTTCGACAACCTTTTTGAAATCAGTATTGGCGCTAATCGTGATTGTGTCAAGCAACGCTTTGAAATTATCTCTGGCCTTTCTATCTGATCTGTAATTTATGCTTTCTGCTTTTGCTACCTTCTCCTTCAACTCTCGTATCGTAGTAGGAAATATTTTCGAACTGTAGAGTTCTAAAATGTCTACCTTGGTTAACACACTGAAATGCTTGTTTGCGTGGAATCTGGAGTCAACTTTCAATGCCTCATATAGCTGTTCCCAACCTTTAGCATCCCTCACGATAGCGGGGTTTACTTGAGTCAAATATGCTTCTAGTTCAGATAATGCTTGCTCTTTCTGAGTTTTGAGAGATTTTTCGAATTCATTCTTCAAGCTGTTTCTATACTTGTCATAAATTTTCCATATTTCATTATCAGATAAGATCGAATGCTTGAAAATTGAATTATCCTCGGATATCAATAGTTTCTTAATAGTCAGCCACCTAGTATTATATTTAAGCATTCCTTTGGCCTCATACTCCTTCAAGACCTGCTCAAAATTCACTTGAAACTTTTCAAGCATGGCTGACTTGTCAGAAAGCTCTTCCTTAAGATTGGAAACGAGGAACTCGTCATACAAGCGTTTTCTGCTTAAGGAATCATCGATTGCCCAATACACTGGATCATTGATGAGTTTGGCCATCACGCTTTGGAAAGACCATGTGGAATCGACCTTGTTCTCGCGAAGCATCTCAGTGAATGCCTTTTCTGCTTCCTGAATGCTTTCATACTTTGGAGGACTGACCAATTTGTTCTTTTCGTAGGGCTTGGATTTCAACTCTTCTTCTACAGGGTCAACGACATCCTCTGTTTCTGCAGTTTCGGCGGCAGTTTCTGTATTTTTGGCTTCATCTTTCGCTTCTGCAGTCGATGTCTCCTCAAACCCCTCGGGTTTATCCCAAGTAGTCACACCTGTAGTTGCATTGTAGTAATAAGCTTTACCCTCATCTGTGGTGAAAACTTGCCAAGGAGAAGTGGAATTTTGAGGCAAAGTCCACGACGTTTCGTTTGTGGATGAATTGTAGTAGTAGGTACGACCGGATTCGTCCGTAAAGGCCTCCCAGTCAGACATGGTGGGTTGAAGTGAAGTTGGACTTTGGAGATGTGATGACATGCGTCACGCGACACGTGTCACGTGACTGATGCTTGTTGGTCTTGCAGCTATATTAAGGAGTAACGCCTAGAACAGGATGCCGTAAAAATCAACCTATGAACGAATTTTCTCTAGAAGTATTAGATATTGCAACCTTCTTGACCCATACGGATTTAGAATACATATTCTACAAGTACATTAATGTTTCTGGTTCAGAGCATCCTCCAGTGAAAGTGTATCTTGCGCACGTTAAGTTCTCAAGAAAGGACATTAATTTATCACGACAAGTTATTCATCTTATATCAACTGGAAGCATTGACGGTCACGTTATATCAAACAGTGACTTCGTCATCAATGATCTATACTCTATTTGTAGCAGTGAGCAGTTCAACATCGATCACTTCAGCAGCAGAAACAACACTACATTCAACGGAAATTAACTAATGACTAATTCAGCAGTTGGAATAATTCTATGATGACATTGCTGAAATTAATACTTCGAATACATTGACCTGAATATCTACCACTTGTATGTGACGGTTGTGAATAGAACCAATAGGAGACACTATCGTTGCATTACTCCCGATTCAAGTGAGATCAGTGTCCTTTGGTGATTTAATTCATCTTCTTTATTTGTGGATTTACATTGCCGCATTTCATGGCTGTCGATACTCAAGTACACTGTGCGTTCATATTTGCTATTTCATTGCCCTTCAAGGAAAAGTGGAGCAATACTCTACTTCTTAGTCACTTTATGTTTATGTATCTTCCATTATTGTACCGGAATGCTAAGTATATTTCTCTGAATTCATAACTGTACTCACGATTTTCTGCATATTTCGCAACCGCTCTTTTTGCAAGAATTTGCATTACATGCCCAAAATCAAATACTTACTTGACCACCTACTTCAGCTAAGACACGACAAAGGCATATCGCTAGATCGTGCGGACATATTGGCAAAATTAAACCAACCATACAGGACCCACAATTTCGAAGCCTCAAAACGAAAGACGAAACAGCAGTACTACAACCCAATCCATGAGTTTCCAGAAGGTTCTAAGATCGTCCGAGTGGATCCAGGAATGCCCATTCCGTACGGGGCAATTCCTCTACGTCTCATTAGTGGACCCAATGAGCCCAAGGTGTTTCTTTATGCACCTTTTGAACTTCTGAGAATGACTGCGGTTCGACTAGATGGTGTTCGGGAATTTCGAGAAAATGAGTCGGTTCAAGCATTTTATTCACAATTTCCCAAACCTATGACCGCATTCTGTGAACGCTCCAAATATCTGCAGAATTGTACCAATGGATGTGAGGCTGGCGGTGTGGGTTCAATTGCTAAGACGTTACATACGAGCCGTAAAATATCACAAGAAACTTGCATTGGTGAGGAAAAATCAGAAAAGTCGCTTAGCGAGGAACAGTGCCATTCTACGTGGTCGTCTAGTGATATTCAAATCCAAATCATGCCAAACTAAAGCAGTTTCTACTTATTAAGACTCGTCTTGGTAAGGATCGCGCCATACACACAATACCAAAATGTATGCTATACAACTCCTATCAATAAATTTACTGATGAAAACAAAAGTGAAAATATTGAAGAATGAAACTTTCGCAACAAAAGTCGAAAGAACTATATTCACATTGTTATCGTCGAATCACGGATAAGCTAAGGTTTGTCGCTAGGCCTAATTACGGAAATGCAGTTTGAAGGATTCAGTCCTGGGTGTATTTTAAAAAGGTTTGCGCACACGACCTAATATCAACATATGGTCCCTACAGTCATAAGCGCCTCTGAATGGCAATACTTGAGCATAGAAGTGTATGTATCCGTCCAGATATGCTCCTGGTGTCCCTAATGGTAATTTGACGTAACTAACTTCAGAACACCGGATCCGCTCGTACTTCAAGAGGCTCATTTCAAGAACCAATTCGATGACTTAAAAGTCGATGAGTTGACATGGAACCAGGTCATTACAGCTAGCATGCGGAAGATGTATGGCCTTGTGGGCGAATCGCTTCATTTTGACTTGGTTCACTACAAAAACAGAAGTGCCATCATACGTGTTAACCAAGCAGACGAGGCCAGGTTCAAAACTGCCCTCATCACCTACCTGACGGAATTGGAAACTTTTATTGGTAGCAGCTCCAGCTGCAGTGAACTCGAATGCCATGTCAAGGTAGTCAGGAGTTCCAAAAATTTAGGAGAACTTGCAACTAGTGACTTGGTTGCTTGAAATACAGAACACCGCTATTCCACTATGGCCTCTAGCGATGATCTCTGCAATATTATTCCACTGGAACATCACAATGCTAATGAATGGAGTCAATATCCATCAGTATCTCTACAATATTGTGCATTCGGTCTATATATACGTCGTTAGACCGACAATTTCGGGCTTCACCTCTCTTCAAGAATCCTGCTTTTTAATAAATAGAATAAATACACATACAGATTATAATTGTTAGACCGATTCAATAGAAAATGCAGGAGGTAGATGGATTCAACAATTTTCTATTGCGCCACAAACTATGACCCTCAAGAACTATTCTGTTTAGCGAGAAGCGTTGTTAAAATGGGGCAATATTGGAATGGCTAGATAATTTTGAAATTGAACCATTTTGCTTCTTTTTCCGTTAAGGAAGAATCTATCGATTGGGAAGCATGCACGGTGTTTTAATTGGGTCTGCGTTAATGGGTTAAATTTTGCAGTATTTTTAGATTTTTAGAATATCTCAACTTAAGTGAAGACAGATACCTTCAAATTTAACTACACGTTAAAATCTTCACAATTTCTCTCACCAGCTGTTCCTACTACTGGAGTACAGCCAATATGGTTTACATGCCAATTCCAGCCATACTAAGCACAACACTT
Source organism: Suhomyces coccinellae (assembly GCA_030565345.1). Lineage (NCBI taxonomy): Eukaryota > Fungi > Ascomycota > Pichiomycetes > Serinales > Debaryomycetaceae > Suhomyces > Suhomyces coccinellae. The sequence continues at coordinate 70,372 of JAJMBP010000007.1, read as the reverse complement.
GCCAACTTCAACCACAATGATCTTTTTGGAGGACTGAAAATATATCACCAATTACTCTAATTACGCCAAAAAAAGCCAGCATTAATATAATTACAAGGCACCACACCAAAGGCCCATATCTGACCAATATTTCAGCACGATCAACCGAGTTCCTAGTTCGTTGCCAGAGCTTATAGCTCTTTCCTGATTTCCCCAGAGTCTCGACGTGTTTTAACGGATCTATTTTTATCTGCGATCGCTGCATTGTCTCTTCCAGTACCAAAATCACGGTTTTCATAAGGAAATAAAAATCATCCAGAGGCAAACCAGCCACGTCTGAAGCCATACGCCAGTACTACCTAAGCAGTCGTCCCCAGGGCCCTCCTCTATCCTTCAATACCCTGTTCTCCCCATAGTCACGTGCCCCTTTTGGTGCACTCCAACGCCCGCACTATCTAATCACTAAATCAGAATCCACTGAAGTATCAGCGTTACTTCTCGGTTTGCCCTCAATCATCGCATCTAATAGCCGAACCTTCTCCTCTTGGCCAATTGTGGTTGCTTGTGTGAATTAATTTTTCAATTGAACTTTTGGTTGCTCCTCTACACTGCATTTCGTGTCTCCTCTCGCTCAAGTTCACAGCCGACATTGAACAGCATGAGACTCTTCATAGGCCTCTTGCTAAGCTTGGCACTTGTCCGGGCGTTCGATCCAAAGATCGTCGTCTCGGACTACATGAAATCGGGCTCGGACTTGTCCTATTTCAACGACTCCACCAATGTCCTTGCCATCCAAGATAAGCACCTCTGGATGTCGTTTGACGACGGCGCCCTGTACAAAAAGGTCAAGGAAGCCGAGGGCACCGAGTTCCTTTCCTTCCAATTCGACCCGTACGACAAAAACCGGGCATTGGCCTACTCCTTGTCTGAGTCCTTTTTTGTCACAAATGACCAGGGTAAGTCCTGGTCCAAGTTCGAAATTCCTGAGATCAAGGGCCAAAATCCATATTTCTATACCGAGTTTGCAGCCCCCGATCCCAATTTGCTCATGATATCCGTGGAAACCTGTGATGAATCCAAGTACATGACCGAGTGCAAGTCCCAGGTCTACTATTCTACCGACGGCCTCAAGTCGAAACCAAAGAAGATGCCCCTAAATTCAGAAAGATGTAAATTTGTCAAGCTGACTTCCTTCTTAAAATCGGACCTCCCCGACAACACCGTCATTTGTATTGACAACTCCTTGAATTCACATGGACACGTTGTTTCGTCCAAAATGCGTATTTCCAAGGATTTCTTCGCCAAGGACAACCAGGAGATTGCAAGCGAGTATCTCAAGAGCGGAGTTTTAATAGACTTAAGAGTATTTCTGTCATTTATCGTGGCTGTTGTACAGAACGACAAGTTTACCAAGAAGTCCAAGATCTCCTTGTTGGTTTCCAAAGACGGAAAGGTCTTCAATGAAGCCGACCTCGATGTGGAAGTGTCATATGGAATTTTGACCTTCTTGGAATCTTCTCCATCTTCATTCTTCATCAACATTTTGGAATCGAAAGGACACATGGGTTTTGGTGATGGAAAAGTATACGCTTCAGACTCTTCAGGTTTACGGTTTACCAAGATTTTGGATCGCGTTGACTCGGGTTCGATTTCAAAGGTAAAACATATTGATGGTGCTTGGATAGCCAATATTGGAACTGGAGAGGGCGATCCTAATAATGACAAGGGAATGCTTGATTTCTTAATTGGCGGTACTATGGGTACGGGCCCCGTCGTTTCGAAGTTTTCGTTCAATGATGGTAGAGACTGGAACCTTCTTTCTGTCGAGAATGAAGATTGTGACATCAAAAAGGGATGCTCACTTCATATCTTTTCACCTACTCAAGACAACGGACAAGGCAATTATGACACGGGAGCAACACCGGGTATTCTTATGTCCATTGGTAATATGGGTGATCAACTAGAACCTGGTCTTGACAAAGCCAAGACTTGGCTTTCTAGAAATGGGGGTGCTTCGTGGACTCAAGTTATCGATGAGCCATGTGTTCATGCATTTGCTGATCAAGGTAATCTTATCTTTGCTATTCCATTCACGGGTAAGAAACAAGGCGCAACCCACTACTACTTTTCTTTGGATCAAGGCAAAACTTGGGAAAAGAGAGATTTGGAAAACCCAATTTATCCAATGAACATTATTACCACACTCGATGGTTCTTCACAAAAGTTTGTGGTGGTTGGTTTGCGTGAAGAAGGGGAAGAAAAACAAGAATACTTGGATTGGGTTATTTCTTTCGACTTTTCCGATGCTTTCAAAGGCAAGAAATGTGGCGAAAAGGACCTCGAATCAGTATATGCTAGAATAGGTGAAGATGGATCTCCAACCTGTGTGTATGGTCACAAGGAAAAATTCAACAGAAGAAAGCAAGATGCTGAGTGTTTTGCAAGCAATCTTTTTGAAGACCTCAAGGTCATTGAAGAACCATGTCAGTGTACCGAGGATGATTTTGAATGTGGCCCCGGTTTCAAACCTTCAGGCAAGGGAGGGGTTTGTGTACCAGATGAGAAGAAGATTGCCAAGTTTTGTGGTGAGCAAAAGGGAAATTCCATTACTTTGCCAGATAAGGTTCTTATTTCTGACAATAAGTGTAAGTTTGATGGAAAATCACTCAAAGACTTTGTTCATGAAACTAAGCTAAAGTGCTCTGAATTTTCGGACTCTCCCAAAGAAGGAACTCCTGAAGGTGAAGGTAAAATCATCTCTACTCGGTTCCAATTTGAACACAGTATCAAGCAATTTGCATACATGGATGAAGCCGAATACGTTGGTCCAGATAATGTTGTCGTTGTCACTGAAGATGGTCGTGCTTATGCCTCTAACAATGGAGGTACCGATTTTACCAAGATTCCAGTTCCTGATAGAATTACAAACTTTTATGTTGGATACGTTCCAGGACATGTCATTTTGCTCACAGATTCAACCACCATTTACGTTTCTGATGATGGTGCCAATACTTTTATTAGAAGGCATGTACCTGAAACGCCAACAAATTATGATGCTGTGATCGCGTTCCATAAGAAAAATTCCGCTGTTTTCATTTGGCATGGAAAGAATCCCTCCAGCGATAATAGCAAGGGCACCGCGTACATCACCACAGACGGAGGCCATTCATTTAAGGTATTGAAGGAGAGGGCGACTGCTTGTGAAATCGTTGGACCTCATTTGGAGGATGCCACCGAGAATGTGGACGACTTGATTTATTGTTCTGTTCTTGCACCTAATGGTCAACTCCAATTGATTTCCTCTAAAAATTACTTTGCAGAGGAGTCTCTTAAGTTTGAGAATATAGTCGGGCACACCGTGTCTGGCAAGTTTTTCGTGGTTGCCACTGTTTCCTCACTGCTGTCGTTGGAAGCAAAAGTATCTGTCGATGGTGAGAATTTTGCTGATGCTGATTTTCCATCCAATCTCAATGTTAACATAAACACTGGATACACTATCTTAGGATCAGAATCTAATGCCATTTTTATGCATGTTACTACCTATCTGGAGAAAGGACACGAGTATGGATCTCTTTTGAAATCCAACTCAAATGGTACATACTACGTGACATCTCTCGAAAATGTCAACAGAGACGTCAGAGGATACGTGGATTTTGATCGGATTGATGGCTTGGAAGGCGTGATTATTGGAAATGTCGTTACTGACGAAAAGAATGGGAAGAAATTGAAGACCAAAATCACCCACAACGATGGTGGTGAATGGGCAGATTTGACTCCTCCAACTACAGACTCTGAAGGCAAGAAATACGCTTGTACTGGCCTGTCTTTATCTAAATGTTCTTTGAACTTGCATGGATTCACACAAAGACCAGATTATAGAGATACCTATTCTTCGTCGTCTGCAATTGGTTTGATGATTGGTGTTGGAAACGTTGGCGAGAGTCTTGACTCATACAGCAACGCGGCAACTTTTATTACTCGTGATGCAGGTGTGACTTGGAAAGAAATTAAGAAGGGAGTTTACATGTGGGAATATGGAGATAGAGGTACCATCCTAGTTTTAGTTCATGCCGAAGACAAGACAGACACCTTGCATTATTCCTTGGATGAAGGTAAGACTTGGACTGATTTTGTATTCACTAAATCACCTATCAAGGTCCAAGACTTGGTCACAGTTCCTTCAGATACTTCTAAGAAATTCATGATTTTCGGTTCGAACGATGGAAAGACCACTACTTCCTTCACAATCAATTTCAGTGGAATTTACAATAGACAATGTCAATTAGATCTTGACCATCCAGATTCTGATGATTATGAATACTGGACTCCTTCTCATCCATTCTTGGCCGATGACTGCTTGTTTGGACATGTCTCGAAGTACTTGAGGCGTGTTGAAAGTAGCACTGATTGTTTTATTGGAAAAACTCCTTTGAGTGAAGGATTCATGGTCACCAGAAACTGTTCTTGTACCAGAAGAGACTACGAATGTGATTTCAACTACTTTAGAGACAGTGATGACACATGCAAATTGGTGAGTGGACATTCTCCAGCAGACCGTATGAATCTTCTCTGTAAGAAGGAAGGTGCATTTGAGTACTTTGAATCCACTGGTTACAGAAAAGTTCCTGTTTCTACCTGTGAAGGAGGTAAACAATTTGACAAGTTCAAGATCAAAGCCTGTCCAGGCAAAGAGAAGGAATTCAATCAGCACTATGGCAAGGAAGTTAGCGGATCGAAATTGTTGGTGGTTCTTTTAGTTCCCTTGGCAATTTTCTTCTTTGCAACTTGGTTTGTGTATGATAGAGGAATTCGTAGAAACGGAGGTTTCAAGAGATTTGGACAAATTAGATTGGATGATGATGATTTCCAGCCCATTGAGAACGATCAGGTGGATATGGTGGTGAACAAGATTGTCAAGGGTGGTATTCTTGTTGTTGCCGGTGCTATTGCTGTGGTGAAAACTATGAGAAAGATTGACAGTGCATTGTTGGAAAGGCTCTCTTCTGCGGTATTCAGAAGATCACCCGGACGTAGAAACTACGTTTCCGTTCCAGATATCGACGAAGAGGAAGAATTATTTGGCAACTTCCGTGACAACTATGAAGATGAATTGGAAGAGAACAATAACAACTTAGCAACCGATTTCCCTGAAGAAAGCGAAGATCCAGGCATTGAAGACAACGAAGACGCGAATAGTGCTGATTCGAGATTATTTGATATTGACGATCAATCCGACGACGAAGATAGGCGTCCAGAATAGGCGTCCAGAATTGGCATCCAGAATAGCCATAGAAGCAGACACACTTTCTACCGTAAACGTTCCAAAATATATATACGTTTAAAAGTTTCAAATGTAGGAATTTTGGCAATGGGTTAAACAAATCCTTGGCTCGGTTTAGGGATTGGTCAAGTCTGTTCACCCGAAGTAGCTTTTATAAGCTGATGCATTGGCCCTTCAAGAAGTATTAAACTAGTCAGCTTTTGGCTAAATGAAAATACTCAAAATTGGGAGAAACTCGAAAAATTTCATGAATAAGTGCTTTCCATCGTGACTCCTAGGCATTGGATACGTATTCTAGTAGTCACAAGGATATATTTGAAAGTTACAGCAAAAAAAACCAAAAAGAAAGGAATTGACACGGACAGGAATTGAACCTGCAACCCTTCGATCTGGAGTCGAAAGCTCTACCATTGAGCCACCGCATCACCCTTGGAAAAAATGATACAGTGCAGCATACATACCTTATGTGAAGTATGTTTGAATGAAGTATCTTCACCTTAATGAATACACTAGAGACAAGATTCATGTTGATGTTTAAACTTGAAGCAAAAAAAATGCAAAAATGAAAGGAATTGACACGGACAGGAATTGAACCTGCAACCCTTCGATCTGGAGTCGAAAGCTCTACCATTGAGCCACCGCATCACCCTTGAGAAAAATTCACTACGCAGTATATATGTTTCCTAGATGGTATGCATAGCATGCAATGGAGACAATCCTCTTTGGAGATGACAAGAGATGGACATGTATGTTCGGGGATTATTTCCAAGTTGTACCTTCAAATGTCGCCCTTTTTTGCAAAGATTTTCCACTTTTTTTGACAACACAAAATAGATAAAAAATAGTGGAAATGATTGTGTCACATTCCAGAGAGCTGGATGAATATGTATTATATTTACTCGAATGCGGTATGTACATCAAGTTTCAGGGCTAGAGTACTTTGTATAGATGTTTCAAGGATGGTCCTCATACTACCTGTAGTTCATTTGTATGTGACATTCAAAAAACGGTGTTATTTTCTATTTTCTACCGAGATGTTCATCTGTATCAAATCAAATCACTTTCTATTAGATTATAAACTATGTAAAAGAAGAAGTAGAACTATGCAACTGGAATTATGATTGGTGTTGTAGGAGCTGTGCTCGGTCGTTACTCGTTAATGGTTCCTTTGAAGATCAATTTCATGGAACAAGTCTTCCGGGTTCACAGCGTCCATCATCTCATTCTCTTGGATTCTCTGTGGACTCTCCCCATTTTCCCCAAGCAGCTTTCTGAAAAGTGCAAAGTATGGAATGATGTATAGCAATCCCAAAAGGGTGGTCGAGCCCAAGGCACATGCCAACGACACACCCACAACCTTGCCCTTAGATAACACACTGGACTTCTTGTTTATATCGTCAGATGACTGGAATCTAAATTGATCCAAAATTAAGAGCGAATGAACTTCACCAATCTTCTTGTCCGAAGTAGTGGTGTAAACATGAGGAATCCACGAGGAACCGTTGTACAAGGCAACATTGACCAAGCCATAATGCTGAAGCTCGAATCTACCAGCCAAGGCAAGAATATTGTTCTTGGCAAAGTATGTACCATTATTGTTATTGTTGGGGTTAGTCAACGTCAATAATTTCAAATCATTCAAATGTGAATCCTGGTTGAAATTGATGCCTTGTCCAATATCTGACCATTTGGATCCATCATATCCCCAAATAAAATCTTTTCCGTACGCAACCATTCTAGCATTCAAGTTAGCGGCGCTTTGATCATTAATAATGAACTGGCTCACAGAGTTGGAAGACTTGATTCCCTCAAGACTAGACTTGGTATTCACCTGGTGGGTATCAAAGTTATATGTCAAGAAGTTGGTCGAAGCATCATTTAAAGTAATGTTTCCACTCATTAAGACTTTATTAGAATCATAGAATTTGATATCAGTGATTTCTCCTCCAACAGTTTGATTTCCTCCATCATTTTGAGTACCGATCCATCTGGTATTTGCAAGGTCATATAAGCACATGCTTACACAGTCCAAAGATCCAGCCTTGTCGAAGTTACCTCCAACCAACAAAGTTTGACCTTTATCGTACAAAGCAATACTGTTCACTCTGAGATCACCACCGTTACGAGAAAGTTGAGATGGCTGCACATTAGCAACTGTGTTGTTAAGTAAGTCGTAGATCAACAAACCAGTGAGGTTGTTTGAATTATTCACTCTCACAGATCCATTGAAACCAACAAATAAATATTTGTTTTCGTTGTCAACGTAAAGTGTTTGAATGTTGGAATTATCAGACCATTCAAAATTACCCTGCAATGGATTAGTCGAGTGATTGCTTGCATTGTTATTGATAAATCCCAACTTTTGGACTTCACCGGCAGAGAAATCGCCAGCAATAATGCTCAAAGAGCTATTCACATAGAAGGTCTTGGAAATTTTGGAACTGTTTCTATCAACTTCAAGATCGTAACTGTTGAATGAATGGTTAGTATTGGAGTATGCTTGATCCAAGCTGTAGAAATCCATGACACTGAAAGCACCACCTCCAAGAACTTGCTGTTTGGAATTCAATTCCAACAGGTGGGAAATGTTCAACAGATACTTTCCAGGATCCGCCCATGAAGAGTTAGAGGCGTTCCATACTTTGTACTTTGATGAGTTTGAGGAGAATACCCAAAATTCGTCACCATTAACGCTCACAGTTGCGAATTGATTGTAGTCAACATCAGCAAAATCATTTCCAAAACCGTAAAAGTTGTGATTGTTGTACAAGGCGAAGTTATTAATGCTGGAAGAGGATTCGTTCCGATTAGATAAATCCTTCAAACCAACAGATTTGTTGTCACCATTGCTCAAGGAGAACTCACCCAAAAATATTTGAGCACCGTTGTACCCAATCACATCAGTAATACTGTTGTTAAAACTTGCTCCAAGTATGACATTGTCGTCTGCACGTTTTTCAAATAGTCTCTTGCTTAAAACATTTCCTTCGGTAGCATTACTAGTTTTGTTGTATGATGTGATATCAATAGTAACAAGATTATTGTTGTTTAATGTTAAGTTCTTTGAATCAGATTCGAATGAACCAACTAATATCAAGGAATGAGAGTCAGAAGAATTGACATCACTGATCTGGATGATCACAGTTTTATCTGAAAATTCTCCACTCAACAAGTTAATTGTAGAGTTTCCAACAAAAGTATTGTTGGGTCTAATGATTGTCTTATTTCCAAGAGAATAAGAAACCAAACTTTCATCAAAATTGGTAAAGTTTGCCAAAGAGTACTCGAATAAGCCATTCAATTTGATTTCAGTTAACTCGCTCTTAGTTGAGTTTCTTCTAGATGATGAGTTAGTATTGTTTCTGTCGTAATAATCATCCAAATTAACAATATTAGCCACAACTCTATCAACAACCATCCAGGGATCTTGTGTGTCAGGGACAATAGAATTTTGATAAGAAATTTCAATTCTGTTAATACCGTCACTTTCAGAACTGCCATTCAAGTGTCCATAGTACAAGTAATCGAACTTGTTGTAATCATTGTTTTGAGCAATAGCTTTGGTCTCCAAAGTTTTCTCCTCGTCGTCTATCAAAGTCACGTTGACGATCGATCTTTTTGAGCAAGAATTGTCTTCAATACAACCAGGTGTATATAAAAGAAGGGAATAATCACCTGAATAAGAAATGTTAGGATAAAGGATTATCTTGCCATTTGTTCCAACAGAAACCAAATAGTCGGTATTTTGAACACTTGGCACCAATTGTTGAACAGATTGAAAATCACCTTGGTCAATATGAACCGAGTTATGAACTGCATTAGGATTTTCTTCATCGCAATTAGGATCATTCAAGGAGTTATTTCCGTACACAGTGACAGAATTCAGATACATTTGGAATCCTGCAAGTGCGCCTCTCGATCCATACCAACTAGTAACAGTAATTCCTACCTTTTCAAGGGCAACTTCGTTTTCGAAGGCAAATTCCTGATAATTAGAGCCGTATCCCATAACCTTTGTTCTTGTAGTCGCATCATAATAGATGGAGTAACTTCCATCTTCGTCGACATAGATTGTATCATCCTCAGAAATATCAGTACTGTTTTTGGCATTGTCCGAGGTAATTCTTTGCAAATCCGAGTAGGGACTCAAAGGACACGAGGAGTCACAGAACTCAATCTCATTTGTTGAAGGGTTCACATATGAAAGGTTCATGATACCGTTGTTGGGATACGAGTAGATTCTAAAGGTCTTAGTTCCATCTTCTCCTTCAGGAATATACAAACGGACCTTTGTTGGAGTGATACCACGCATTTCAGCAGGTAATTCAACAGCCCATTGACCACCTTCTCCAGGTTGCAAGGCCCAGTTGACAGTCTTGGCAGGACAAATCAAGGACGAATCGGAAGCCAGGCCGTCACTGTTGACATTGCTGAAGGTACCATGCCTCAAAGAAATGGACTGTTCGGCGGTGATAATGGAAAGATTAGTGGAATTAGTTTGGTTCAATTTTGACGAGCTGTTTGTTGCGTTGTGAACGAGCAAGTCCTTGAATCCTAAGGTGTCGAATTTTCCTCCAAAAATGATGGAGCCGAGATCGCTGGAGTCCTCGTAGACTTTAGAAATGGCATTCACCACGGCATTCTCGCCAAATCCCTTGAACGGGGTCGATTTGAGCGAACGGGTCTTGGTGTCGTAGATAGCTACACCGTAGCTGTCGTTGAATCTAAAGTTACCTCCGAGGTAGATGAGGTCGTTGTCGACAAACACAGTGGAGACGGTTCCATTGAAAGGTTCATCACGCTTGGACGCCGACGAGGGTATTATGGGGGTGATTTCTTGCGAGGTGACGTTGAGGATCACGGGGCCGGAGTGGGCCTGGTTGTTGATTTTGGAGTAGTTACCATTGAGGACGATGGAGTCCGATGCGTACGGCAAGAGTTGGTCGATCAAGCCATCGAGACTAGCCAACTGGATGTTGTTGTTGTTGGAGGGGTCTCTCAAGTATATTTGTTGGGAGTCGGAGGTGTTTGTGGAGGATGCATTTACGTATGTGTAGTAGGAGAGGGCGTTGAAGTCGCCGAAAAAGCCCACCTGGTTGCCGAACTTGGAGTACTGGAGCAGGGGCTGCGTCACCGGGGTGAAGGCGGCCGCCACTCCCACGAGGGCCAAAGATACGAGCATGGTAATGTGAGGGAGATGGATGGAGATGGGTGGATCGGACGGTAGAGTTGAGTGGAACGGATGGAGCTGGGAGTTCACAGGGATCGGGAAACACTGGACAACGGGATCACCACAGGAGGGTCCGGGACGATTGCAGTGTGTGGGATCTGGAGATACGTGGACGGATCCTTGATGACAGCGGGCTCTCTTGGAAACGAATGTGCTGAGGCCAGGAAAGAGACGGCCTGCTGTTCAGAGCGAGCAACAACCACAGAGAAGAATAACCACAGGGTAGAAATAAATAGCCAGACGTGAGATCCACACTATAAATATCCACTGGCTTTAACCACAACAGACGCTGGACTATCAACACAGAGGGTGGAGGGCAGATCGCAGGCAATTGGACGCGAGTGGCGGTCAAGGACAGGAGCGAATGTAGACCGGATGGGGACCGAAGGAGACACAGATACCGGCACAAGCAAAGGAGAAACACAGGGAGTGGGAAGTGGGCAGAAGAGGTGGTCAATAGCCGAGACGCGAAAACGAAAAGGAGATGTGCAAAGGACGAGGAGAAGGGCGTGCGACGCACAAGATAGGGGGAGGAAAAGGTCGGGGTGTGGAGACGAGACGCTGGGGGGTCTGAGTTGGCGAAGGGAGCAGACGGGGCCGTGTTTGGGAAGTAAGGCGGTGGAGGCAGGGGTATACAGACGACGGGGCGTCACGTGAGTGAAAATTGGGTGCACCACGTGATGTTATTGTCACGCGCACGGCACGTGACGGTAAACAACATAGCCGCATGATACAGTAAACAAACGGTGTCACGTGACTGATCCCACACGTGCGCATCATCACGTGCCCAGACATTCAACTCACCGCCATTCCTTCTTTCTCCCTAATGGACTATCCTACCGGGGTGGACCCCTACGTCACCAGGCAGCACCTTCTACATCACACCTACTCCCCCCTCATCTCGGTCCATGCGTCACGCAATGCCGATTTGCGTTTCCAGGCCGCTCTCGGCCTGGAAGAAGTGTCAGTTCTCCAGATCCTTCGACCCTACGGAAACAACGCCAAACACACCGTGCCCAACCAATCGTTCAAAATCACCAATACGCAGTTGATCACCAAGATGTACCCGAGCTTTCCTGTGCGTTTCGAGCCGTCATTGCCCGAACTCTTGACGGTTTATAACACCAGCAGAAGAAGCGAAGCAGGCGAGCCAGGCAAGCTGGGGGGCCTAGACCAGTTGTTCAGCATCGGTCTGCTCGAGACGTACCTCCGCCATGCGGCCCGCGACCGCCAAAAAGACCTCTACCTCACGTACTTCAACAAAATCATCACGTCCAACAACATTGTGCCGTTCGAGACGTTCAACCACTCGATCTCGCAGATCTTCGTGGTAGACTTCGAAAACGACACAGTGGAGGGCTTGCGCAAGGCCATTGTCGAGTTCCGCAACTACTCCTTTCCCCGGTTCTACCAATTGGACGACTTGTTGATGCATGTGTTTGTGTTGTACGATAGCACCAAGCACGAGGAGGCCGAGCTTGCGGGATTCCAAAACGAAATCAAGAGCACGCTCAACATTGTGTCCACCTGCATTCCCATCAATTCGCCCGCACCAGGCACCGAGACCGTGGAATTGTCCCTCGTTGACAATTCGACAATAGAAGAAGACCTCCAACGTTTGACCCTACAACAATCGTCTGCTCCTTCCGCGAACCTGGTTCCTATTCCCAAGGATATGGACTCTGTCTTGAAGCAAAAGCTCTACGAATACATTAACAGATGCTTAATTCCACACATGCAAGCCAAACTTCGTGTCTGGGACGACCAGATCCTCCAACCCAAGAAAAGCATCACCGGGCGTTTCTTTTCGGTTTCCAAAAAGTTGTTCAATAATTCAAGCAACGATTTGAATCCGATGGGCTCTTCTTCGGGCACTTCATCCTTTAATCACGCCGAAAACTACTACTACAAGTCATCGCCAGAACAAACCATTCGCAAGCTTGCAGACTGGTCTCTTATCCTCAAAGACTTCAAATACGCATATTCTACATATGATATCATCAAGAAGGACTATACCAACGACAAAGCGTGGTCATATGTGGCCTCGACTCAAGAAATGTGCATTGTTTCATTGCTTCTCGCTCAAACCCAGCAAGTGTCTAATTCTCCCACACCACCAGACAAGAATACTCTTCGGAAAATTAGACACGACATTGTGGAGCCCTACATTGATAACTTATCGTACACTTTCAAGTCCCGGTTGAATATCAAAACCTACAGTTTGAAAACCTTGACTATTGTGATCGAATTGCTCTTGTGCATGTGCACCACGTTCAATATTTCGTGGTGGTGGGCCGATTTGATTGAAAAGTACTTGCTCAAGAGTGTCAGTGAGTATGACTCCCATTTTTCGGGCTCCAACCAAGATGGTGAGGTTATTCGGGCGATTTTGTACGAAAGATTGGGCTACAGCTGCGGAAAGTGCCTATACTTGAACGCTGAGAACAAAGACCTTATCAACCTCGAAGAAGGAACGCTTTTGACCAGCACCGTCACTTCCGGCGAAGAAGTAGAAGAAGGACATTACATAAACCCCCACAAGTTACATGTTAGCAAGAACGAAGGAATATCTGGATTGGCACGGTACCGGAAATCTGCTATTTGGTATATTTTATCCATCAAAGAGTGGTTGATCTTGAAGAACCTCGACCAAATCGAACATCTTTTGTCCAATATCCGATTCATTTACGATGTGGACGAGTTAAAGGATGTTTGGTACGACAGAGATGACTTGTTGCTTGGATTTATCAAGCGGAAGGTAGAGGAGCATGCGGGGCTTGGGGAATTAGAAGAGTCCAAACAGAATGCCGACCTTATAGTTGAATCCTGAGTGAATTCATAAAGAAAATAATAGACTAATCATTCTTTAGAAAGGGAGGTGTATTTCAGACCTAGAAGTCTGTTGATTTTGGAAACAATATAACCTGTTTAGTTCTCCATAATATTGCTACGACGAGTTACTGTATGGAGCGTAAGAAATTTGAAGTATCAAGTTTCGATAGCGAGACCATAATTTAGGGAATCCGGATCTCTATTTCAACATATTACTGAAGCTTGAAATTAAATCGATAGCAGCTTTAAAAAGCATTAGATGAAGCTGGAATCTGGCCTTTTGATTAAAGTCAAAAGTTCATTTCACGAAATAATATTTAAAGAGTATTAGATAATTGTAGTAGCTGTAATAGGACACTTATGACCCGAGAAAACAATCGCTTTTCGAGTCTTGAGGTTGATTTGAATAATTGGAAATTTTTCGATCTTAATTTCCATTACAGGAATCTACGAACATACGAAAATAGAATTAAAATGCAATTTATACAAAACTCAATTTGTATCTAATGAATATCCAGTGAGACGGAAAGCTTGTTCTTGGTGAATATAAGGTAAATGCATGTCAAATGTAAAAACCAATTGAGTATATTCTTGGATGGTTTTGCGCTGTATTTGCATAATATCCAGCGATAATTAGGAATATTTCAATCCTTTAGATTATCTTGAAAGCAATGGCGTCTTCACTGTAACGATAAGCCAACTGGATATATGAATATGTGCTATGACGCTTTCCATGTGCCAACTCAGGATTCTATCTGTCTAGAAGTTTATTCAATTGCAGTCACTCAAGTTCTTTCAATGCCATCTTTCTTCTCCGATCCATACTGTTCTTGATTCCTGCCCCGCGCTTCTCTCCAACTAGCCAATTCCAAATATTTTGCAAGCTTCCTGGCTTGGAGATGGTGCTGACGTTTTCAGCACCTTTCAAGGACGAGACCCCAAGGAAGGTGTTCTGTAATTCATTGATCTCGTCCAATTGTGCATCCTCGATGCTGTCGGGATCGTTGTGGAAGTCCTTCTTGTTCAAATACTTATATTTGACCAACACATTGAAAATTTGGCCCGCAATAAATTTGACAGGAATCGACAATGGGTAGGGAAAAAAGGTGTAGAGTGCGAATTGTTCAGATCTGTCGCCATTGATCAGGTTGTTATCGATCTGCAACGACGAAGAGGCCGAAGAAGTGCTGGAAATGCTTCCTCTGGCTGGTCTTGTGGGATGTGCAGACTTGTTCGATCTCTTTCTCGAAATGGAAAATGGAAGCAAGTACGACTGGCGCTCGTTGGTTCCGGCCTTGAAGAAGCGCAAGTACGTCCAGGACACAGCAAAGCCCAAGAGCAGCAACAACAAGGTCACGTAGAACTCCTCACTGATAACCAGGAGGACGAACGTGGTGCACACCACAAGAAACGGTATGTGGGTGACCTTGAGACGCAAGTTGCCCTTGAAAAAGAGGAAGTAGTGGTTGGGAATCCGCTGCTTTATGGCCACGAAGAGGCCCATGTTGATAGCCAGGGCAGTAAGCACCACAGGAGGAACGGGGACCGAATCGGCCAGGTATATGGAGAATTTGAAGAAATACCACACGTATAGGATGAGATTGGGCACGAGAACATTCACACCCACAAATTCGGTGAACTCCTTGGGGCCCCACATAGTTTCAATGTACTTGCCCAAGTAGAAGAAGAGCACCAAACTGGTGGAAAAGCCAAAGAAATTCTCCTCGATGAAGCTGCTGGTGACCAATACCCAGGGTCTGCTGATCACGGGCGATTTCATGGGAATAAACGTCAATAACGGCACGTAGAGTTCGTGGGGATGGGGCACTTCACCTGTTTCTTGAGCTATGGAGTTGACTTCCGAGGCCGAAGACTTGGAAGACGACACCATGAGCACGAAATACGTGTAGTATTTGAGCACGAAATTAAGGAAGGTGAGGGAGGAGAGCACGACGAGGAGAATGCTCGTGACTTTAGGGATTTTCATGGTAGTATGTGCTTCTGGAGTGGGATCAAACTGAAGGTGTTGCTGTTATGTATGGGTCACGTGGTGGTGGTCACGTGACACTCAATGTGGTGTTCACCACTGCAATGCTGGAATGTGGGTGAAGAGTAGCAGAAAGTAGTTGGACCGAAACCGATAGTTATTCTCTCCAGTTCGGGCTGTTTTCGGCCGTTAAAATCAGTACTTAGCCCTTAATTTACGAGCTGTGTTGAGTACTAATAGTGAGAGCTGTAGGGCATATTATTTACATGAGGGGGTGGAAAATTCGAGTGAAAAGAAACCGTGTATCTGATTGCTATGTTTGGAAGATATTGGTGAATCTAAGACGGCTGCTTCCCCTGTTTGGACGTCAATTGACGGAGACGTGTTACTTGTTGTATTGCTGGCGAGTGCACGACCTCCGAGTCACGTGATCTCCATCACATGATAAAGCATCTAAACTGACCCTACTTACAGTATCTTTGCCCATGTTCTCCAGAAACGCCGCCAGACCGCTCCTTCGGGGCATAAGGTACTCCTCCACAGGAAGCGGAAGACCCACGTTTAAAAATCTCCTCAAACAGCCCGTTGTGAAGTCGCTTTTCCTCACGTTCTTGTTCGGAACTGCAGTGGTCGAAGTCATGAAAAGCAGACGCCAACTCGAGCAGCTTCAGAAAAACCACGAAGCCAAGTTCAGCATATTGAATGAAGTGATCTACAAGCTTCAACATGGCGAAAAGGTCGATATTGCCAGGGAAATCAAGTTGGCTAACACCTTGTCCAGTGGACAGGCAGAAAACGACGTGGAAGTGGATGAACAGATCGAAAACTGGTTCAAAATGGTGGAAGAGGATCACACTGACAACAATGAAGAAGCTTTGACAAATGTGGAGCAAGCAGAAGAGAAATTGCATATTCAGGAAGAGAGACAGCCTGCTGTGGCGACCCAGAGAAAGAAGATTGAGTCCGCCAAATTCTTGTAAATATCAACGGCGTATCAAGGAATTCAAAAGAGATTATATTTTCAAAAAAAGACGTTATTTGTGGCTTTTCAACACTAATGGAAGAATAGGTTTCCACGAATATAGTGGACCATAGTGCCCGGATCTAGCAGGTAAACCCAGATTGGAACTAGGTACGCTTTCGAGAGACAGCTATTCACCATAGCCAGAGCAAAGTAGGCAGGCTATGGAAATCATTTATCCTGCTAGAGCTAATTAATTCAAACCTTATGTATTTAGTTTTTGGAGTATCCAACATATTTATATTACGCAACTGTGGATACCAAGCTAGGATAGTAGGTGGAGTAAAACTCCATGTTCTATTAAATACTTCCATCAAAACAATAATACTGACGGACTATAACAATTGCCAATTTAGTCTTGATGTCTTCTATCAAATAGCTACACTCGAAAATACCTTATATCAGCAAGTGAATTCACTATAGTCACCATTTGGTGACGAAATGATCATAAATACTCGAAGCATTATATCTAGAGTGAATTATCCGCCTAAGCAATATTGGATTCTCTATTGTTAATACTTGATATAGATTGATATCCACAAAAGTAAAACTCAAAATGAATTGCTACCTATATTAATAAGAGCAGTCGACTAATATGGGCAGCTCACTATTAACCAATTAATATCACTTCAACTGCTTCTCTTTACATCTGTTTCTTTTAAATCTGTTCTTTATCTACTTATTATCAATACACTATAATACAATCCATATAAGCCTATACTCTAGACCAACGCAATTTTCCTGATTGTCTTTCTGTGACTATCGCCAGACTCAACCACCTTGCCTTCGACGACCAACTTCTTGACTCCGGCCGCTATTTCGTGGTTCTCTACGCGGAATGACACCCGTTCATTGATCTTGACAGCCAAGTCGTTGAAACGGATCACGTTGTTGTTTTCCTCAATGACCTTCATGATCTCATTGCTTAAGTCTTCCTGGATTCTTCTCTGGGCAGAGGTCGTACCGGTTTGGACCATGTCCATGTCGATCTTGCCCGACTTGGGGTCGATGGCGTACTCCTTGATGGCCGATTTGATCAAACGGACGGCTTCTTTGACGTCAATTAATTCGACAGTGTCAGACAACCGCATCTTAGCATGGGCTTCCGATAATCTAATCATGGACTCCAATTGACGAGTAGTGGCGGTAATACGCTTTTCTGACGACCTAGCGTCGTCACCCAAGCGTCTCATCTCCACATATGCCTTGACCAACTCGTTCTTGGACTCCTCGCAAAGTGTAGGGTTGTAGTTCTCTTTAGCATACTGGACATATGCGCTCAAAAACTCCACTGGAAGCACCTGCTTGGACGATACTGTATCAGGAGTATCCTCCAAGTACATATCGGTCAAATGGCGGGCCAATTGACGGTCGATTTTCTCGTCAACACGGTCAAGAATCAAGTAGACCAAGTCAAAACGAGACAACAAGGGAGGAGGAAGGTCAATGTTCTGGGTCACGGGCAACAGCGGGTCGTAACGCGAGTTAATGGGGTTAGCTGAAGCCAAGATAGACGTCCGGGCATTGAGGGTGGTGATAATACCGGCCTTGGCAATGGAGATGGTCTGTTGTTCCATAACTTCGTGCAACACGGAACGTGTAGCGTCACTCATCTTGTCGAACTCATCAATACAGCACACACCACCATCGGAAAGCACAAGAGCACCACTTTCCAACACCAACTGCTTGGTGTCGATGTCACGAGTAATATAGGCCGTCAAACCCACGGCAGACGAGCCTTTACCTGAGGTATAAACACCACGAGGGGCGATCTTGTGAACGTATTGCAAGATCTGGGATTTAGACGTCGATGGATCACCACAGAGAAGCACGTTGATGTCACCACGATACCGTCCACCCTTGGTGAAACGCTTGTTGGTACCACCAAACAACTGGAGAAGAATACCCTTCTTGACGTCGTCCATTTCGTAGATGGAAGGGGCGAGCGAACGGGCAAGGAGCTCGTACAAGTCGTCCCTTTGGGAAGTCTGGTGGACCTTGGTAATCTCTTCTTCCGAAAGCTGACGGACCTGTTGCACTTCCTGGTCCTTTGCAGTTAGTTCATGTTCCAAGGTGGACGCGTCAGGAGCAAGACGCTTGGAATCGATCTTGCGGATATGGACCACGTCCAAGTACGTCTTGTGAAGGTTCTTAAGTGCCCGTTGTGTCAGGTTCACCCTTACTGGCAACAGGCGAAAGATTCCACATACTTCAACACGGTCACCAGCACGACACAGGTCCACGAGCTCATCGTAAACACACATGTTGACGGAATGGGGTGTCTGGCCATCTGGCACCAAGTCTGGGGTCTCCTGAAGCTTGATGACCTGTTTGTCGGCAAACGACAGCCGATTGTGGATCAACATCATCGAGTTGGTCTGGGAACACACTTCACGAGGACACTTGGTAGGCTCAGAAATAACACCACGGTCGATTTCCACAGCCACAGTATGGCTGCAGGCATTGCACTTGAAGAAGGCCACCTTCATGTCGGGAATGATCGCCGTAGAACGCAACGTCAAGCCCTTCACTGACACCAACTTGTCGATGTCGTTAGGGTTCAAGTCACGCATGCCTTTAGGCACCAAGTTGACGTTGTAGGGCCGAATGGTGTAGATGTTGGTTTCGATGGCGTCCAAGGCGGCAGGGTCGGCGTCGGCAGCAATCTGGACCATGCAATCCTTGACGGTCTGATCCATGATGGGAATGACTTCTTGCGGGTAGTTGATGAGCTGGTGAAAAAGCTTCTTGGTGGGGGGATACGCGAGGAGATTGCGGGCGTCGAGGTTGAGGTTGGTCACACCCATGTCGCGGAGCGTGGCCAAGCGGTCCACGTACAAGAGGCGGTTATCTTCGGGGTCAATGTCGAGCCCGTCCAACTGTTTGCGGTGCTTGAGCTTGAACGACATGAGAAAGTCCCGGAACGCGTTGGAACAGTCCTGGATCGACACGTTGGTACCCCAGATGACACGCACGGGCTCGTCATCAGGGACGCCGCCGGCGGCAGTGGAGGAAGAGGACGAAGGAAGGGCGGTGGCGTCGGATCCGGGGTGGCCCTGGGTGAAAATCCGTCTTCTCATGGGCGACGACGTGGCGTCGTGGAGGTCCGACCGTTGGGGACGACGAACGATCCGGTCGACGTCACTGGTCAAGCGGTCAGAGCGGAAGCGTGACGAGCCGCCATCGGAAGGATGGTGGACAGAAGACGTGTAATGGAGAGGTGAGGACACCTGGCGGGAAAGGGTCTGGGAGCCGGCCTCGCTGGGGGGATTGGACAGGCCGAAGAAGAGCGGCGACGAGGGTACTCCTGGAGTGTGCTGTGTTTGGGACTGGGACTGGGACTGGGACGTCGAGTCTCGAGGAAGACTGGTGGAAGGAGGAGGAGAGGACATGGCCAGTTGGGGGCACGTGAGGCAATTGCAGTTAAGATGGAGGCAGTAGGGGAGTCGGGGAGTAGTGCAATGAAAGGGCTAAGACGGCGCAAGTAAAGTTGCAATAACAGCGAAGAAGAAAGTGTTGCAAAAGAGAGAGAAAGTCGAGAACAGTGAGCAGAGGTGAAAAAGACGTAGGTTGGTGGGGAAGACGCGTAGCATTAATTTGCCGTTTTGGGAAAGCTCGCGATGTGCGCGCACTGCAGGTAATTTACCAAAAAGGGCTGGCGCGTAGAATAAGACAGTTAACACTTATAGAGTGATGCAGCTAAAGCAAGACTAAATGGGAGTATGCAAGGCCAGAGATAGAAATACAAGGATGGATTTGCACAGAGGAGAGTTTCGATCCTTTTAATATGGAAACGGATCGGAGTCACCCAAGTGATGTTGTATGACATCATATTGCAAGGCATGAAGTACAATTCGCAACGCGATAAGTCTCTCTTGTAGTCACAATACGCTCGAGAAGCGTTGATTTGCCCATTGCCTAGTTGTAGTGCTTGGATGAGTTGGAGTTGAATATTTAAAGTCTTTTATGAACCGATCGCTGCGCAATATCTGGAACAATCGGACTGATACTTGAGGTCTTGATAGAGCCACCAGTTAATAGGGTCAACTGCTAATAGAGCCACCAGTTAATAGAGCCATCAGTTAATAGATCCAACAATGTATAGAGAAGTATGATCACTACCCAGTTGATGCGAATCAACTTTTGCTAAAGGAAAATATAGTGAATTTGCACTATTGGCACAAATTGAAAATACATAAATTCACTGGGTTTGATTCATTGATACCACGAATGGAGGTTTAACCAGGAACGGAACTGCTGGAACACTGGTTACTGTTACTAATAGTCTAGATAATGTGGTGGACTCTCTTAGGTTCTTGACACCTGGAAGTGGGTAAATTGACATATATCTGCGAAATAATTAGTGTAAGTAGAATATTCAAAATAATATGAATCAAAATCTTTAGCCAGGCAATATGGGTAATGCACCTTATCAAAAGCGAATTTGCAGCATATTAAATAGTCCGTGAGGATAGAGATAGTAATTCATGCCGTCTACAATAATTATGGTACTTGGGGTGCATTTTCTGCCACATTGAGAACAATTTAGCCTGGGCTAGTTCAAGAAATAGAAGTACCAATGATCACTGTATGTACATCTACTAACCATCGATTTCATAGAGCTTGCGTCTTGAGCAAATTCTACACAACGAACCAGGGTTATTCAGTCGGGTCTAGGCTACCAGAACTGACTCTATAAGCCAAGCAATATTAGTAACTTTGCTGCGTTGCCAGGTAGGACTCATGACTACTCAACCAGCTTAAATTAGAGTGTTAGCATATTTACTGGAGAAAACACGGATCCAGGGCTTGAAAGGACAGCTTTACTGTTTTGCTTTGAATGTCTCACAAATAACCCTGTTCTGACTGCACGGTATTATTGTTTAAACTGCCAAGTGGCCAAACCGCGACTTTCCAAGACCTCGCCATAGCCACAATCTCCCCCTTTGTGCACAGCCTTCCTCAAGATTGTGCTACTACTTGCGGCTACAGTAACTACGTATTGTCCTATTCATAATATGTCAGTATATGCCTCTGAAAAGTGTCCGATTGTAATGCTGACACTTTTCAAGTGTCTGAAAAATCCACAGCCTCTCGGATGCAAAAGCATCGGATGCAAAAGCATCGGAAGCAACGTGCCGAGGCAATGCTGCATTAGTCCCAGGCACACTGGTGTGGTGGGCCCAGGGCCAGAGAAAACTTTGGCCTTTTCAAAGAAGGATGCAGTGTCCCTTTCTCACAAAAAATGGTGCAATTCTAATGCAAGCACCACCACCTGGACGGGCCTCACACAAGAGGTGGGCAAAATGTGGAAATGTAGAAATCTAGATATCAATAACCTGCATTTGGAGTAGAAGGAAGTGGTGGGTATAGTCTACCCTGGTGTGAATCTACACTTACAGCTCATCGACTTTCGAAAAAGCTATTTTCAGAAGTGTCTGGCTCCATTTTTGGAAACCTTGGTCCGATCGCACCCAATTCGTACAGGGACAGCGGGCTGCAGTGTCTGCGTCTCCGATACAACCACGGTGCTTCTTGGCTGTGCAGATATCGACAGACAGACACCGCCACTCGCAGTCTGCAGTTGGGACTCGAAGACTTTAGTCCTTCTCGATCGTCGGCGCAGTGTTCAAACGCCAGTAGGTCGAGGGTGCAGACAACCGTGCGCACCTGGCACCCATCTGTGTCGGAACGAGCGTCGCTCGCATAAAGGTTGCACATGTTGCATGGTGCGTGGTGCGCGCGACCGATCCTGGTAAAGTGTCCGCATTAAGTCTTGGCCAGCGTCCTGGAGCATTAGCTGACTTTCAACTCGACGCAGCTCAATGGGGTGAGCATGCGAGTGTCTGTCTGTCGGGTGCAGCGGCACCCATTATTTCCGATCCCTAAATGGCCAGGAACCTGCCGAAGCCGAGTCGGCGCATGCAGGACGCCTCTGGAGGAGGGGGCTAACGGAGGAGGAGGTGGCGGAGTAAAGAATTTGAGAGCGGATATTATCCAAGATAAATTAGGGAGTCCAAATAAAGTAGTAGGGAGGCTAAGAGGTCTGGTGCCGGCGCAGTCTGGGAGGAGATTTTGCAGTTTCTGTCGGTGTCGCCGCATGGTGCATGGAGTCTGCAGCGGCGCTGGCGCTGTCTGCGTAAGGGAATGTGGCAGTGTCGGGGACCAAAGGACTGGTCGCTCGGTGGCCGCACAATCGGAATCTGCGCCATCACTGTCTCTAAGCACATGCGGGAAAAATATCGCAGCCCGGGCTCGCAACGCAGGTACGACAGCAATTTCCCCAGACACTTCTTAATGATGACCGATCGAGGGGCTCCACTAGCGGGGCACTACCCAAGTCACACTATATAAGGACCCAAGCCCTCCACCCCCACGATCTGCCTAGGCTCTTCCAGTTTCCTCCCTATAATCCTCCACGTTCCTGCCCCTGTGGTTCACCCGACATCCCTGTCTCACTCTCGGTCCCACATCCAGCACCTGCAGTGTTCGCAGCGCTCGCTTTCTCTGATTGTCCTAGTTTCCTGCTCCCTAATAAATCCACCACGCCAGAACAGCGGTGAAAAAGCTCCAAAAAGGCTGCAAATTCACGTCACATACACGCCGCATCCAGCAGAATCCGGCACGTATCCCCAGAACGCCTTCCAGCCCCAGCATCCAGCCCCTGTCGCCGGCCAGACACTATAGTCAGCCGCCCCGTTACTCCAGCGTTAAGTGAGTGCAGCTGCAGCCTGCACGACGCACAGTAACGCACGCCCGCTACCTCCTCTATTGTCCCCCCGCAGTTGCGTGCCCCGTCCCTGCCCGACACTTGATCCCACCCCTGTATAAATAGCCAGCATGCCCCTTTTCAAGCAATCACCCAAGGAAGAGGTACTTCCCTTTGAAAAAGAGCACGGAAACGACTACAAGATGAGCAGTTCCCAATACGAGAGCAACCGGCTCTTGCAAGCCGTCAACGAGGCGCAGCCTTTCGAACAGGCTCACGACCACACCAAGGACATGCGCCGTCCTTCCTACTTGTCTCAGGAGTCCAACAACATCAAGGACATTTTTGGCAACACCATCAACCAAGGCGACATTTCCAACCCCACCAGATCGCGTAACGAGCGTCCTCTCGACACTATTCGTGCCTTCCAATACGCCATTACCGGTGATCTTACCTACAGAGACCAGCTCGAGTCCCACCGTTTGGGCTGGGGATTCCACGAGGACTTCCCTTACTACAGTTTGCAAGGCGGAGGAAACCAGCTGCAACAACATGGTGGTGGTTTCGAGCGCCCTGTGGCCAGCTTTTCGGACCAGCCCGTGTACCAGGCCAACAACTACAGTGCTTCGCTGTTGAGGCCCGAGGGCAAGAAGAAGAAGCGGGGCTTGTTTGGACGGAAGAAGAAGTGAATGGGAAAGTGAGGTTGAATTTGAGATGAGAGAAGAAGGTAGATGCGTTTAAGGCGATCTACGCGAAATCAGAGTCGGAGTTGAAGAATCCAGTATATCGGGACTCTGGAGATAGAGGAACTAGAAAATCTATTCAAGTTCGATCCATAGAATCTAGAATCCTTGGAATATGGAGATGTCAAGTCCGAAAATGCAACGATCTAGAATCTGGAGTCCATGACCTACAATCTGGAGATCCGAGACCCTTCGCTCAAATATCGAGCTCCGCTCTTACTTCCAACCTTTCACCGACCCAACCCAAGTCCAGCCTGTAATGTGAGGGGTGTTCCGAGTCTTACGAAATTATACATTTAGTTCTTGTCTGTTTATTCTAGTTAGTTTTTATGCACGTTATACGCAATCTTTGTAGCCGTTTGTTGGCAGTGCTGGCTCGGACTAAATCGGTTTTGTGAATGCCAGCAAGATCGGCCAATCTGAACAATAGAGGCATGGAAGAATCGGCGTTGGAGGTCGTGGCTGTGTATTGTTGAGAGAGTCGATCTGGCATGTTCTTTCTATAGTTTGACACATCGGAGATGCCTGCATGCGCTGTGCAGCCAGGCACCAGAGACCATGCACCATGCACCACAAGGGCGGAGGTTTGAGATTTGTGTGCCAAGTGCCTCGTTTTGCAATTGGGGTTGTGGATGGATAGCGATGATGGGGATATGGATCTGGACTGAAACAGATACTGATTAGATAATAGAAGTGTCTTCGGACGCGTTCCACGCTCCAAACATTCGCTACTTCGTTGTTAGAACTGGCTCCTGTGACACCAGCGTGATGCACTCTGCACAATTAGCACATTTCGTGTCAGAACTACACATGCAGTGTCCACACCGTTCAACTGACGCTGTATGCACCAATGTGGCTGACACATTCGCGCGTCTCAACTGTGCATTATTAGGCACACATTTGGCTGCAGTGTTCAAACTGTCCACATACACACACATGCGTGTCTGAGCTGTCATTAGAATGCACCTCTGTGACTCTGTGACCTGAAAAATGACAGTGTCCGCTATCCGCATCAACTCATAACATCTCCCGCTACATTTGTCTGAAACTCAGACATTCTCTACCTATCTCGTGAACTGAGAATGTTAAACTTTTACTCTGGATTCGGCTTTCTTAGTTTTGGTCGGTTAGGCACCGAGACGCCATTATTTATTATTGTCCACTAGTTTGATGAAAAAAAAACCATTACAGTGAAGAACAGTCTGAAACTGCTTAACTTGACCAGTATCTCAAATAGTTGCACTTCGATATGTCACCATTGCACTGTTGTTAATGTGATTTTGAGTCGGTTGGACGGCTTCATGCACTTCTCCCGATTATTCTGCCTTCTTGACGAATTTCGTGTCATTTTCTTTGTCTCTTTCTCTCTCTGACTCTCCTTTTCACAATGGCTTCATGATCTCTTCGTACAACATGGTCTTCAACTCGCTCACCTCCAACTCGTCCTTGCGCTTGTCGAAGTCGAAGAAGTCCTCTGGAATCTTCTCGCTGATGGGCTCATCGTTGGGGTCGTGGTAGAGCCGCAAGTATGGGTGTTTCAAGGCATCGTCCACCGTGATCCGCTTGGCGGGATTGAAAATGAGCAAGTTCTCCAACAAGTCGATGGCCAACGGGTTGATCTGGGCCGCAGCATTGTTCTGGCTGAAAAACGTCTGGAACGGAATCTTCTTGCAGAAAGGCAAAGATCGAATGTACTCACGAGCACGCTTGGACTTGATGTTGTAGTAGTCTTCCATGTTGGGCGTGCCCAACACTTCCATGATGAGCCACAACTGGTTGTGGTAGTCTCTGCCGGGAAAGAGCGGTCTTCCACTCAACATCTCAGCCAATATGCACCCCACCAGCCACACGTCGATGGCAGTGGTGTATTCCTGGAACGTCAACATGATTTCGGGTGCCCGGTACCACCGAGTGGCCACGTACTCCGTCATGTAGCCGAAGTTGTCTTCACTCAGGGCAATGGAACGGGCCAAGCCGAAATCACACACCTTGAGGTCACAGTTGGAGTTGAGGAGAAGATTGGAGGGCTTGAGATCGCGGTGCAACACGTTGGCCAGGTGCATGGCCTTGAGCGCCCGGAGCGTCTGGTAGATGAAGTACTGGATGTGGTCGTCGGTGAGCTTCTGCGTCCGAATCACCCGGTGCAAGTCGGTCTCCATGAGCTCCTGGATGAGGTATATCTCGTTGAAGGTGTCGAACGACGCGGGCCGCTGGATGGCCAAGATGCTAATGATGTTTTCGTGGTTGAAATGCTTGAGAAGCTTGAGTTCGCGGAGTGTTCGGAGGCAGAGCATGGAGCGCTCGAACGGCTCGATCTTCTTGATGGCCACTTTCTGGTTGGTTGGTGTGTGTATGGCCGAGCACACCACGCCGTAGGCGCCTTCGCCTACGATCTCGAGCACCTGGTAGTGGTCGGACACTCGAAAGGACACTTCTCGGGGTTGTGCAGAGGTCATGGTGGAGGATGGAGGAGGTGAAAAAAGCGAGGGGCAAAAGTGTCTGGAGTCTTGAGACGGCGATGTGGAGGGTGGAGTATGGGTGCTGCAGACGCCGTAGATTAAATATCTTGGGATCATGCTGCGCACTACCTCGCAGCTCCCACAATCGTCGCCTGCATTTGACGTGGGTGTCTGCAGCCCCCCGGTGTCGGATGGCGGGGCTGCTGTCTGCACCAGACCGACCGCTAGCCGGGGGCCGGCCATCAGGCCACTATGTGTTGTGACTGCCGGATTGGCCATGGCCCGTCCCTAAACGTCCTCCACGCTGCCCAAACAGAGCCCACGCCTTGGACTTGCGTCGCCGTTTTGTTTCGAGTGGACTTGTGAATGTTTCATCCTGGAATGCCACAATAGCCGGCACAAGCGCACCCAGCGCACACTTGGCTCCTGAGGGGCCGACACCACACACGAGAGCCTGCAACGCCAGGGTGCATCGCGTTGGGGGTGCGTTGTGCGTGCTGCGGTCAGCGCAAGGTGTGCCGACAGCGGGGCAGCGGGCGTTTGGCCCCGCCGGCTGGCGGTGTCGGTGGCCGCGTTGGAAGCCTGGCTGCAGCACGGTGCAGGTTGCAATGCATTCTGCCCCTTGGCGGGAACTGCACCATGCACCTACAGCATTCACCCCATGTCCTAGTGTGGAGCACAGTGTCCTCACGGTGCACCTACATCATGCACCTGGCGTTCTAAGCAGATACCACTTGGGGTAATGTATCCACGCTCTCACTGGCCCTTTTCGTCAGGACCAGTCCCACAGCAACATGGCGCCGGCTGGTGGTGGTGTTTTCTGGGATTCCTTCGGCGGCCACTTTGTCCTCGTTGCAGCCGACCGCGTCTTTCAGGCACACGCTGGATTCCGCCGAAATTACTCCGATCACGTGACGGGTCACGTGACACCAATACAAACACCGCCTTCCCGATAACTCCCGGCCAATAACGTTTAGTCAGCGTCATATCCTGCAACCTTATAAGCGAACCTAAAAGCTAACTACAAGGACTACAACTAGGCCCTTTCCAATTAGGTAATTCATCAATTCTCAACATTTTAGCGAGGACCAAAATGAGGCACCAGTGCACATCAAGAAACTGCCTGGAAAGACTTTTAGGTGTGCACCTTGGAGGTTTAGTGCTTGTCCCTCGTAAATGTAGTTTAGAATTGCTTGAAGTGGTAGTTTGGTACTGTAGTGTTTTGAAATCGTCGTTTTGGGCTGTAGTCTGTTGCTTCGTGTGCTCTTTGCCTGGAGATATACTCTTCCTCTCTGATTCAGTGACTGCGAATAGTCTCAGGTTGATCCGGTTCCTTCAAACAGACTGCCCCGTATTATCTGCTACGGTATCACCTTGACTTTAATTTTATACCCGGACGTTTGGAGCAGCATTGGTTTCGACACAGGTGAAATTCAAGCTATTTCACGGTGTGTTTCGATGAATAATCCAGAGATTATAGTCTCACTTTCCAACAGAAGACAATACTTTCACGTCCAGACAGAGGATCATAGTCTCATTTCCATTCAGATGATCATATTCTCATTCTCAGCATTCTAAGGCATTCCTTGTAGCCCTCCCACTAGCTAGGTAAAGAGAAAGACTTTGCTTTATTCAAATATGTCCTTTTCTGTGCTTTCTTCAACACGTCAAATTTGGCACATTGTACTTCGTTGGCGCATTGTACTTCGTCTCTAATACTAGAACAATTAATGCAAAATGGACAACATAAGCATAGTTTTGAATAGTTCAAACTACGCACAAACTGTGGTTTTATCTGGTTAAAATAGCTGGTCGTGGTGGAATTGTAGCAATTGAGAGTGAAATCTCATCTATTTGCAGGAAATGCTAAATTCTGATACTCTGGCAATGTTTAGCAAGGCACGCCATACTTGCCTGGTAACTACATCAAAGTCGCTGATTATTGGTTTCCTGGCTTATTGGCGTCATAAAACTGGTCGGGCTTATTGATATCAAATTACTAGCCCGGCTTTTTCAAGTTGACAAAACACAGTCTAGGCTTAGTTTTTGTTTCGTGTATATTTATTTGACTGTAACCAACTTTATTTACAGGAATGAATCCACTCTAACATCCATACAAAACATCTCTTGGACTGAATTGCCGTTACAAAACATATTAATCAATTTTCATTTTATTGCGTGTTAACTTTACTTATAATTTACAATCTGTACTCGATTCGACTATTCCCTTCCGAATTTCTTATCGTCACGAGCAGCCTTCTTCTCCATCTCATCCCAATCCTCGCCTTCTTCCTCTTCGCTCATTTCAGATCCACTTTCAGAACCATCGGAAGAATAATCGTCCTCACTTTGGGCGCTTTCCACTTCTTCATCGGAAGGATTCTCGTCACTGACTTCGAATTCCGATTCCTCGGATTCTTCTTCTTCGTCATCAGAATCTCCGTCTCCAGTCAAAATCTTCCAACCACCATCGGCAAAGAATTGGTATGGATCAGCAAGAACGGTCTTGATAATGGCACCCCAGTTCAAGTTCATCTGTCCTTCACTGTAAGGAATATCCACGTTCGTCAACCACGACTTGACGTCCTCCAACAACTCCATTGGGATTGTATTGATGTGCACTGGGGCCCTGTTGAAGTCCTTGAAAATGAATACCAAATCAAAATTCTTCAAACCGAATTGGACTCTTTCCAAGTGTGCTATTTCAATTTCTTCCAAGGTAACCACCAAGTAGGGAGGATCAATTAATTGGATCAAACAGTCTCTGGTTGGCATACACAACACCGAAGAACGGAATGGAACACCCTGGAAACCCAAGTCACGGAATGGAACGTCCACGTCCACCAATCCATGCAGAGAGTCTGCAATAAGCTCAGCAAAAGCTTTGAATTCTTTGTCCAATAAAACCTTACGACGACGTTCTTCTTGTTCTTGTTGTAATTCGTCTTCATCTCCGTAACGGTACTTACGCTTACGGCCACCAGTTTCATCGAACGCCATGTCACTGGCTTCACGGTAGAATTGCACATCGTGAGTCTTCTTCTTTCCAATCATAATAGGACTCTTCAAGTGACAGTGAATAATCACGATTAATTCGTCCTTACATGGCTGGAAGAACAAGTGCTTGATATTGGAGAACAAAACGTCCACCCTTTGGTCGTTCTTGAACGACGATTGGTAACGCAAACCATTCTCGTGAATTTGCAAGACACCACCAAGCTTTTTGGTATCTGGTGTTGGTCTGACGAACACATTTTCCAATCTCTTGACTCTGGAACCCTTTAATTCGATCAAGTTAGCCTGAGTAACAACATCGGCCATTTGCTTTCTCTCTTGTTCTCTCTTGACTGAGTCTTTCTTCAACTCTTGAATTGACTTGAAAACCTGAACCATCCGTTCTCTGTCACGGGAACGGAGAGTAATGGAACGCACAAATGAGTTATCAGGAGCATCTTCATATGGCAACTCAGTTCTCCGTGATGTGTTTCCACCTGCACCAGGGGAATTGAAGTTCAATCTCAAATAAGTGAATTCACCTTCTTCGTTTTGAGATCCATTCTTAAAGGAATTAATGTGGAATGGCACTGGTCTACCACAAATAGGCAAAATAATTGTTTGGTTCTTGTAGTCAATGTGAATCTTTAAATCCTTAACTCCAGAAGGAATTTGGGACTCTCTGACATAAGATTCGTATTTCTTAAACACTGGCTTTAATTCGGAAGAATCAGTGGCATCTGCTTTAGAAAACCGAGCTAATCCCTCTTGTAATCTCTTTTCATGCAAGCGCAACTGCTGTTCCTGTCTAGCCTTTTCTGGGTTCTCATCATTTTCTCCGGATTCATGTCTGAACTTTTGTTTCAAAATCTTGGAATTAGCTTCGTTTGCGGGAAGACCTCTTTCAGTCTTGATTGGCTTATCGGCCTTGGCATTTCTGGAAGAGTTGGACTGAGCTTTAGCTGGCTCCTCGTTGAAATAAAAGGAGATCTCTGGACGCGCCTTGGTGTAATTGGTCAACAACACGGGTTCAGACTCAGTGACTTTAAAAGTGTCAGTCAATGACAACGCATAATTCTTCAACTTAGAGCTCTTGGCCTTAGAATTGACCAAATTGCTGAAACCAACTGTTAAGGAGATAATGTGACCATTTTGGAGTTTTCTTTCATTCTTGGCATTCAAAATGAATGTCGAATCCCTGAATTCAATACCTAACAACCAACCGCAGTTCTTGGTGAAATTGGCCACCAACTCGGGCCTTTCTGCTTTGATGTAGTCAATGGCTCCTTGGTAAACCTTGTTGGCAGCAACACCATCCTTAATTAAGGTTTTGATAACGTGATTCTGTAATTTGAGCAAGAAATCGTAATTTGCTTCGATTTCAGGTGTGGGGTCAATTAAGAACGTTCTACCAATATTGGAACAGTAGGACTTGAATCTCAAGCCCAATGTAGCCAAAATAACTCCGTCTCCAACTAATTGAGAGTCAGAAGACTCGGCACTGGCCTTCAAGTCGTACTCACCTCCACTTTGAATAATAGGCGAGTAGCACCATTCGAGCAAGTCAGCATCGAAGTCTTTCGATTGCAGAAGTTTCTTTCCAGAGTCTGTCTTCGAAAACCACTTGTATCTTTGGGAATCATCTTCGACCTTATCCTCGATTTTATTGGCAAATCCACTGTTGGAAATCTTCTTCTCTTGGTCAACAATGAGAGACATGTCTTCAACCAAGGCTTCCATCATAGCATTGGAAGATTTGGACGCAATGCTTGTGTTGGAAAACTCTTCAGAGTCCTTCAATTCCATACACTTGGAGAGAAGCAAAGTGGCATCTTCGGGTTTCAAACCTGCATCCTTGGACGCTTCTTGCCATTCTTTGACAAATTTACCTTCATATTGGTCCTTGAGGATTTTTCCGTACTCGCCGTCTTTGACACTCTTCAATTGGTCGATCAATTTGACGAAGAGCTCCTTGTTCTTCTCTGCATCTTTGGTACGAATCCAGATCTCAACGTCGCTGGAGTTGGCGGTGGGTTTATTGGGCAAGCTTTTGAGGTACTTGGCCTTGCCCTCGGAAGTGATGAAAACACACTTGTCCTGGGTAATGTACACCGCTGTGTGCTGGAACTCGTATCCCAACAACCACGTCTGCAACACGGTGGACTTTTTGTAGGTATTGTCATCAACACCAACCACGATCAAAAGCTGGTCAACCGAGTCCTGAATGAGATTCTTTTGGATGATCGAGAGCCTCTTGTGGAAGGTGGAAGCATCGATGTTGGCTTCGGTCATTTTGGACCCAGAGAATATCGATCAAAAACGGGCAGAAAACGGCAGGTTTCGGGCCTTTTATAGTTTCTGATAGCCGGGAAGGATGCCTAATCGGTATATTTCAGCAAAACTGATCGATGTACCGAATTGACTGGGAGAAGGGCGTTGGTGGAGGGAAAGTGATGAAGGTGAACTTTAGTTTTGACTGAGTTTTCGTTCCTGCATATAGAGCGGGAGACGCGTGTCCCTCGAGGTGTTTTGGATTCTAGAAATGATGCCAACGCTTGTTATTCCTTATTCCCAGAGCTTCAGGCGTATTTCACGGTGCAGAAATACCTTAAAGTCGCTCCTTCGAATTTTTACAAGTCGAATTCCTTTTTTTCCCGTTTTCCAGAGCGATTTTTCACCCCGAAATCGCGTGTGAAAATACTCAAACGAGTCCATTACCAAGACTAATTCCGCAAGAACTGTCAAGTTTGGCATTTCGAAGGCTTTTTTGAACTTGTGGACACCATTTACCCTTGGGAACTTCTTTTCTGGACTCAAAGCAATACAATTCATCGTACTTCTTATCCAAAGACAGATTGTTCCATTACCCATCCCTCCAGATCATACTCGCTAAAACACCCAAACGATGTTCAGACAAGCCAAAAGAAGGACTGCCGGACGTAAAAACTTCGATCTGCCTCTGATCTTCCAGGAACAGTCCTTCAAGCACCGGTGTTCCATGTACGATGTGCCCCCACTTCAAGAAATTACTTTGGAGGACTTCGAACAGTGGGCCATTGACCGGTTGAAGGTTCTTATTGAGATCGAATCGTGTGTCGCTCGTGCTAAGACCCTCAAGCAGACTGAAGCCGCCATCAAGCCTTTACTTCTCAAGTATCTTTCCTTGAGTCCAACGACTTCTACCAACCAGGACCTTGTGGAGTTGGAGCGTAAAAAGGACTACTATTCCCACTTCATCTTGCGTTTGGTATTTTGCAGAAATGAAGAGTTAAGAAAGAAGTTTGTTAGAAATGAAACTGTGTTATACAAGATCAGATATGGACAATTACAGCCTAAGGAGCAACAAGACTTTGTCGATTCCTTAAACGACAAGTTGTCTTGGACCTATATAAGTCAAGAAGAGAAGAAGTCCATTTTGGATAAGCTTTATGCTGCTACAGGACCTGCCATAAGGAGCATCTTGATGGCAGACAATCCTGAAATTTCCATTAGCAATGAACAAATCAAACAGAGAATTGCTACTCATGAAAACTTCATTAAATTGCCATTTGAAAAAGTTACGAACCTCATTGGATCCAGATCGGTCTATGTCAAGGACGGTTATGCCTATATTCCAACGATCATGCAGTTGAGTTTGTTGGCACTGAACTTCCAAGAAAATCTAGAGAAAATGTTAATAAGAACTTTCCAAACTTTGCCCAGATTAGATGAAGAGGACAGATTGTTGCCTCTTATGAACAGTTTATCGCAAAACTTCAGTTCATACGATTACGATGCTTCTCTGTACGGTGATGCCAAATCCGACATTAATGCTGTTTCTATCACTAAGCCTGTCATTACAAAGCATTATCCATTGTGTGCTAGTTATGTGCAAAGAAACTTCATGGCCAACTCACACTTGAAATATGATGGTAGATCGCAATTATCGCTCTTCCTTAAGGGTATTGGTTTAAGTGTGGATGAAGCATTGAAATTCTGGCAAGATCAATTCACAAAGGGAGCTAATGGAATTACTGTTGATACGTTCAACAAACAATATCGTTATAATATCCGTCACGATTACGGATTAGAGGGTGGAAGAATAAATAAGAGACCCTGGAATTGTGCCCGTATACTTCTGATGACCACTCCTCGTTCTAGTTCTGGTCAATACCATGGATGTCCTTACAAAACCTTTTCTTCGGAAGCCTTGATAAACAATTTGCAAGAACTTGGAATCAGTGATCAAAATGACATCAATGCAGTAATGGATCTGGTGGCAAGTGATGAATTTACACATGCATGCACTAAGGTATTCGAATTGACCCACAAGAATGAATTAAAGGGCAGTAAAGCCGAGGAAGAAATGCATATTAACCATCCTAATTTATACTTCGATAGATCCAGGCAACTCGAAAGGGCAACCAATGAAGGCAGTAAAGTAACTATTTAATTTCTGTGTGGATTTTTTTGTCGATTAACTCATTTACGAAGTTCTATTGTTTCTATCAGGTTGGTACATTTCAATAGCTCCCTTATTCAGGTTTATTGTTTGAACCGAATTGGTTACTTGTATGCTCGGAGTTCAAAGTATTATGGCACTGCTAGAACTAGTAGCCCTGAGGCGGTTTCTCTGCCCAATAGTAGAAGCCTTATTGCTTCACGGTCATATGCTTTCTCTTGTATTATCATTTGCAAAGTCAATATAAATTTATTGTAATAATAGTCACAAGGCTCTGTTGGTGCATAAAACACTGCTAATTAGTGGAACCTGGCTTAACCAAGCTGAAACCACATGCCATGTACCAAACATGCACCAGCCCTATATAATTTAGTGAGAGTTGTTTATATCAACCAAAAGATAATTGGTTGATCAACTCAAATCTATAGAACCCCACAATTTCTTAAAATCCCACCATGAGGCTCCAGAGCCACACACACCAACCCAGAAGGGCGACAAACAACCTTCATACAAAGACCAGTGCACAACCAATGGGATTTGAATCACATTCTTAAAAACCAGTATCTTCCAGTCTTTGTCCCATTTGGATCTTGGGGTTCTTCTGAACAATTCCACAATTTCAATCACGACGTAACCAGCCCACACGCGTGAGCACCAAATGTAGGTCTCGATACACCAGTAGTTATTATCGTTGGTGCCGACCCAATTGTGGTCTGTTAACCAACCAGCGTTTTCCAAAAGTTCAAGAACCAAACAGTTGATCGACTGCAAGAAATTGACCATTCTGTCCAATTTGGGAGCTGCAGCAGTTGGATCTACCATTGCTGTGTATTCGTCGATGATCCAGGGCATGTATTTGATGGAATCAGTAAGACGGTTGAAAATACGGATATCCGACAAGTATGACGAAATAGCCTTCAAGTGGACAGCCAATTTCGATGGAACCTCCTCTGTTTCCTTTTCGGAGATCTGTTCCTTCTGCATCCAAGCAGCCACCGACTTGTTGTTGGACTGCTTCATGTCGTAACCCCATTTGGCAGTGAAGGAGTTGAGAATTCTCAAGAAATTGGAGCGTTGGTTGCGCAAAAACCTCTTGATCTGGGGTTTATTGTTAAGCACACTGCTCACTAAGAGCGTGAAGTAGCAGATGAAGTAGAGATTGGTATCCACTGTGGCGCTGCTGGACAAAACCTTGGTGGTGATCTCATGGTAGAGCTTTCTGCTGAAAATGGACTTCTTGAGCAAGTGCTGGAGCTGGAGAAACACGCTTAATGGAAGGGGTCTGGAAATGTGCCTGGGTTTGGCCAACGGAGAGATCGAAGCGATAGAAGTCATGATGTTGGACTGATGTAAAACTGTGGAGGTTGAAAAAATCGCTCACTGTATAATTAGCGACTGACTCGGCGCAAATTGGTGTAATTAGAACGGATCTGAATGTCCTTAGTGATGCTGCTGGCGTAATGAGATGTCTTCGGAGCGTCTAGGAGCTCTTCCGAGTGTAGAAATGCCGAGGCGTGGGGAGAAGCTGAGGTCGAGGATCTTTGACCAAAGGGAACAACAGTTGACAAAAGGACAGCTCTGATTGGTAGACTTGGGGCGCGTCTAGCGGGAGATTGTGTGGAGCAGTCCGGGACGGGAGTTCTGGATCGGTACAAGAGCCTTGTGGTAAAACAGCGGGAATTGCGATGGCTTTATATTAAAATCCGACTTGGTGCACCTGCACATGCACGGCTAAATAGAGGGTCTTATCTGGCTG
The DNA here is from genome assembly GCA_030565345.1 of Suhomyces coccinellae. Taxonomy (NCBI): domain Eukaryota; kingdom Fungi; phylum Ascomycota; class Pichiomycetes; order Serinales; family Debaryomycetaceae; genus Suhomyces; species Suhomyces coccinellae. The sequence continues at coordinate 34,940 of JAJMBP010000007.1, read as the reverse complement.
AAAAAGAGCGGGCTCTGCGGTTATATGTCAAGTATGGGCAGGCCGTCCTGTATCTAGAGCAACGGGCTATGGGGTACATCCAGATCGGCTGTTTTCGATGTGGAGAAACGGTAAATATACAAGATTTTGCCAGGATTTCTGGGGTAAGTTGCGGACCTCGGGACGTGGCGGGGTCACGTGCGCTCGTCTGGCAAAGTATGCAATTACGGGGAGACGGCGCCGGGCGGGAAGAGCGGTCTTCTGAGCGGCCGGGAGCGACGGTGGGAAGAGGATCGGAGGAGCTGGGAAGAGATCGGGAGCCAGGGGCCGGAAAGACGGTAGCGGCTAGGTATGGGTCACGTGCTACGCTGCACGTGACCTTAGCGGCTGCCCGAAGAGGACTGCATCCCATACTGGCCCACCGACACATGGCTCCGGATATTCTCCATCCGAATGCCCTCCTTGAGCGCATAGCGCTCCATGCCCTTCTGGTCCGCCGAGCCCACCGTCTCCAACACCACCTCGTTGATCTCCTCGATTTCGTCCTGCACATGCGGCAAGGCCAAGTTGAGAATGAGCCCCAAAAAACCCGTAACCGCATAGCCAGTTTCCATGACGAGGACAATGGCGTCCAAGAAGCCCGAAAGCGACAGGTTGTGGCCGTGGTAGGTGAACACGTGACTGAACCAGTCGGGCACCAACACCGCCCCCACCCCGGGCATGAGGGCCGCCGTGAGCACGAACCGGTCTCTTCGCGTGAACTCGGTGCCTGAAATAATCTTGATTCCAGACACCGCCACCGAACAGTAGAGGAACGACGTCATGCCGCCCAAGACCGCCTTGGGAATGGCCACGATGGCCGCGGCAAACTTCGAGAACACCCCCATCACCACCATGAAGAACGCACACCAGTAGCCCACGGTGCGGTTGGCACACTTGGTGACAGAAATGACTCCGTTGTTCTGGGCAAACGTGGACATGGGGGTCACGGTGCACAAGCCGGAGAGGATGCCGTTGAAGCCGTCGGCAAGCACGCCGCCCTGGATCCGCGACTCGTAGAGCTCGCCCTCCACCTCCAACCGGGACACATCGCAGGTCGCCGTCACATCGCCAATGCACTCCATCATGAGCACGATGTACACCGCCAAGAACGGCAAGATCACGGGGGCATACACTCGCAAGCGGAACGTGTGTACCCACATGAAGGTCACGGCGGCCGACTGGCGGATACCGTCGTCCAGGAAGTAGCCGCAGGCGGCCGCCACGATGCAGCCCACCAAGAGGCCCACAATCACTCCACACGACTTGATGATGGGAGATCCGAAGCGCTCTGCTATCACGATCGATACGTAGACGAGGAATCCAAGACCGACAAACTCCGCCGAGCCCCATGGAAGCGAATGCCGCCCCACTTGACACATTTCACCCACACATCCTCCTCCTCCGACCCAGTCCTGGACTCCGGTCTCGATCAACGAGACTCCGATGAGCAACACCACGGGGCCGGTAACGATGGGCGGAAACGCCTTCTGCAACGCCAGGGACGGCATGAACGAAAGCGCAATCTCGAGAAGCGAACACACGATGCCACTGGCCAAAATGTGGCCGTACCCGTCCGGACAAGCCAAATGCTTGCCGTCTGCATCCACGGGACACACTCCCGTGGCATACATGAGCGGAAACGCCTTGGTGACGATGGTGATGGTGGCAAACGACGTGCCCACCACCGAGAGAAGCCCGGTGCCAATGAAGTACTTGGTCCGGGGTATGCGGAAGCGGGTGATCTGGATGCACAGGAGAATGCCCGATGTGATCAACAGCGACGACACGAGGTACTGCACGAGCTTGATGTCCAAGTTGGCCACGCCGCCGATGATGAGGGGCGGCGTCACCACGCCGGCCAACATGGAGAGCGTGTGCTGGAGTCCGAGAATGAAGCCCAACACGATGGGCATGTTGGAGTCGAGCCCGAAGAACGGCTGGGTTTTGGGCTCTTTGGACACGAACGGGATCTCGGGCACAAAGAGGTACTTGTAGTCGTAGTCGCCCAAGAGGCCTTCACGCGTGGACACCTTGCGGAGGATCTGTCGGGCTAGGGTCTTGATATTGGGAGTCATGACGTGAAGTGAAATAGACAGACAGAGAGAGGCAAGTGAAAAAAAGACAAGGACGAGTGGAATAACGAAGATGTCGTGAGAGGATTGAGGAAAGGTGCCGTGAGATGTGCTGGAAGGAAGTTGATGAGAAGTGGAGATGAGGTGAGGTATTATAGGAACTATCGCTTTGTCACTGGGTCTGAACCCTGCTCTTATCCTGGAGATACGGAACCTATCGTGGAGTGTGATTGGAATATGGATAAGGCGATAACGGAAATAACCGAGACAGATAAGAGAACCACAGGGAAGCGAAGAGGGCTGCAGCGGGCGCCCCAGAGGCGGAATCGAAGCGGAAAAAGAGGCAATGGAAGCCGACGAAGCGGATGTGACTATGGGTGGCTTTTTCGAGGCGTAAGACTTCGAGATGGCCGGGATAAATGGCGGTGTAGAAGAGCAGGGTTTTCACTGGAGTTCCATGACACCTGCATGTGGAGGGGTTCCTGCACGTGTTTGACGTGGGGCATAATTAGGTTGCGATTGGGGTTCTTGCGGGTTTGTGTAGGAATGTGATAACACTCGGGTCTTGATTTGAACAGATAAGTGGTTTGATAAGTGGAGTTTTGATAAGTGGAGATTTTGATAATTGGAGTTTTGATAATTGGAGTTTTTGATTAATGGAGTTTCTGATTAATGAAGGTAATGATTACTGGAGTTTCTGGTAATTATGACTTCCTGAAGGTGGTAAATGCAAGCTACCTGATGTCCAATGATAGCAGGTATTTCTGAGAAGCTGTGATTTCCTCCTGAGACTGCATCTGCCTCCTACACAACTATACCTATTTTTAGAGGACTTGATAACTGGAGGAATGCAACTTCACCAAGAATCTCCTGATAACCGAAACTGGCCAGTGAGACTGAAAATATGTAGACCACGTCTTGAATACAACTCCTCATTGAATCTGTACCACTTCTGAGACCACCTGCTTGAACTGCACCTCGTGCTGACTATAAATTCTCCGCCTCCTGGAACTCCACTTACCAATACTGGAACTCCACTTTCTAATACTAGAACTCCACTCAATGGTGGAACTCCACTTATTGGGACAGCAACTGAAAGGTACGGAGCAACTGTAACTACTCAGTCGTAGCTGCAGCTACCACTTCCTGCCACTTCTACGTTATTCGAGCTACTTACTTAGATTTGGCTAATTTCTGAAACTGTAATTACTAACTGCGATCAACATCTAAGACCGTAATAGGAACTAGGTTAAATTGTAATTAAAGAGAACAGGGTATGAGGGGGCTGTTTGTATTGAATAACGGATAGGACTTTGGTGGTGCTGTGTCTGTTGAGACTTGATATTACTAGGACTATAATATTTCTCACTGAAAGTGAACTTCTTGAGCACTAGTGGCAAGGTGTACCACAATACGAGACCTGGTGCTAGGATCTTCCTAATTATGGCGCTTAAATCCTATAGCCGAAGTATATTTCCATGGTAATTGGAGATCTTACGCTAAAATCAGAAGTTACCACTTCTGCAATAACGAATTCGAGAGAACAAACTTGATCACTGTACTTTACACAGGGTCAAGCAATCAACCCAACTCCATTTTTGTACTTCTTACGAGTATACAAACTGATCCAAGAACTACTGCCAGGACGGTCACTAATAATGATGTTGGAATTGACCGGTTGTTGCTGATAAAGCCAGGTAAGGCTTTTCGCACCCAAAGGCCATCAGCACTATAATTGTGATCTGGGAACATCATACAAGTCCACCTTAACAACAGGAGAAAAGGTTATTCTTGTGGGGAAATCTGATCACACTGACCAAGATTACTGCTTCACCAAATAGAAAGACCAAGATGGTGATAGTTGAGGTTCCAACACCAACAGTGACAACCTCTACGACGTGGACAGGTAAAAAAAAATACTCCACAACAACTTGGTATGCACTTTATAGAAGTACCGCCACGGTGACTCTCGAGTTGCATCTCCTAACACCAAGCCAATCAAGACTATGAATGTCAACACTTTCGGACCAAAAATGCAATTATTCAGCCAAGGACCCTTGAAAAATTAATCCCCACTATAACCACGTACAAAGAATCTACTTTTCACCCAATAACGCTGAAATCTTCTTCTAGTTACCCTGAGACGAAGATGGGTGCCAAAGGTATTGAAGTGTCTGGTGACCTAATCTTTTCCATTTCTTCTTCTCAAAATGTCATTAGCCAAGCGTATGTGCAAGGTTTTACCTCCCAGCTCGGATCCAGTGGGTTGAGTTCTATGTTATGGTATTCTTCTAGCACTTCTGAAGACTACTGTTCGTACTGAGCACTTTTAACTACAATGAGCCAGTAATTCGACTATTCAATTTCTGGATATCAATCTCTCTGTGATGCGTAGAACAGTATGTTTAAATTAGGTTCAATTGAAGTCTCAGATCTCCAAACGTAGTATGCACTCGGGAGTAAAATAGAAATCTCCACGAAATCGTGCTTAGATCTCCCTAACTTCCATACTGCAATAATCCCAAAAAACCTGTCAATTCCTTTTACGACTGTTACAAAATATTACAAAATTACCAAATCCCAGCATTTCTTAGGAAAATTGGCAAGATCGTAGAAATCGGAGACAGGCATGAATACAGAGATCAAAACCATGATCTATCTTCAACTAAGGCTTTTTAATACAGGAAATTGAAAGGTGGCGATCAGAGGCGGTTACGAGCTTGGTCTAATCTAGATTTCTTATTCTTGCTTGGACAACTACAATTAAAATCTACAATTTCACTTACGAAGTGGCACTAATGCTTCACTAGTAGATCCATCTATCTGATAAAACTCAACAATAGCCACAAAATCCAGCCAGGCAGTAGAATAATAGCAAATTTTTCATGGGCTATTGTCTTCCCCAAACGTAGATCCTCCAGGATCTGCTAAGGGTTTTGAAGGGACCCGCAGCGTCATATGAGGTCCATTGTAGTGTGAAACTGACGTCTCCTATGCGTATGCTCTTTTGGTTGATATTTCTGGTTTCACCACAGTATCTGGTACTGGGACACAGCGATTGGCCTTACAAATGCGCTACAAAGGCCATAGAGTGTGTAAAAATCTTGAGCTGGACCAAATCGAGAAACTACATTCCATGATTTTACGAATCAGGAAAGGATTGCCATGCCAATCCTCCTTCTCGATTGCTATCAACTGGAGCGGTGGGTGAATGGAAAGTGGCTACGGGATGGAACTACAGCAAGGAACCTCTCACTCACCCCAATGCCTGGAGGAGGAGTAGTAGGGGCACAGAGGAGACCAGTCTTGGAGGACCTAGACCAGCATTGACTAGTACCATGCAGCACCAAAGCGACCAGCATTAACTAAACGATGGAGCTCCAACGGTAAAGTAATATTGTCTGTAGACGGAACGTCTTTAGTGGACCAGCGTCATTAGTAGACTAATACTGTCCGCAGTGGACCAATTCGATGAACACCATTGGCACATGATGGACAAGGCATGAACTGTCTGCACAGCCCTTACAGAAACGCCACACTCCCTTCCAGAATTCCCTTCCTCTCCCCATTCCACTCTCCATTCCACTCTCCATTCCAGAACACTTCACTACTGTTCAGTGCTCGTTTCATGAACTGTGGAGAAGCTGGCGATGCCTGGCACGCATCAAAAAAGTCACACGAGAAGTCGCGGCCACTCACCTCCAGTGTGTCACAAGTGCATCACGACATCCATTGTGATGACTCTCGTTGCGTCAGATCGAGATCGGACAACCACCCCATCCACCATAAACCCCAGCGTGCACCGAGAACGCCGCCATGCAGCACTGCTGCTGCGTTGGCTGGAGCAACTGGCCATGGGCTGCAGATCGTGAAATTGGAGGTCCAAGCAAATTTTCCCCGGTCCTGATCTTGGAATTGGGCCGCCAGCCAAAAGAAAGGCCCTGGCTTGCTGTGGTGGTTTGGTGCTGGCCCTTTGGTTCGGCGTCTGCGACCCTGGAGTCGCCAGGGCCTCGTGGAATCTGGGATTCTCGGGAAGCGCCTCCGGCTTATCAGCTGGGCCGATCTCGGGCAGGGTAGGCCATGGTTTATATACTCGTGGCGTCGGGTGGCGGCATGGCGGTTGCGAGCCCTGGCCCCGCGGGGCGGGGCCCGCAACGCGAATCTGCACGCAGCACAGAAGCATCTGCATGGAGCCTGCGCGCACGTGATTTCCGGTTATTCTCCACGACGGACTCTTGCCACGGGCCCTTCGCCTTCCCTGCTATTGTGCACCGGGACAGCGCTGCCTAGTCCACGCTAATCGCACACGATCTATAATGTGGGCTTGCCGGCGAGGCTGAAGGTGGGAGAGGCTCAGGCGCCAGATGGAGATGATTAACCCTTTAAGACATTCTCCAGGCCAGGTCGGAGATTCAATTATGCACCGGCTGCAGATGGCAAAATATTATGTTTACTGATTACTCCAACGGTAATGAAGGTTCTGGAATTGGAACACCCTTATTTGGCGGGCCTGTTTGTGCAGCGGGCGCAAGAGATGGAGGACGATGCCTCAGTGGCGCCTGATTCTGCTGCTGCTGTTTCTGCTGCTTGTTGATGCACCTCTCACTAAAGGCTCCTCTATTCACGTCTAATGCCAGGGGTCCGTGCGGTGTCGTCTCCTCACGCACCTCCTCCTCCACCACAACATGCACTGGCCTCCTCAGTGGTCCTGCTTGTTGCCCAAGACTCCTCCAATCGGACGTCAGCCCAGCAATTTTACAATGCGGGTTATGAGCCCGCGTGCGCTTTAGTGCGTCCGTTAGGAGAAACAACGATACCGCCATGCTTATTTCTGGGGCCCCATCCCACCAAACGGCCACCTGGCTGTTGTAGCGTCCTCCACGGCAACACTGGCCGGGCACATTGGCTCATGTTGGCCCCGAAGCACGGCACGCTGGCCGTGCTTCACCGCCGGCCACGACCCCCACGGCCTGCTCCCTCGCGTGCTGCATGCGCATGGCACGCTTGTTTTCCGGAACTAGAATTCAATCTCCGGTGCCTCGTAGTACCAAACCTTGTTACCCGCATCATGCACCTGCCGCCTACGCTGCTGCTGCTGCTGCTCCCTCCCGGCCCACTCCCACAGTACATGGTACATGATACATGCTTCGCTCCTGCAAGCCTCTAGCCTACTGGAGACGCATCCGTATGCACGTAGTCAATTTCCCCTGCCTCCTCCATGGCGGCGTTTCTTGGTAAATTGTTCCACCTTTTCTTTCTACCACTTGTTCTTTAATATAACCGCAACCACCCCACCAAGCTTTTTCGTTTTTCTGGCCTCCATCCCGGCAAAATTAATTCCACCCACTTCCTTTCTTCTTTCTGGCACGGCCACCCCCCAGTCCTCCTGGCATCCAACTTCCACATCTCACTTTCCACTGCCTTCACCACAACACTCCCACCAGCTCCTCCCCCACCACCTGCATTTGCAACACCCATCGCATCCCTCCAGTTCATGTTGAGACAGCCCCCACAATGATCCCCACAATGATCCCGTTGAAACTTCGAAGGAGACAGATCCAGCTCTTCATGGGCCTCTCGCTCCTCCTTGTGATCTCGTTCGCCCTCATCAGCAGCCTGCATCTCGTGGGAGAGGCCGGCGACTACTTTCCCGCCAAGATCGCCATGAACAACTTCGACCGCCTTGGGAGCCTGGTGTACCCGGAGGACGGCGAGGACGTCGACCTCGCGTCCGGCGTCGAGCGCCGTCTCAACCAGATCCGCAAGTCCAAGACCAAGTCCGACTTGGAGCAGAAGTTCTGGCTCCTTGACACCAGCATCGAAGGCTCCACCTCGGTGCGAATGCCGAAATATTACAACAAGAGGCAGACTAAGCCTCCCATCCAACCGTTCGACCCTCGCTTCACCTTGGGCATCTACTTCCACGCGATCAAAAAGACGGCTCGGGCTAAGCCCAACACGCAGATCGAGCTTCCGTTCCACTGGGACGACTGGATCGACTTCAAGACCCTTAACAAGTACTTGCTTGCTCCAAAGGCGGAGAAGCCCACCTGTGCCCTCCTCGATGCCCGTGAGGCCGAAAAGAAGTGGAAACAGGAAAAGGAAGAGAAGGAGAAGGAAGAGAAGAATGAGAAGGAAGAAATCGAGAAGTTGAAGAAGGAGTTCGAAGAAAAGAAAAAAAAGGAAAAGGAAGAGAAAGAGAAGAAGGAGAAGGAAGAGAAAGAGAAAAAGGAAAAGGAGGAGAAAGAAAAGGAAGGAAATAAAGATAAGGAGAAAGAAGAGGATAAAACAGACTCAAAGGAAAAGCAAGAGAAGGAGCACACACTAATCAATAAGAAAAGAGAAGTTGATATCGAGAAAAGAGGCGACGCTTCTCCACCACAGGAGTTTTGTGTTGAGATAGCTCCAACAGGCAGAGGCAACAAATTGAACCCCGGATTCCATGTATTCAAAAATCCTAGTTCGACAACCCAAACTTTGGCACTTCTTACGGGAAAATCTTACATGTACTCTTTCGCTCCTCCCCCGAGCTCCGTCATTTTCCTCACAAAGGATGGATCTTATAACATGACCGTATCGAGAAGCTCGAAACTTTTGGATAATGGACTAGTTGAAGACTACATCGCTGAAACTAGATCGAAGACTGTCGATGCATTGCGCGAGTTCCGTGCATTGCAGAAGGCGGTTAAACCTGACAGCAAATTGGTGGTCAATAGTTACAGTGTCAATATTCCAGAGGAGTCATTTATTGTCAACCACACAGATATCATTGACCTTCTTGAAAGTAAGCCTAGCTTAACCCCAATGGAACACAACTACTACAATAGTTTGTTGTATTCAGTTCAAGTTACCAAAAAGGGTCCCCCAAAGTATTTTGGCGAAGCTAGATTGGTTAATACCAACCTCGGTGATCATTACGATTGGCGTTTCTTCAATGGTATAATGTACGGTGTCTATGAGCAAACTCTTGTGCTTCATAGATTGGTTAGAACATGGCTTTCTTTCTCACGGAAGCATGGAATCACCACCTGGGTAGCACACGGATCCTTGTTATCTTGGTATTGGAATGGAATGGCATTTCCATGGGATAACGATATCGATGTTCAAGTTCCTATCATGGATTTGCATAAGCTTTCCCTTTTGTACAATCAAACGCTCGTTGTTGAGGATGTTGAAGATGGTTTCGGAAGATATTTCCTTGATTGTGGTACATTTATCACTCTAAGAGAAAAAGGCAATGGAAAGAATAATATTGATGCTAGATTCATCGACGTGGACACTGGTTTGTACATTGATATTACAGGAATGGCTCTTTCTGACTCTTGGACACCCGACAGATACAACAATCTTTTACCACATGAAGAGCAAAGCAAGAAGAGCATTGTCAAGAATAAGAAGCTTCAAATTTACAACTGCCGTAACAATCATTTTGTGAAGCTCAGCGAAATTTCTCCGTTAATCAAAACATCAATCGAAGGTGAAATTGGATACGTTCCAAGAAAGTTTTCTAATATTCTCAATGTCGAGTATTCCAACGGTTTGAGATCTAAAAAGCACAGCAAACATATTTTCATACCTCTGATCAGACTTTGGTTAAGAGAAGAAGATTTGTTTTATTTCTTGAAAGATCCTAAAATGTGGAACAAATTCCATTCCTATAATGAAAACTACCAGATTGAAGTAAACCAATCAAACTCTAGCATGTACCTGCTAAATGGCTACGAGTTATCAGAGGAGCAAAAGAAAGCATTGCACAGAGAGGCTATACTAAGAGAAGCGCACGGAAAGAAGGGACCCGATCTTTCTAAATTCGAACTCGGAGCCAATGGTGAATTCCAGGTTTTCGAATTGGAATTGAATGAACTAATGCAGTTGATCAATAAGGATGAAATATTCATAGAGCTCTTCAATACCCGCGAATTTACTTCTTACCATGAGCTGGAACTTATGAGATTGCTCTTTGGAAGATCAACTGCAAAATTGTTAGAAGAAGCCCCAGACTTCCTTCCTTTGAAGTATGAGCCATTTTTGTACCGTCTTCATAGTGATGGTATTTCTTATGAAGAAGAGGTTGATAGATACATGAAATTGGTAGCTCAATACGAGGAGTTGAATCTGTTCAACAACGATCCTGTTTTTGAGTTCGATCAATAATCAAGAGTATCGTTACAGCATCCAATACCCCTTCACATCAGTCATCTCGGAGATCATCGTATTCTCCGCCACATCATATTCGCATAAATGTCAAGATAGATACATCTGTTCGTCTTAGGCGACTATTTAAGTGACATTGTGTATTATCATATTCATTAATTAGTTAATAACTGTTTCATCTTTGATCTACGTATCCAAATTAGTTTGCTCTGACATTTTCGCTTGGGCCACAAGGTTGGCTGGAGCATCCATTCTTGGGAGCACCACTTCAACCATCCTGATTCTGTCTGGAATGGCGAACTTGCTATCCGTAAAAAGAGAATCCAACTCTCCCGTAGTAGTTACTCTGATGGTCTCGTAATGTTTGGCGTTAAATAATTGCAAAATACCCAAGTTGTTCCAAGGTTGAATGTCGTTGTATGTAGCATTCATCCCATGAATCAACCGTTCAATTGTATAACCTTCGTTATTGAGGACGAAGAGATAGGTATTGTTGCATTCCCATTTGCACATAGAGGAGATTTCTTGTACAGTTAATTGTAAAGAACCATCACCAACAAACAAGATAACTCTCCTGGAAGGATCAAGTTCAAGTGCCGCCATTGCAGCTCCAAAAGTTGCACCCACAGTGAATCCGATGCTACCCCACAAAACCTGGGAAATTCCAACCGTGTTCTTTGGAAATCTTGACTGTACTATTCCAAATGCAGACGTACCAGTTTCCGTTACGATGATGTCTCCTTCACGGAACCAGGAAGAAACCAGGTTCCAAAGGTATTCCTGGGTAAGAAGAGTTCCCGAAGGAGATCTAGCCACAGGTAAAACGGGCGTAGATATCACTGGTGGCACGTAATTGGGAGATATCCATTCACCGACATTGGCAAGCAAGATCTGAAGAGTCTCTTTCATTTGCACCCCCGGAAACGTGGCTTGACAGATCTTGGTGTAATCCGAATGGAACTCCACTACGTTCTTGGTCTTGTAGGAATAGGAAAAAGACCCTGTGTTGAAGTCCAGGAGCAAAGCACCTATGGATAAGATCAAGTCTGCCAGATCTACTGCTTCACGCACCATTGGCTGCGAAAGGGTTCCAACATAGACTCCACCAAAGCGAGGATGGGACTCGTCAAAGCCCGATTTGCCCATAGGTGTGGTGAAGACTGGAAACTGGGTGGCATCAACCAATAGTTCAACCTCTTTCTGACATCTGTGACGAGAAGCACACGCATCGACCAACACCACTGGGTTGGAGGCACCTTGGATCAACTGCAAAATTCCAGTAACAACTTCGTCCTGGGCTTCGGGCTCGTTGGGCTTTAGCCCCAAATCAATAGGATTGTTGAGTAGGTTTGCTGGAACTTTCAAGTCCACCAAATTGGAAGGCAACCCGATGTATACTGGCCGTTGGTAGACCCAGGCTTCTCTGATACATCTATCGATTTCTGTTGGAGCAGTGGAAATATCTGAGATGAAGGCAGTAGTTTGACTGATGTTGTTCGACATACGATGGAACACGGTGAAATCTCCATTTCCGAGTGTGTGATGCAAGAGTAACTGCTTTGCTTGGGAAGCGATGGATGGAACTCCCACCACATGGAGGAGTCCAACATGTTCGGCGTAAGCACCGCCAATTCCGTTCAAAGCAGATAATTCGCCCACTCCGAAGGTAGTCACCAAGCAAGCCAAACCCTTGATCCGGGAGTATCCATCAGCAGCGTAGGCTGCATTGAGCTCGTTGGCATTTCCTGCCCATTTCATATTGGGCACTTCGAACACTTTGTCTAAAAGCGAGAGATTGAAGTCACCAGGAAGGCCGAAAATGGTGTCGACCTGAAGCTGGTGGAGTCTCTCGAAGAGGTATCTTCCGAGTGTAACTTCTGCCATGCTTGCGATTATTTCGTCTTGTAGAAGGGTGTCGAAAGGTTGGAAAGTTCAATTGAGTGGATGAACTGTGACGTTTAAGCAAAGCTTGTATACAAAATCTTCAATTGAATCCAAAATATTCAGTAGAATACAAAATCGTCAATTGAATCCAAAATCTTCAATTGCAGCTGAATTTTAATTGATAGTAATGTGCCAATTTCAACGGTTCTTTGGTCTATATCAATTCAGTCTGGCGAAACACAATCTTCTTCAAATATTAACCCTCTCGTCAATTATGCAGTCTGAACAATTATCCAGTATTTGTCGATGTCAAAGAAGAGACGGACACAATCTAAGACGATCTAATGTTCTGAAACTTCAGTATATGCAAAAAGCTGAATTCAGGCACAACCGTTTGAAGAACAATCGCTATTTCTGATAACGAGATAGTAATGGAATTACTGACAACGAAAGCTGCTGGAAAAGAGCAATCAGAACACAGTTAAGCAGTCTATCTTGTCCAAATTGAAGGTCTTTCTCAATAAGGTGAGTGAATTTGATCTCAAGTTCACTTTACTATTGGCTTGAAAGATGGTCTACTCGGAATGGGTGCAAACTATATATATGCACTCTCAACGCACTAAACGCATATTTGCACTGTCGTAAGTGCATACTCGGGGTGGGTGAGGTACATTCTGCATATAGTCCGTTTGCCAGGACTGCCGCCTGCATGCAAAATGCACCACTTGCTTGTATGCAGGCCGGTATCTCCCGCACTACATAACCTCACCAAGGCAAATCACGCTCCAGACATCACGAGTGTCTCACATGACGAGCTTCTCGCACTACGCGTCTGACATCCTCACGAGTGGTAGGTCACATGTCCTGTCGGATTATGTCCAAACTTCAATGCCCCAATCGCCAAAACTCCTCCTTCTGCAAGTTCCGAACTGCCCACTATATAAGCAAGCATCCGTGTCTGCTGAGCCATGGCCTGATACGGAAAGCCGACTCAGCCGAAACACCTGCCACCGCGACTTTGTGGCACCTGGTCCGTCCTTGCAGAGCGTTCTGCACGGTCCGCATGCGTAATATGCGGTCCGTTCACGCACATCCAGCAACGTGATAGGTCACGCTGGGACGCCGCATGCACCACACGTGAGTCACGCACGTGGAATTGGCGTGCCCCGCAGGGCCGTTACCCGGACATCGCCCCAAACTGCAATCATGTGAGGAATTCCTCGTGATCCAATTTGTTTAAAAACCGCAGACCCCCCATAAACAAACGTGATTTTCTACAATTTCCTGCCTTCTACCCAAAACACCCCCGGTAACGTATGTATAACATGAACTGGCTGGTCCAGCACGCTCACGTGTCTCCCAATGCCCTCCTGCCTCTTCTTTCCCTCCCCGTTTCTCTGTCCTGTCCCGTTTTCTCCTGCCCTGTCCCTCTCCGCCACGTGATGGCTTGCCCGTGATCACCCCCTTCATTGCCTCTACTAACACCCCAGAATGCCCAAGAGAGAGTCCGACCACCACGAACCGGAGAAAAAGAAGCTCCATAAGGACGACATTGCAATTGATTCCGAGTTGCTCGGACAGCAATCGTCGTATTCCAATGACAATGGCGTGCCCGGCGACCGTTCCGGCAAGGACGACCACGACGAAGTGTCTGCAGCAGAGGCGGCCGCCGCTGCCGTGGCTGCAGTTCACTCCAACGAGCAGGCGTCGCAGCAGCACTTAGCCTACCAGAATGCCTTCAGACAACAGCAACAACAGCAGCAGCAACAACAGCAACAGCAACAGCCAAGATCTCCTGCCGACGCTGGACGTTCGCCTGCAACCTTCCCTCCACAACCAACCACCTTGCCTCCTCCAGGAGCCGGCAAGCCCTCGCATGGTCTGGATGAGTGGCACAAGCAGAGAAGGGAGAACCACAAGGAAGTCGAAAGAAGAAGAAGAGAGTCCATAAACGTGGGAATTAAAGAGTTGGCTGCCTTGATTCCAACTCCAGACACAAACAAGGCCCAGATATTACAGCGGGCTGTGGAGTACATTAAGAGATTGAAAGAAAACGAGAATAACAATATCGAAAAATGGACTTTGGAGAAATTGTTGACCGAGCAAGCTGTGTCCGAGTTGAGTGCTTCTAACGACAAGTTGAAGCAGGAGCTCGAGAGAGCCTACCGTGAGATCGAGCAGTGGAAGGAGATGGCCAGGGCCAGCGAGGAGAAGAAGTGATGTAATTTATGTATTTTAGTGTATGATATTGTAATTGGAATAAAACCTATCCACAAACATGTAAAGGGAGACATTGACAGCTTTCTTTCTGTCGAAAGACATATAGCACCACATCACTTGTCGGTCATAATAGAAAAATTCGACTTTTCAAGTTCGGACTTTTATTCAATTTTCAATTAAGGACAAATTGGTTAATTGCCCCACTGTAATGCACGATGCTTATGCTTCTGTACACTTTCCGGTAAACAATTCGGAGTTTTGGGGTGATTTTTCACCTAGGGTCAACTTGAACATTTATCAAAACAGGTAATAATGTTGCAACCTGTCATGTGACTGATAAGCACATTATCACCACGTGAGAATTCATCGTGGTGAAGGAGTACAAGTGGTGCGTCTGCAACACCTTATTGGCTAGACTTCCTTCATTTCCAATATGAATTGATTATAATTTAAAACTTTGAAAGCCATTAGTTGTTAATGGATGAAAAATGTGTATATTTGACGAAATATTAGAAGATATTGGTGTAAAACTATTAAAATGTTTTCTGGAAAATCATCGAAATGCATCGCAAATGTGAGGAAATCATTCTGCTTGAATTCCCCAAATTCGAGCTTGCCTCTGTTTGAGCTTGTCCAAATTATTTCGTTTCTTTTTCTAAGTGGTGAAATATCCTTCGAAGTGGAATTTCTAATGAAGAGCATGTTCAGAAAAATAGTGATCAATATTAAACAAATGTCGAAATATTTCAAATTATAATCTAAAAGGGAAATTAAATGATTTGACTAATTGGGTGTGAGCTACTGCCACTCGGGCTTCCTATGTAAATCTATGCAGATTTGATTATTGCGTTAATCCAGTACTTTTATATCGATAGACAATACTAAATAGTCTTTGGTTTTCAGGTGGATCAATGATATACAGGTCAATATTGACACAGGGAAACCCAGCAACTCCTGGAGCAAAGACTAGAATAACGATTTGAGGAAGTGGTATGAAGAAAATAACAGCTTTGAAATTCATCTATTAGCATGAAGGATTCCGTTTCTTGCTTAGTCCTTTATTACTAGGATTGATCTCTTTTTCTCGTTTAGTCCCGAAGTGTGGAAGTGTTGATAAACAACACCTTTCAGTTCTCATTATGACCAGCCATCGTGAAAGGTCACAACCACCAATACATTGATGTTTTTGTATATACCGGAAATTACCTTCAAACATTCTCTCTTCTAGATGTAAGCAATTCGGAATATTCATGATTTCCCAGTTCATTCTTCTATCCCCCTTACATTAACGCCATTAAATCAGAAAGGTCCTTCTACATTGACTTCCAGTGTTATCCAGATCCTTTGGTTTCTCCCTCCAAATACACGCCTCTCTTCCTTTATCTTAGCACTCATCTCCTCTCTTCACTTTTCAATGCACCCTATGACTAAATCATATCCAATTTTCCTGCAAAAAACGACATTTCTGTCACTATTAAACCTTTCCTTGTGATTCTACGCAGTTTTTCACGGCAATAGCCCACTTTCTCGGCCTGTTTGCACGCATTTCCCTCATTCCTCCTTCTATCTCATTCCGGCATAAGTACAATACTTTCCATCTGGTGATGAATGCGAACTCTAGTGCTTACTCTTTAATTCACCATGACCATTCCCTTCGACATAGATCCTTATGAGGTCCTTGGAGTGGCCAAGGACGCGTCTCCTATTGACATCAAAAAGTCGTACAAGAAGCTCTGTCTCAAGCACCATCCAGACAAGCTCCAACAACAGCAACAGCATCATCAACAAAACCAGACCCAAGCCCAACAACAGGAGGATAAAGACACGTTTCCCAAGATCCAATTTGCATACAGCGTCCTCAGCGATGTGACCAAACGACAACGATTCGACCAGACCGGTTCGTTGGACGATGGAGCTGACGAGTCTGGCTTTGATTGGAAGGAGTATTTCGATGGCATCAACTCCAAGATCACTATTGACATGATCGAAGAGGACCGGGCCAAGTACCAGGGCTCTGAAGAGGAGCGTGACGACATCATATCCAACTTCGTGTACTACGAGGGCGATTTCTTGAAGCTTTTCGAGGTGATCCCTCATCTCGAGTTTACGGAAAGCGAAGAAGATCGTGTGTTCCACATCATCGAGTCGGCCAAAAGCATTGATTTGGAGGCATTGAAGACGTGGGGCAAGTACAAGCGCAGCCGGAAGACCAAGGTGAAACAAATGTTGAAGAAACTAGCCAAGGAGGCCAAAGAGGCAGAGGAGTTGGAGAAAAAGATCAAGAACAAGGATAAAGGCAAGGACTTGGCACTGTTGATCAAGTCCAGACAGGCCGGTCGCTTGGATGATCTAATTGGGTCCTTGGAACGCAAGTATGTCAACAAGAGAGGCAAGAAGCGGACAGACATTGATGATGACGAATTTGAACGGATTCAGCAAGGTTTGAAAAAGAAGAAGAAGTGAAATCCAGGCTCCATGGCCACTCAGCATCTGTTTATTTTAATGAATATTACCATTAAGGGGAGAATGTAGGATTGAAGCTAAATACGAAAGAAGGTATTCATGATCGCTTACCTCATTGTTTACGCCAGGATCCTTAAGATAGTGGTTTTTGTTCCAACAGTAATTATATTCTCATACTTATACTTTAGTAGTCTTGTTAATTTTTCTGAAATTTCCAAATTTTTGAAAATGTTCGAATATATTCCATACCCGTAAACGTCAGGGTTTACGACCCAAAATACACTGCTTAGTTTATATTCCCCTGTTTTCCCTTAATTACTTTCAAACCGCAAGTTTGCGATATTAATTCATTCTCCATTCTACTTATAATTACGCTACTAATTTACTCGAGAATGATCAAAATAAAAAGATAAAACACGAATCTCCACTAATTACACCAATTAGACCCCGTATTTTTACTACACCACCACCACCACCTCTCGTCCTCTCATCCTCCCCTCCTCTTCTCCTCTCCTTGTATCCCTTTCTCAGCTTCCCCATCTAGTTTCAGATCATCACCATATCGCACTTCTATTAACGCGTCACTTTACAGCCAAACACGTAAATAAGTATTTCCACTACTTTCCTTTCAGATCAACTCCACATCCCCATTTCCACAAGTAATTAATCCATATCACTTTCCTTTCCTCGGCGTACAATTCAAGTGCACGTATTTCCACCCTATCTGTTTCCTTAGATCCCAAGTAGCCAGACATGTCGGACTATTCAGATGATGTCTCAGACTACAGCGATGGAGCTGACGACTACGATCCATCTCCTGTGACCAAGAAGTCGAAATCATCATCGCAGTCGTCATCTGCCAGCAGCAAGGCGTCCACCCCCGTTGCCAAAACCGGCAATGCCTCGGAACAGTACCAGAAATTGTCCCAGTTGGAACATA
The DNA here is from genome assembly GCA_030565345.1 of Suhomyces coccinellae. Taxonomy (NCBI): domain Eukaryota; kingdom Fungi; phylum Ascomycota; class Pichiomycetes; order Serinales; family Debaryomycetaceae; genus Suhomyces; species Suhomyces coccinellae. Next base: position 17,186 of record JAJMBP010000007.1, on the reverse strand, counting down.
TCTTGAAAAGACCAGACACCTACATTGGATCAGTGGAGAAAACACCTATTGACATGTGGTGCTTCGACGCCGCTACAGAGGCCATGGTGCACAAGGAGGTCACTATCGTTCCGGGCTTGTATAAGATCTTTGATGAGATCTTGGTCAATGCGGCTGATAACAAGATCAGAGACCCCAGCATGAAAAACATCAAGGTCACCATTGATGCTGAAAACAACACTATTCTGGTTTTGAATGATGGACGGGGTATTCCCGTGGAGATCCATGAAAAGGAAAAGATATACATCCCTGAATTAATTTTCGGCAATTTGTTGACCTCTTCCAACTACGATGACGATGAAAAGAAGGTAACCGGTGGTAGAAACGGTTATGGTGCCAAGTTGTGTAATATCTTCTCAACAGAATTCCAATTGGAAACTGCAGACTTAAGTACGTCCCAGTTGTACAAACAAGTTTGGACAAACAATATGTCGAACAAGTCCAAGCCCAAAATCACCAAGCTCAAGACAAAGAAGGAGTACACCAAAGTTACGTTCAAACCAGACTTGACCAAATTTGGAATGGAGGGATTGGATGAAGATATTCTTTCTGTATTGAGGAGAAGAGTGTATGACATGTGTGGTACTGTCAGAGATTGCAATATTTACTTGAATGATAAGAAATTGAACATTCGAAACTTCAAAGCGTACGTGGAAATGTACGTCAATGCAATTAAGGCCAGAAGTCCAGATATCGTCAGTGATAGTGAGGTGAAGAATTATACTACTATAGTTCATGAGGTGGCTAATGAACGTTGGGAATTGGCATTCGCAGTGAGTGATGGTAGTTTCAACCAAGTCAGTTTTGTTAACTCAATTGCTACCACATCTGGAGGAACCCACGTAAAAAATGTGGTAGATCAAATCATTAATAAGTTGATTGATACATTGTCAAAGAAAGAGAAAGGAAAAAAGAAGTTAATGATCAAGCCCCAAGAAGTCAGAAACAATATGTTCCTTTTTTTGAATTGTCTCATTGAAAACCCGGCCTTCACTTCTCAAACTAAGGAACAATTGACAACCAAAGTAAGTCAATTTGGAGGAAAGCCCAGTGAAAAATTGGTGATCAGTGACCAATTTATCAACAAAATCTTGAAAACTAGTATTGTGGACAAGATCAGAGATATTTCTAGTGCTAATGAAGACAAGGCTTTGCAAAAGGCCGATGGAACTAGGAAACTGAGAATCAAAAACCAAGTTAAATTGGAGGATGCAAACAAAGCTGGTACTAAGGACGGCTATAAGGCAACTCTTATATTGACAGAAGGTGACTCCGCTTTGGCTTTTGCCGTAAATGGTTTAAAAGTCGTTGGTAGAGACTACTATGGATGCTTTCCGTTAAGAGGTAAATTGCTCAATGTTCGTGAAGCTTCGGCAGAACAAATTGCTAAAAACACGGAAATCAAAGCATTGAAAGAGATTATTGGTTTGCAGCACAAGAAGTCATACTCAGTAGATAATATCAAGAGTTTGAGATATGGACACATTATGATCATGACCGATCAGGATCATGATGGATCACATATCAAAGGTTTGTTGATTAACTTCTTTGAGACCAGTTTCCCTGGATTACTTAATATTCCTGGATTCTTGCTCGAATTCGTTACTCCAATTGTCAAGGTTACCATTAAAAAAAGAGGTGGTGGAAAGGAAGTAATTCCTTTCTATTCCATGCCTGAGTATGAAAGATGGCGTGAAACTGAGGGCTCTCAATGTCGTTGGACACAAAAGTACTACAAGGGTTTAGGTACCTCATTGGAGAGAGAAACTCGTGAATATTTTGCTGATTTGGATAAGCACTTGAAAACATTCCATGCTTTACAAGAAGGAGACAAAGAGTATATCGATTTGGCCTTTTCGAAGAAGAAAGCAGATGAAAGAAAAGAATGGTTACAAGGATTTATTCCTGGAACTCATTTAGAACATGACATCAACGAAATTCCAATTAGTGACTTCATCAACAAGGAATTGATTTTATTCTCAATGGCAGACAATGTGAGATCTATCCCATCTGTTTTGGATGGCTTCAAACCTGGTCAGCGTAAGATTTTATATGGTTGTTTTAAAAGGAACTTGAGAAGTGAAATAAAGGTTTCTCAATTGGCTGGATACATTTCAGAGAAGACTGAATATCATCATGGTGAAGCTTCGTTAATTCAAACCATTATTGGTTTAGCACAAAATTTTATCGGTTCCAATAACTTGAATATTTTAAAACCTAATGGTGCATTTGGTAGTAGAGCCGCGGGAGGTAAAGACTTTTCTGCAGCCAGATATATTTTTACCGAAATCAATGAAATCACCAGAACAATTTTTAATCCTTTGGACAATCCAATTTACACCTATGTTCAAGAAGATGAACTGACAGTTGAACCACAATGGTATTTACCAATTATCCCCATGGTTTTGGTCAATGGAGCGGAAGGAATTGGAACTGGTTGGTCCACTAACATTCCACAGTTTAATCCTGTGGATTTGGTCGATAACATACGGAGACTCATGAACAATGAGATGCCTGTTGAAATGACTCCATGGTATAAGGGCTGGGAGGGTACTATTGAAAGCAATGGACCAGGAAAGTTTAAAATTGCTGGAAAAATTGAACAAATCGATGAAAATACGGTAGAAATCACTGAAATTCCTGTGAAAACCTGGACAAATAACGTTAAGGAATTCTTATTGGCAGGATTAGGAGGCGAAAAATCAGCACCTTGGATCAAAGATATGGAAGAACATCATGGAGTGACTATTCGGTTCGTGATTAAATTGACAAACGAAGAAATGGCCAAGTCATTGAAAATCGGATTGTTGGAGCGTTTCAAGTTGATCTCTTCTATCAATTTGAGTAATATGGTTGCATTTGATCCATTGGGAAGAATCAAGAAGTATGAGAATCCAATTGAAATCTTGAGAGACTTCTACTATGTCAGATTGGAATACTATCAGAAACGTAAAGATTACATGACAGAGGAATTACAGAACCAATTGACTCGTTTGAGTGAACAAGCAAGATTTATTAAGCTTATCATCGAAAAGAAATTGACTGTTTCTAATAGGAAGAGAACCGAATTGGCAAAATCCTTGCAGGATAATAACTTTGTCATGTTTGACAAAAACAGTAATCCTATCAAGCAAAAGATCGAGAGCGGATTATTCGTTGATGCAGAAAAAGAGCTTGAAGAAGAAGAAGATAACGAAGGTGACATAAGTCAATTGAATGTAGCTGGTCTCAATAAAGATGAAGGAGATGAGAATGAACACAAGCCTGAAAATGTCTTCTCTTACTATGATTACTTGTTAGGAATGGCAATTTGGTCCTTGACCCGTGAGAGATACGAAAAGTTGTTAAAGCAAAAGGATGAAAAGGAGCAAGAACTTAATGTTTTATTGAGAAAGTCAGCCAAGGACTTGTGGAACGAAGATTTGGATCAATTCCTAGTTGAATGGGATAGATTTTTGGTAAAGGATTTCGAGGAACGGGTCAGTATGGCCAATGCACCTGGAACCAAATCCAAATCGAAGACAAAGAGAGCACCCAAGAGAAAAGAAATCAAGAAGGAAGAGGAAGATGAGGATTATGGACCAGTGAAGAAAAAGGCTGCTCCTGCTAAAGCTGCACCCAAGTCTAGCACGGTCGCCCGTATCAAGACTCCACAACCTGAAATCAAAATTGAAAAGAAGCCAGACGTGTTGTCCTTCTTTTCGAGTACACCAAACTCAACCAAGAAAAAGGCATCTAAACCTGCTCCAGAACCAAAAAGAATAGTCTCGTTATTTGACAGTGATGACGATGACGATATCACTGCATTGACAGAAAACTCCAGTAACACGTCTTCGTTTACATCTAGAGATACACCTGCTCCGGCTACTGAGTCGACTAGTTTGCCTGATCTAAAGAGAACCTCAATTGAGAAAGCATCTGATGAATCGAAGGCTAACCCCAAGCCTCGTGCTAAATCTAAATCCGCTTCAGCTAAGGCCAGTGCTCTCAATGAAGAGTTGGAGGATCTTGAAATGCTGGCCAAGGATTTCCAAGTTCCAGCTTCTGGACGCAGAAGAGCGGCCACCAAGGTCTCCTACAACATTGACGGCGATGGAGACACTGACATGGAAATTGCGGAGCTTTCGGATGGTTCCGAAAGCAGCGATGGCTCCGAAGTTTATGAAGAAGACGACGATTAATCACGACTTGGCGTTTAGTTGAAAAATTGCATACGGTCTAGCTATAAAGTACTGCTGCTTGGTGATTGTTGGAAAATAGCGTTATTTTAACAAGCTGCTATTTACGAGAGGTGGTATATTTTTCTACTAAAGCCTTTATGGTGATTTATACAATCAAGAAAAAGCTATTGAACCTTCTTATAATTTGTTTTTTTTTATTTAGACATAATGTATAAAATAAGTCAAACAAAGGAAACCCACAGTATTGAAGAAATACGATAGGCGTATTGAAATGTATGCGCCCCAGCCTGCATCAATCCAATATTATTCACTACTGCAGCTTATTGAGCCTCAACGGGAGCGTTTTCGAATGGGCTATAATATTCTATACTTTTGAATAAACCCTTTGTTCTTGAATAGATGCTAACGCATCTATGCTCTTGGCGGAGATGCAGGTAATAATACATAATTTTCTCGCGAACAATTGAGGTGATACAATAAGATACGAATTTTCAGATGATGCCATGCATCACATCTCCGATGAAAAATATGCATGAGGGATACCGAATCCAACAACTATCAGACCATTTTGGGTCTGTCAGAGCTGAGAGGGTGTAAAAATTGCAGTTGAGGAGGTGGGAGCACTAGGGTGAAAAAATACCACAATCGCAAGCAGATGCAAGCTCTGAATAATAGAAATGGCATAAGACGTATTTTCTGAGCCTATAGCGCCAGGGTACACGCAGCGGGTCCATGAGGTTGATGAAATGCAAATCCCCTACAATGCTTGGAACTAGGACTAGGCTGATGCTGTGAACTGGTAACGCCACCTCCGTAAATTAAGATTTCAAGATCTCAGCCTGAGACCTGAAACAGATGCTCCAGATCCATGTGGGGAAACACCGATACCGCCAGTAGTGAGCACGTGGCCCGAGACTCCAACGGCTATTGAAGGAAGAATAGACCAGAGCTGTTGAGATCCAGCTCGACCTCGAATGACCGATGATTCAACGCATTGCACAATAGACTAGGTAGTTGGTCCAGCAGGACAATCCGCCTTAGTTAGTTGCTTTGGTGAAAAACGGGGATTTCGCGATTGTTCCAGCTAGAGGAAGTTGGTACCGGGACGCGAATGGTTTGAAGACCACTACAGTGCTGTTTTGCCGTAGGAAAAGCTCTTGTTGTCCAGAAGTTGGGTGATGCTGGAGAGTCCAACAAGTGAAGAGTAGGCCAATCGGGGCTAGGGTGAGGGTTTAGGCGGAATTAAACGCTGGATCGGCGCTTGCAGAGGATCCTGCGTTTCTCGCCTGTCCGCACCTCGTAGGCTATGGAGGGTTTCCAGGCAGACGGTAGATCCAAGGCCCTGTGGAACTGGCGAATTTACAGAGCCGTTCGATTCTGAAGTAGTTCGTTCTTCGGTAGAGCTAGTTTATTCCTTACTTGGCCTGGTATTCTACTGTCGATGCTTCTACTGATAGTTCTACTGTGGATGACTCTACTGTCCATCGTATTTCAACTTAGCCCATTCTTCAGCTTGGCCCTCAGCTTGCCCGTTCTTCCATCCTCCTCCTCCGCCGCATCTGCCGCCGCATCTGCCGCCCATCTCCGCTCCCCAACAGGCTCTGCTCCCTTCTTGTTCGGCCAGTCTCCACCACCGGCTATTGTCCAACTCCAGCGTGGTGAGCCCAGAGTCCCAGACAGACCAAAGGAAATATACGACGGCACCTGGGGCTCTCGCTGGAGGGAGGCTTAACCAAGGATCGGTTGTTCGTCGGCCACCTCTATTGTAGGCGTTTCTGCATGCTCCAGTTTGATTGTTCTGCGGCAGCTTCCTCTACGTGGGTCATCATTGCATTCAAGAAGAATACGCCTGGCCGTCTTTTCCGGGTGTCTCTTGTTCGCTGCTTCTCTTGCGTCGTCTTTGTCTCTTGCATCGTCGTTCTTGCATCGTCGTTCTTGCATCGCCGTTGTCTCTTGCATCGTAGTTGTCTCCTGCATCGTCTTTGTCTCCCTTGCCTGTCACCACAGCTCTCTCTTGCCTGTCTCTCTTGCGTCCCAATGCATCCGCTGGCTTTCCGTTTCCGGCCCTCCCCACAAAACCCTCCCCGTGCGCCGCCCCCGCCCTACCCCCTCGCAACCCCTCCGTCTGCACCTCCTCCCTAAGCCCTGTCGTTTCCCAGTGCTCCCATGCGCAGCTTCAGTGCTTCATTTCCTACATTGCATTGCCTCGAGTGCATAACTCCCTGGCGGCCTTTCCCGTATTTTCCTGTCGCCGGCGTCACCGCGCCGTCTCCTCATGCACCACCACCACGCGGTGCATGCCGCGGTGCGTAACTGGCCCTCCAGTCTCTGGCCCATGTCCAAGTCTCCATTCCATCCAGGCCAGGCCCTTGCCCTGTGCCATTGCCCCATTTCTGGTGGTGCTCCTCTGGTCCCCGAGGCCGTCGGCCCGCGCACGACCTTTCCTCCTCGCGCGCTGACATGCACCGAAAACAAATTTGTCCAACCACACGAGGCCACCTCACTACCACTCCACGTACTGGTTCTTCTGCTCCTTGTCCAGGGCTCCGCCGGTTCCTCTGATATGGTCTATTTCGAAGCCAGCGTGACCACCACCATTCCCACTAGCCCCATGTACAATCCCTCCTCGTTTTCCGCCAACGGAAACCAGTTCCTCGGCGACTACTCCTACCAGCAGCTGCAACTGCAGGCCTACCCTCTGCTCCATCCCCTGCACCCCCAGCTCCAGCTGCTTCAACAGCTCCAGCAGCCGCACGGCCAGGTGCATCCCCAGCTGCAGACGCCGCAACTGCAGCAGCAGCTGCAACAACATCAACAGCTCCAGCAACATCAACATCAACAACACCAACATCAACAGCAGCACCAGCAACACCAGCAACACCAACAACAGCACCAACAACACCAGCAACACCAACACCAACAGCAGCATCAACAGCAGCATCAACAGCCTGGCCAGCCGCAGCTGGCCCAACAGCCGCAACAATCCCAACAGCCGCAACAACTGCAGCCGCAACAAGCGGTCCAGCTGCAACTGCTGCAACTGCAGCTGCTGCAGCAACAACAACAGCAACAACAGCAACAGCAACAGCCACAGCCACAACAATCACAACAATCACAGCAGCAGTTCTTCCAGGGATCTGGCCCTTCGGGCAGCTCCGTCAGTGGCAAGTTCTCACCTCAAGACATCCAGGTGTTGCGCCAGCTCTTGGTGGCGGGCGAAAAACACAAGTGGAAACAGATCACCAAGGAGGTCAACCAGACTTCCACCCAGAACACGCAGCTCCTGCAGTTTGCCAACAACTCCGACAGCAACAGCCCCAACGGCCAGAAGCCGGGCTCGCAGAAAAACGTATCGCCCACCTTTGTCATCAAGCAGTACCAGAGTCTTCTTGGAATGCCCAGCAGCACGCTCTACTTCGGGTCCTTGGGAAGCTCCTTGCCGTACGTGGTGAGTTCAAATGGCTGGGACAGTATCAGCGACCCTGCGTACCAGCACCAGTTCGGGGAGGAGATTGAGTAGAGCGATGGATCGTTGTGAATGAGTTTAGAGCGAGATGTGCACGCAGATCTCAAGATTCCGTCGAGCCATCCCTAGATTGCAATTCACTCAACTGGTACTGTTCATGCATTTTGTTGAGTCGATGATTTCTCTCCTCGGGCCATTTTCACTGGGCAATTGGATCGGGGTTTTTGGGACGTTCTACGAGCATTTGACCATGTTGGTGCCCTTTCGGACTGCAATTGATTGTGGGTGTTCAGGAGTTGAAACGGACACCGCACCTTTTAATTTCAAAATGGAAAACTTCAGTTCTCGTCTGCTGCTATCATACCTGGTAGCTAGCATGAACAAAGCTTTTTCCTTCCTGTAATATCTATTTTGGAGCAAACAGGCGCTGAGAATGAATGCAAATATTCAGCTCGGTGCATCTGTTCGACGTTGACTTGGCAAATTTTGTAAAGGTTTAATAAATCATATACCGTATGACTTGTACTACTACATGCTATCTTATTTGTAATCTGTAGATTACCTATTCGTCTCTTGTCAGTTGCTACAATAATAGATTTCTTTATAAATCCATCTTTTGGCAAATTCTATTCACCAAAGTATACTCTTATGGGATTGCTTTCTCGGTGAAATTTAATTCCAGACTAAGGATCAAATCGATATATAGCCTTTTGACACTTTCAATTCGATCGTTGGTTGGCCTGCAACTAGAAAGCACTATTGGATATTGAACTAGAAAATGTTCGTCATTTCTCCGTGAACTTGAACTGAAGCACTGAATTAGAGCCTAACTGTTGCTATCTTGAATCATCTGACCTTTGGTACACACTTAAACCCCAAAACACACGCTGAAACACTGACAAACAAGCCTTTGGAAACACCTGGAACCTATGAGCAAGATACAAAACACTCGACAGATGAAATTTCAGGCATTCCACGACAGTCTGTTCCATATCTAGGTCTGTGTGTCTTCTGTGACACAGGTGTCGCAATCAGAGGTGGCCAAGTATACGGTGTCGTACTTGTCGAGATGTCCCAAAGCCTGCTTTCCATCTAGTCTGTTTCGAATCAATATCTTGAGCATTTTGGAGTCAGGAAAACCATCATGATAGTAACTTGCAGATTGCAGGCCGTCGGGATCTCCATATTTCATGGCCAATTCGGGATTCTTGAATCTTCTCTTGTAAATAATCTCTTCTTCGGTATCTGAAATGGCCAAGCTCACTTGGAATACGCCTGGTTTATCGGACACCGGTTGGATTGCAATTTCATTAATGGTTCCATCGAAGGTTTGGAGAAGTTCCTGAAGATACCAGGTGGCACGATGCTGCCATTTGCACTTGTTGCAGTATTGGATAGTAACTTTGGGGTAGACCATGGAGTAAGTGATAATGGTGAGAACGCACGACCCAATAATGAAATAAGGATAGAGACTAGCTCGTGAAGTAGATACTAAATACAACAAGCCACGGAATTTGGCGAAGTGACGCTGACAAGAAAGAGATTTATATGTCTAAATGAAGTACTTGCGGTGCTTATATAACCTAATAATTAAGATGAAAATAAATTAATTTCTATCAATAATACCCACAACCCTGTAAAAGGCTTTCCACTATATTTATTTGAAAGGCTGCCAAATAGAATTCGGCAGAACAGCACACAATGTCTTGAGATCTGCCTTGCACCAGTAACTGACAGTTTCTTGTGTTTGAAGTTTGAACATTCAAAGAGTCATACTGAGCCAATCCCAATTATTTCCCTCCTCGTCATTATCTCCCTGAATTGAACTTCCTAGTCTATCTCCTTTATCGGGAATAGCTCTAACTCCTTCGGAATAGAGTTTGTCTTCATCCAGATAAGGTTGTTGTCGATTGTGATGTGCAGCGCTTGGTTGAGAAATATCTATCTTAGTTGCTTTCGAAGCTTTCCCACTCTTTTTAATCTTTGATAATGCCGTCTTCGAAGTCAGTCTTCTCATTGGAGACAAGTTTTCGCCTGCTGTATTGTTATTCGCAATCCTAACATCGCTTGATTTCAAAGAGGTGGGGTTCAAGTCATCTCCGTCATTATTATTGGCTGCAATATTAGAACTGGAAGAAGATACTGAAGTCTTTTTCACCATATTTCCAGTTGTTCCTCTCTGTCTTTTCTTGATAATGTCTGTCTTTAAACTGAGAGGACGCACAACCCCATGAAGTTTCAAGAACAAACCACAAGCATTACAAAGAGGCTCGCCTGCTGGGTTACGTCTCCACAATGGCGTAGTTCTGGTATGACAATTTGTACATTGAATGTTTTGATTGCCAGAAGATTGAGTGTTTCCGGCAACACCTGATTTTTCCGTGGACGAATTCGTCTTCTTTTTCGACTTGGACGGTTTAGACTTTTTTGGTTGTGGCTTTGCAGTAGTTTGTCCCCTCCAAGTCTTAAGGGAAGTGGTCGATGATGGGAGTGATTGCGAAAGCAATTCGGAATTGATATGGGCCATTCCATTGGTTTGCCAGTGGTCGTTGTTATTGAAAGGACTCGAGGAAATACCCATTATTCCGAAATCGTTCTGGGTGGGTAATTGGGGAAGGGTATTCTGGTCTATATGTGGAGATTGTTGTGGAGGAAGGAAGGTGCTTTCATGAAATTGAAAAGGCTCTGACGGAACTGAAGTTGAATGAGAGTACAGCGACATTGGGGTTTGCTCGATGGAATGGTTGAAGATGCTTCTGTTGGAAATGGTGGTAGCCGAACTTTGGTTCTGAAGATCTGGCAAACTGAGAAGGGAATTATCATTACGAACGAACTGGGTGGGAGTGGTTGATCCACTTTCATTCGATATGGAAGTGCCATTATTGGAGAACTGGTTCAAGATAGTGGCCGGTCCTAGAGCCATGGACGACGATATTTCGTCATTATACTCGAAATGGGGTTCTCCAAACGAAGACTTGATGTCAGACAAAAACTGGAAGTCTGGCACCAATTCCAAATGCTCGCTATTCAAATTCATGTTGGGTCCATCGAACCCTGCGTTGCCGGATGTCTGGCCAGCTGGAGGAAACTGACCCAAGGAAGAGGAAAACTGGGTCCTGGAGTTGTGTAGGGCGGAGGAAAGGTTGGAGTGAATCGACGGCGACTGAAGGGCTGTCACTCCCGAGATCATGGGAGAGAATTCCGCCGGCCTCTTCTTGGACAGGGAGGACAAATGCAAGGCGTGATTCCGTTGAGATGTGTCGTTCTGGCCCATTTTGCGGATATGGGCCACGTAGTCGAAGTCATCGGCTGCCGGGTCCATGGTGGGCAGAACGATACGCAGATGGTGGTGTGTGGTGGGGTGCAGGACTTCTTCTTCTGTGAAACCGACGCCCTGTGATGCCAAAGGGCGTGCCTTGGGCCCTCCTGGCCGACTGTTGATGTACATCATTCTCCATGTGAGATTCTCCATTCGGGCCTTGTAGGGCAAGGTGTCCTTGGCCCGGTGGTACAATTTCCACACGTCCTCAATACACGAGGTCTCCTCCGTCTCGAGAAGACGCGACAAGCTGTGCTGGGCCAGCGGCGCCTTGGCCGAGGTGGAGGACAGCGGCGTTGCTGAAGGCGCCGGGCTCTGGAGTGACGAGCCGTGGCGAATGGGCGGGTGCATGGAACTTCCGTTGGGCGCATTGAAGCTGGGGCTGTTCATTGAGGCTACGTTGCACGTGGACAACGGAAAGGGGCCGGTGGTGGAGGTAGAGATGGGGTGGGAGCTGGAGATAGAGGGTTGGCCAGATGGTGGAAAAGGCGCGGCGAGGGGCAGAGAAGAGGCAACGGGGGCCGGCAGGTGGAGCAGGATGACGTGGGGACGTGGGGGACAAAACAGCGGTGAAGGTGGTGGAAAGAACGCAGAGTAACTGGAATGGGTGTAATTGGTTTAGATTTGGAGATCCCAATTGAAGGCTGCGCAATCGGGACGTGCGACCTGTCACCGGCGTGGCGTTAGGACGGGTCTCGGGACAGGTGAGCGGACAGCGAAGGTGGGCGGACGGCGGCGGTTTGTGCAGGAAAAAAACGGGAAACGGGAGGTAGACACGGGCGGGCTGCGGGACTCTGTGGAGCTGCTGTTCCGGAGCGATTTTCTGGCCGGGCTGTCGAGATGCTGCCAACGTGCTCTTTCTGAAAAGGTGTGAGGAACCTCTCGATATCAGGAGTCGGGACAGGTTGCTTACGTAAGCACACCTGTCGCAACGGTGCATAATCACTAGCGCCTGTGATTGGCCCGATAAGGCAGGCTCCTGCACTTACCTTATCTATGATTGACACCAGGAGCGTCGCCCATACGTGTGATTTTCCTACTTTTTGGTGGTGGATTCGGAACTCGGCTCCCACCCGGAAACGTGACAGCACCTGAAAGTGAGGCGGTCTGAATTGCTGCAAAATTGGGACCAAGATTGCGAATTTTCTGGGAGGAAATGAATCTGGCCCCCCAAGGAAAACAGTTGTCGTTAAAGAATAAGAAGAAATACGCGTTGTATGGAGGTTGAAGGATGCTTCAGGGTCCTGCTTGATATCGATTGCTCCTGTACATCAATAGAACTAATTTGCAAAAAATATGGGTCTGGCTTAGAAGCAAGATTTAGGCTGAAATTCTGAAAAAAGTGAGAAATATGTAGAATTTAAAAAGATGAAATTCAAGTATATAATTTTCTCTACGCCCAGCATTGCTGGAAAATTAAAGTACGGGAATTTCATTGAGGTTATGATGGAAGCAGAACCAGGGGAACCCATATAATATGTCCACGATCTTCGCTCAATCTTGCATGGATCTGCCAGATTGAAATCAAGAGATTTCATGTGAGAAGACGCACGACCACGCTCTTGGCACTTCAATTTCATCTAAAACCAAGACACCCACACCAAGATTTACAAGGTTGTGTTCCCTTCAGTGGGTATGGCGACATAGTCTACAGTTAGAGAGAGTTACGGAATTTCCTGGTGTCCCCATGAGAAATGAAATATTGGAATTTAGTTGCCAGTGAAAAACACACGTGCGTGGGAGAGAGATCTATACTGTTGAAAAACACCAGAAACCGCCATTTGGTGCTCAAGGCGAAGACCAAAGTACCTCTGTGTAACAGCATACCAACCCGGTATTCTTGTCCTTGTTTTGAAAAGTGCAGCTTGTAAATTCACCTCTCCGAGAAAATTACAGAAAATTTATGGATCCAATTGTGTCTCCGTGGTGATATTGAAGTAGGTGGTTTCGACGTATCTGTTCTTTCACAACTTGCCAAATACAAACATTGATTGAATATTTTACCACCCCACTACTCCATGGAGTGCACGGTATTATTCGCCTTCTACGTGTTTAGGTCTACGTGTTTCTGTTTACATTTTTGAAGCGAGCGTGGTCTGGAAAGTCGATTGTTCACTTGGACGTGATGTTTACGTGACAAATCAACTTGTCACGACGAACTTGACATTCACACCACGCGAATCTGGAAGCATTGGCTTATTGTTAAACTCGTATAGCTGAGGCTTAGTGGTGTATCCAGTGTAACCACAGTCAAGTACCTGGTTAACATTGTTGACGTGTCTAAACACAATAGTGTTTTCAATGCTAGACTAGTGCAACCATACGCTTAAATAGTGAGCCTATTGATTTCTTTAGGGGACAATCGTGGAACACTATGTCAACAGTCGTGCACAAGGCAAGCCATCTGATTAAGCAAGTCCGTCCTGCGCGAAGCCTTCGCGCCGGCATCCAAAAAATCACCCCGAATATTTTCCAGAACCTACGTGCATATGTATGCGCATGCATCACCAGGCAAGGTTCGCAGCAATGCGATAGGCTTCAAACACCGGTATTTTGTAGATGATGCAGCACTTCGGCAGGCGGAGAAGCATCCGCATTGTAAATCTGTAAAGTTTTGGCAACATAGAACCCCCAATTGTCCCCTACTGCATGCCTTCCTGCGTGGAAGTACCCTTTGATCATCTGGAAAGATTGTCTACTGCCAACATTATAGACATGATTATAACAAAATCCCTTCTGCATGTATCTTACTTGTCCTCGCTAAGGATCTGTTGTACCTGTACCTGGTAATATTGTTAAACTATATGGTCTACCCCTTCACATATGCCAGCTCCTCAACACATACCGTTTGATTTGGCTCTATCTCCAGTATTTTTTGCATATTCACGCAAAATGTTGAGTGGTTCTACCTCTGCGAAGGCTATTTGAAGGAGAGAGCCAGCAGTATTGTTCTTCACATGCTGAAATTGACGGCTTTCCAGCAAAGCCGCCTAGAGTATCGGTACTAGCATATATTTGGCGTTATTTTTAAGGCTCAGCTTCAAACCCCACAAAAAAGCGCTCGCGCATCCCTTTTATTTCAATCTGTAGCTTAATTCGGAGTGGTCATACTTGGCTATTCCTTCACTAGAATTTCTTTTGGGCCATCGCGTCCGGAATGCGAGCAAATTATCCGGTGTGCCGTCCCTTCACCTGTTGAAAATCATACTGAGCATCGTAACTACTGTGAAGTGTTACTGATTTAATTTGCAAAACAGACTTTGCATTTATACTTGGCATGACATGCATGCCCCTATAGCTTTATGTTATCCTAGTCCTTACCTAGCAGTCCATGCATGGTTCTGGCGCAGGTTAGCTAGAAAATACGAAATGTGCAGTATGTGTCATAATAAATCTATTCATACCCTCGTGGTCAAAATAAACCGACATCACCACTAGCTTCATAACTTGCAAACTCCCTTGATGAGCGATGCGGCATCAGGGTCGGATTTCCTCGGAAATATCTGGACATCCGTGGTCCTCGTTCGCAGAAACGTCTACATGCAGTAGTTGAAATATAGTCAATGGCCAATTCCACTACTACTTCGCTCTCTCTTTGAGGGTCAACGACCTCAGCTCCTATTTTGCAATGTATTCAAACGTCTAGTGGTAAGTTCCACCTGATGACGGTTCGAGAGACTTCAACCTGGCTGAAAATGAAAGACCTGAAGCATTGCAGACTTATTTTTCACCTCTCCTTTCCCCTAGTGCGGGACGTAGTTGGAAAGCATCAGGTTCTGAAAACTTTGAAGTTGACGTAATTTCTCAAACAAAAAATCACTGGAGCTACAGACAATAACATTTGTTGAGTTGTTGTCCTTCGAAAGTCACGCCATGCACAATACTTAGAAGTTAATGTATATGCGAACAATAGATTTTTGCAAGCTCTGATATATAGGAGAAGATAGTCCCATACCTACTGGGAGTTTGAACCCAGTTCTAGCTTCATGCTTAGTAGATACTTTATCCTCACAATCCCCAGAAAAGCCCCCCATCCGATTAGACGCTTTGCAGATTGTATTTTCTTCGATGCATCTGCAAGGATGCCTAACACAAAGCAGGTAAATGTACAACATCTTAATATTTCTTCTCCTAGTCTATTGTGTAAAAGGGAGTAGTGGGAAGTATCTGACTAAGGCCGAAAGGTACAAATTAAGGAAGTCTCTTTACTAAAACAGAATTCAAAGCTCTATCTGTAGTCTCGCATGCACTTAACCCTGAATAATATTTTATCACATATATGTCGCTTCGCAGAATTGCACGTTGACGAGCAAAAATGCTACTTCAGTAACGCATCGGAAATTTACTTGGTCAACCTCAGCTGTAATTGCCCAAGCACCCTATTCAATTTATCACGTGCTACTGGGGATTTTTCACTTTCCCCAGAATTGAAAAATACTTCTACAAAGTTGAAAGTTGGCGTAGGCTTGGCTTCGCCCTCCTTTCGGGCGCTGTCTGGGGTGGATCATATTTGCAATTAAAGCAGTGTAACTTGGGGCCAGCAGAATTGATTCAACTAGCTGTTTTTAGCACTGCAATTATAATAAAACCACATTAAACCTTTGAATACAACTCCAAGCACACGAAGAGTATTTTGTAGTGACGCCTGCTATCAAGATAATATTGAACCCTACATCAATTTTGCTACTTAGCACATGCCGAAATATCTAGGGCAATAGTTCAACCCTTTGTCAAGGGGATGGAAATCATCACCTGAACGCGAAAGTTGAAAAACTCCTCGCATACTAAAATATTTAAAGAAGCATATCTCCGAAAAACTAATCACCACATTATCACCGGGGCCATACGTCAATTTATTAATCGTCAAGAAAACTTCGCTTAATTAAATAATAAATTATTCAAATTCTAGTGCCTCATAAAAAGCACAGACCTTGCACCGGTGTATGTTCATATGTAAGTATAGCCGGTTCCTACGGTTGAGGCGGAATTAAAGCATAGGTTGCAGCGATCCTTTCGTAAACTACTGTTAAGTGCGAAAAATATCAAATCTTTCGGCAAATATTGGGCTAGTCAATGCATAGATATCGAATAATAAGAATTTTGGCATCCTGAAGTCATACTTTGACTAGTTCTTCCAACATCTTTCTATCAATTAAGTTGGTATAGTACCAACTGTTGAAGGAAAAGATGTTAAATTTTTGGGGCTTAATTCAGCAACCCCGCATCGAACCTAAAACATCCAGAACTTTCTATTCTTGGAGTTTTATTGTCCTTCGTCTGGACTTCGTATTTTTCAATTTTTCAATTATATTTTTTGAAGAAATGTTCGGTGATACACTCGGTTTCCCGCAACGTATTGTTATGTCCAGGCGTAGAAAATATATGCATCTACGGAAAATAAATTTTGCTGTTAAAAACAAACTGCAAAATCTAAAAGTTGCATTTTAATTTTCTTGAACTAAAAGTAGGAACTCGATTCTCATCAATGCATGAAGCCGCCCAATCTTATGGACACGGCTTGCGCAGTGTCTCATTAAGACTTACACCCAGCATGTACTCAACAGGCACGACGTTGCGATAGTTGTATTTTTCTACTTTATGCACAGCAATTTCTCGAAACATAAGAACGACTTCCGAGAAAATAATACTTCCTCTCGATAACCGTTTAAAAATTACAAACTCTTAGGTAACAAAACTTAGGAGCCCGGAGTATTTGATGCAATTGCAAAAAATACCAATCCGATGTCACAAGCCTGATGCCAAATGCAATAGTTACTTTTGGTGGAAGAACCTTCCTGCTATTGTATTTCGGTATTCTCGTATTTTTACTTGTTTGAATTACGATGTTGTATTATGTGTGGTAATAATATATGGTTAGTCATACCCGTCGCAGAAGATACTGTTGGCGAGGATTGGTTTTTGACAATTTTGATTCGAGCTTGAAATATATATATTTGAATCGGCCCAGTCAATTCAAATCCACATAATACCCCTAAATCAAATATATCATGCTAAACTCAGCGATAACCCTATTGGTGTTCATTGCAACAGCATTAGCAACTACCATTACGCAAGATACAGTTTCGAGAGGAACTCTCACTGTGAACATTGGTGATATCAATATCAACCCAAATGTTTATTGGTCTATTATCAACAATTCTATCACAACCATTGCTGGATC